>OZ018326.1:141633797-142233797 GCA_963969495.1 Ceratothoa steindachneri | reverse complement strand
AAAGACACCAGTTTGATGTTCGATAAAGAGCAACTTGGAGATAGCCAAGCTAAATTATATAAAATACTATGGTCATAGGATAAAAAATGGGTCTTACGTTAGGAACAACAAACGATGCTTTTGACGGAGATCTGGCAAAGCATTCATATAAAAGAACACCGTCCATCTTCTCAGACTTGGCAGAAGTTTGATTCTGGGGGAATGTTTCGCTCTTGCTGCCACTGTCAGATTATAAGTGATAGATGCAACCATTAAATCTGAAAAGTATCAACGTATACCTGATGAAAACGTGAAGTAATCGCCAAGGAAACTGAGACTTGGAAGGCATTTTACTTTACTTTTCAAAATACACAAACAAATAGGTATAATTATAACTACATAGCACAACACCACTTTATTCTACTCAAGTGGTCTTCTAAAAGCCTAAATCTGTGAAAAAAAGCTGAGGAAGCAGGTGTACAAGAGCGTCCCTCGCAATATTGTGGAAATGGAAAAGTTTGATGGATAAGATTGTAATAAAAAATACTTCCAGCAACGTCACCGAATCCTAAACATTCTTATAAGAAACGCCTTACAGCTGTTATTGAGGCTAAGAGGAGTTTTGAGAGATATTAATTTTATGTCGCTATTATTTATGCTTTTTATTTTTGGATAAGTCAATCTTACCATTTTTTAACGAGATGTAATTGTGGGGGAATAAATTTAACAAGGACAAACAAGCGCTAGTTTGTTTATACAGCGACAATGGTTACGCTCCACATGGGCCAAGACTTTACTCCCTCTAGAATAAAAATCTATCAACAGGCTCACCGTCCTCTCCGATTGTTTATGTCTAGTTTCGCCAAATAGACGAAATTTCACTTTCTCCGTACGTAAACCAGAGTGGCAGAAGTGTCACAACGTTGAAAATTTATGTCCTAGGAGAAAGGCTTGACTGTGGGCACTCGTCTCCCCTCCCTTTCTCCTAAGAGATAATCGACATATATATATAGTTCGATCTTAAGAATCGAAAAGAGAAGCCGCTTAGCAATCGAGAGAAGAAGTGAGCCCCTGAGTCAAACAGGGAATCAAGAAGACCGTGAAACCGAGCAGCTGGATTTTTCTTCTCGAGGCCGTTCATTTGGTTGCTTAGAAGAGAAGACCAGTGGTATCGAGACCCACTCTCATACCATTCTCGTTCAGAGAAATCCCCTATCCCAGTTTTGTGAATAAAAACAGAGATACCCCTTACCATTGAGGAATACCAACGTGAAGTCCCACACGAGGAAAGATTCACTTCTTAGGTCAGGTCTCATCATCGAGAAGCCCGAATTAATATCACAGGGATCAGAATAACTTCCGTTCATCCAAGATCCCCTCACTTACATCGTCAGGTCAACTCGCCGCCCCCTACCCCCTTCCCCCTACCATGGGACAAGCATCAGCTTTTCTTCCCGAATCGACTCATTACGCGTCTCTTTCACCGAGTGAGAAGCATCAGCTGTTTTTTTCATCCATCATCACGGCCACGAGGAAAGCTCCAGTCCAACGCGCCTCTAATCCTCTCCTCGAGTAGGTTCCCGTTCAAGGTGACCCAACTGCAGACTCCCTCTTAGTTAAAGGTAAAGGGAAAACAAAACTTATTCATGTTCTTTAGTTACCAATCTGTGCGAAAATGATTTTTGAGTCAACCATCGCGTTTTCCTCATCGGTAGTATTAATTTTTATTAGATCCTCTTATCATAGCATTAGTATATTTAGAGTTTTAATATTTCATTTTTTTATGTAACTAAAATTATATTTTTGTCCGAGTTGTTTAATTAGATCCTCGAACGCTGAAAATGGCAATAGATATATAATAATACGAATCCTCCCAGGTAAAAGAACCAAAGTAAAATAAAGCACACTTAGAGAAAAGTAGAACAGATTTACTCATGCACGGAGCAAACGTACATACGTATTCAGTCGTATACCACGACATTAAAATTGGTGACAGATGTTTGGGTATTTAGGAGAACTCAATAATAGTTAATCATGTTGCATCCCCTTGATTAGTAACAAATTTGTGGGTAAGCGTTCAAAGAAAAGTAAACATAATAAGAGGATAAAGTCAGTCTATCAACTTTTAAATTGATTGTGGTTAGCCCGTTATTAGTGGTAATTAGTTTTTTTGGGGTAGTGGTATTGCAATTGACAGAAAGTGTAGGTGGTAAAGTTGGGCGTGGAAGAGCGCTACTTGTTTCGTGGTTGCATAAGTACCATTAGCGTACATCGGTGACTTTTGGACGGACATAGTTAAAATGTCGTCTTTCGAAAGGTTCCACCAACAAGGCCAAACTTTTAACGCAAAGGGAAGCAGAAGAAAGAAAAATGCAGATGGAAACAGAAGAGAGAGATAACAAAAACGCGCACATGAAAGCGCATTGAGTAAGGATAAGGTGGATGTCAATTCTGTTGGATGCCAGCCCGGAGCTACGCAAGTATCTAAGATTAAACTCTCAATATACAAAGATAACGAATACCTGTGTTCGTACTTGACACACTTCGAGAAAATCTTTGAGGTAAATCATTAGGACATAGAAACAGAGGGAATCGCCAGATTACTGCCTCTGCTTAATACCCGTCTCCCTGATATATTCATCTCGTTACCATCCGAGGCTTCTGTGGATTATTCTATCCTTAATTCCGAGCTACTGGCCGCGATTAATCTAACTAAATCCCGAGGAGTATAGGGTGAAATTTAGACATGCTAGAATTTAGCCTGGTCAAACATAACGTCAATTTTGCTTTATTCTGCGAAGACATCTCCAATTCTGGCTGGATCCAGTATAAGTGGGGAATAAGTTCGACTCTTTCGTCAACTTCATCCTTAAGGACCAATTATTGTGTATCATGCCCCGAGAGGTAAGAGCTTTCGTCAAGGGCAGGCGAGCCGCTACGTTCAATGAGTGCGTGGAAGAAGCGGATCTACATGATTCCAACCACAAACTACATCCACGAGATTTTAAAAAGAACCAGCCCTTATCTCTAAAGAAAGGTGGTTATCCCCTGAAACATCGGCAAAAGAATCCCCCTAAATTCGTCAAGATCCCCGATCCCACAAACCCAAATTCTTTTTATCTAAGAATCAGAGAGAAATTAAGCCCCTAATTAATCTAAACCACTCGTCCTCGTCATACCCCATAAAACCTGTTACATGTTTTAATTATGGCACTCCAGGTCACATTAGTTTCCATTGCCCCCAAAATTCTAGGCTTAGGTCGTTCTCAAGTCAACAAGTGCACAACATCACCGCATCTCTACTACAAGAACAACATATTGCTGCCGAGTCTCAGCATTGGTGCGCGATACGGGGTGCACCTGTATCGTCGTAACAGATAAATTACTATTTCCAGTCAACTCCCAGCACAAGAGGTTCGCGGTCGTCCAGGACTTCCTGGGTAGATCAAACAAGTTCCCCGTAGTCAGATGCCACATCCAGTGTCAATTTTTCGCTGGGTGGACCGAGGTAGTGGCAGCGCCTATTAAATTCTGTTCCGTCTTAATAGGCCAGAACACGCAGCTCTCCCCAAATCCGGTGGCTCAGCCAGTAATCACTCGGATTCAAGCTACTAAGAGGTCAGCAACCCTGACCCTTTATCTCCTCTTGAGAACCCGGAATACAAAGAGCTTAATTCCCAAGCCTTCGCTACAGCCCAGAAGGAATGTCCGACTCTCCAACCCCTGTGGGAGAAGGCAGCAAAAAATGAAATAGAATCTGTTCGCGCGGTGTTACTCCCAGCAGGTATTAAAAATCGCACATGATGGCTTATTGGCTGGACATTTCAGTCACAACAAAACCTCCACGTATTTTTAAATACTTCTTTTGGCCCTGCATCGCTAAAGAGATCACCGTATACTGCCAGTCATGCGAACTGTGCCAGAAGGCCGGGTACCACTGGCTTCTCTGCAAAAAACCCCTGTCATTTCCGAGCCCTTCTTCAGAGGGGCTATAGACTTGGTTGAGCCCATCCATCCCCCGTCTAGTGAGGCGCACTCTTATATCCTCACTTTGCTAGATTGCACCACTCGTTTCCCCGACGCAGTTGCCCTCAGAAAAATCGACAGTATTTCGTGTGCAGAAGCCATCAACTCCATTTTTTCCCGAGTCAGCATCCCTAATGAGATCCTTTCAGATCGAGGCCGTCACTTCACGTCGGAACTGATGGCATACGTGGGTGTTACTACTCATCAAACTCCTCTTTACGACCTCTTTTAACCCCTCCGAAAACGGGATGTGTGAAAAATTAATTGGTACCCTGAGGGCAGTGTTAAGAAAGTTCTGTCAGTCTCAGCCTCGAGAATGGCATCGGTACCTACCAGTCGCCCTCTTCGCGTGCCATGAGATTCCTCACTGAACTCTGGGTTTTGCCCCATTCGAATTGTTGTACAGACGTATCTTCCGAGGACCTATGAGCATCCTTAAAGAGCTCTTCACTAATCCCCAATTAGATGAATAAGTTAAATCCTACTAGGCATATGTGATCGAGCTGCGCGAACGCTTGGAAAAATGTGTGAAGTTGGCCCGTTTAAACGCGGAGTGGAACCTAAAAAAATACAGAACTTATTTCGACTTAAAAGCAAAATCCCGAATATTAAAGCCTGGCAACGAAATATTGTTATTACTGCCTACAAAGACAAATAAGTTGCTCTCCCAATGGAAGGGTCCCTTCCCGTTCATAGAAGCTAGTGGCCCCGTTGATTACTTGATTGAAACTTCCTCAAGCCATAAACTGTATCACATAAACATGCTCAAGAAGTATCACCGCCGTGCGTGTATTAATAATATTGTGACGCTGAAGGAAGTAGGAACCATGGAAGCCTTATACCCATGTGAACTTCTTCATGTGGTAATCACGGTGTGTGTAGACTTGGATAACGAATATCCTCTTCCCTCATTATCCTTCCCCCAGGACGATTCGTCGATGGAGTTAGATTTGAACCCCCACCTTGGCCCGCTCAGAAATTCCCAATTGTCCACCCTATTGAAGGAATTCCCCAAAGTAATTTCCGAGGAACCAGGGTGCTTCAAACAGTTTGTTCATGAGATCAAATTGAAGACACAAGAAACCATTAGATCTAAACCGTATCCCCTCCCAATTCATCTTCGATCCGCCTTTAACGCAGAAATGAAAATCTGCTACAGTTTGGAATTATCAAGACGTCGTCCTCCGATTATTGCTTGCCGATATTTTGGGTCCGAAAACCTGACCATACTTTTCGAATGTGTGTGGATTTTATGAAACTTAACTCGGTTACCGTTTTTGACGCCGAGACTATTCCCCTACTTGATCAAAGCCTACACCTGTTTAAAGATGCCAAATACATTCCCGAAATGGATTTGTGCAAGGGCTATCACCAAATCCCGTTGGCCGACACGTCCGAGAGGCTGAACGCGTTTGCAACGGATAAAGGCTTAATGCAATTCACACGATTGCCATTTGGTTTTGTCACGGCGGAGAGCAACTATAATCGGATGATTCGTTGAATTGTGGATGGTTTGAGCAACGTGTCGTTCTATTTCGACAATGTGTAACTGGCTACACGTACAGGGGAGCGACATATACACTCACTCCGAGCTTTATTAGATCGTCTTTGCGAGCACGCATTAACTGTCGGACCCTCTAAATGCCACTTCGCCTATGAGTCAATCTCATATCTGGGATTCGAAATAGGTAAAAATTGGTTAACAACTCAATAGGAAAAGGTCCAGGCCATTACTAAGATGCCCCTGCCACGGACAAAGAAGCAGTTGCGTTCTTTCTTTGGTGCTGCGTCATTCTACAGAAGATTTCTTCCCCAATTTGCTGTGATAGCCGCGCCCATTAATGATCTCTTAAGGAAAATTTTCCCCAACTCCATTGGATGGAATCCAAACATGATATCCCAGTTTAATTTGTTGAAGGGAAAATTAATTTTAGCACCTATCCTTCGACTACCCAATCCCCAAATGAAGGTTGGGATCCGCACCGATGCCTGTGGTGAAGGAATTGGTTGTGTTCTGGTCCAATATGAAGACGATGGGACACCTTTTCGCATAGCTTATTCAAGCCGAAAGCTATCAATTCGAGAAAGAGCTGATACAACTATAGAACAGGAAGCGCTAGGCATAATTTGGGGGATAAGGATGAATAAATTCAACTTCTATTTTAAGGGTCGTGAGTTTAACGTCGAGTCCGATCACCGGCCTCTGTCATATTTGCGTAACAGCAAAAGCCAGAACTGCAGACTCCTGCGATGGGTCTATTGTTAATGGAGTAACAATTCACCATAAGCTATATAAAAGGCTCTGATAATTGTATAGCCGATAACTTGAGCCGAAACCCCATAGAGGGGTTTCAATTATTTGGTGTATATATTAATGTGTTAAGTGTTTAGTTGGTGTAAGGAATTAAATGCCCAAGTACCGATTAATAGTCAGTTACTTTTTCTTTGTTGTAATTGATGTTTTTTTGTTTAAATTGGGTGGTGTGTTCCGGACTACTAGGTCTTAAGAGGCAATGTTAAAGTGCGCCGTTTACCTGTTTATGTACGAGCGCGCGTATGGGTACAATTTAATTAAGTCTTATTTTAGTATGATTATTGACCACTGTAGTTTTCTTGTAACAGTCGGACTTGGAATTGCATTCCAAGTCATATATTTTTTTGTTGTCGGTTATTTTTTATTAACTTGAATTACCCCACCATTAGCTTATTTAGGAGGGAGGAAATGTGAAGAAATAAATATCATGAGGACAAATAGACGCTAGTTTATTTATAAAGCATCAACGGTTACGCTCCACATGACCCAAGAATTTACCCCCTTTCCCTCTCTTTTTCCCTGCTACCCTAAAGACCCTTTGAGCATCGCTTGCAAAGAAGGATTTCAGTCAGCAGATTTCATTATCTGTTAATATAAACAAAGGAGGATGTGAGAGCCTTTAAAATAAAAATCTATAAACAGGATTACTTTCCCCTCCGCTTGTTTATGTCTAGTTTCGCCAAATAGACGAAATTTCACTTTCTCCGTACGTAAACCAGAGTCACGAAGTGTCACAACGTTTAAAATTTATGTCCTAGGAAAGAGACTTAACTGTGGGCACTCGTCTCCACTCCCCTCCTCCCAGGAGATAATCGAAATATATATAGTTCGATCTTGAAAAATGAAAAAAAGAAGCCGCTTAGCAATTGAGAGAAGAAGTCGAGTCCCTGAGTCTAACAGGGAATCAAGAAGACTGTGGAACCGAGCGGGATTTTTCTTTCCGAGGCGTTCCATTGGTCCCTTAAAAAAGTAGACCACTGGTATCAAGACCCACTCTCATACCATTCTCGTTCAGCGAAATCATCTATCACAATTTTCTGATTAAAAACAGAGATACCCCTCAACATTGAGGAATATTAACGTGAAGTCACACTTGAGACAAGATTCACCTCTTGTTCAAGTCTCATCATCAACAAGCCCGAATTAATAACACAGAGATCGGAATAACTTCCGTTCATCCAAGATCCCCTCACTGACATCATCAAATCAAGACTTCCCGTTCCCCCTTCCCCCCCTGGACAAGCATCAGCTGTTCTTCTGAATATACTCAGCACGCGTCTCTTTCACCCAGTGAGAAGCATCAGCTGTTTATTCAGCCATCCTCACGGCAACGAGGAAAGCTTCAGTCCAACGCGCCTTTTATCAACTCATCGAGGAGGTTTACTGTATATAAAATGATATATATATATATATATATATATATATATATATATATATATATATATATATATATATTCGTCATAGGAATTTTTTTTAAAGGGACGGCTAATTTTGTATTCATTTATTTTCTAGTATCTCGATTTTATGTTGGTATCTTCCCCTTTTCTTCTTGATTAATCACATGAATATGCTGACCGAAGTTCATTGTAAACTAATGGTTTTATCATGAGAAAAGTAGCAGAATATTGAGGCGCTTCACAAATTATTTTTATTTTTATTTGACTAACGCGTTTCAATATAACCTGCATCATCTTTACAAAGTAAATATATATCACAAGGAATAGGTTTATATTATAGTGTAAGTAGTTACGCACGTCAGAGCAAACACAAAATTGAGGGCTAGTTTTGTCGACAGCGGTGAGTTCCTATTGATTTTAAAGTGATTTGAGCTTTAACAAGCATAGATTAAACACCCCTCTTTGGTTGTTTCCTCCCGTTTGACTTTGGAGGTATTTCCTGTATATGTATAGCTTCCAGGAAGAGTAATTAGCGGTGATTTGGGGCAGAATTAACTTTCTTGTGTTTTCTTCTATCATTCTTCTATTGAAAAAAATTCCATGTTTTCTCTTGTGTATTTTTTCGGCGCGCCATTATTAAGGTGGTATGTAATTCTTGTTGAGAGTTTTTGTCATTCCAATATATGAGTGGGGTAAGAGCTCACAGTGTCCTAAATTACATGAATACTCATATATCAGATTGGCGCGTTGTTTGGTTTTGGTGAGGGTCTTGGGCTGTTTTTTTTTAATAAGGCTTCAGGTTTGTCTACTTTGATAGCAACCGCTTATTCGGCAATTGTTTGCTGCTTTCTTCAGTTGATAATTTACTTTATTATTATTTCATGTATGCGGTATGATGTTCTAATGATATTCTTGTAGAAAAGTTTTATATTTTTTTCTTCATCTATATTCCGGGTGTTATGAGGCTCTGGGCAAATGTGTTTGTGCATTTTCGTCATTATAACTGACGTTATATCTTGGTTACAGACTCCATTATTAAATAGTAACTGGGTGACTTTCTTAGCTCATTATGTGTTTCTTTCTATGTGTTGCGGTGGGTGAATGCATGATTGATGTAAGAGTTGATTAAACTTTTTTGTAGCATTATGGGCATTCACTTTCTGCATTCTTGCAGAAGACTGGGTTTGTGGCTTTAACCTATACTTTGGTAGTTATCTTCGTTATTAAGTCCACAATAATCTTTACTTTCTCCCCGTAGAAGATACGTGTTATATCAAAACGCTTCAGTCCAATAAAAATAAAAATATATAATGAAGCGCCTCAATTTTTCTGCTACCTTTCTCAAGAAAAAAACACATTATATTCCAATGAACTTTGGTCAGCTTATTCATGTGATTAATTAAGATAAAAAGTCGCATATAGCGCAAGTCGAGAAGCCCAAAAAGAAACTTATACAAAGTTAGTTGACGCATTCAACTAAACTTTCTATGAAGAAGTAGGAAATAACTCTTTCCGAAGAAAAGATTATTCCGTTTTCTCTTTCTTGCGGCGTGTTGGATATATATATATATATATATATATATATATATATATATATATATATATATATATATATATATATATATATATATATATAACCTCTCCTCTCGCTCCCTCTCCTTCTCTCTCTTTACATCTCTTTATCCATATGCTAACCATCAAGAAACTTAGCTCTTTGAACTTGTTCATTCTCTAACTCGTAGAAATATTGTACTTAAGGTTGTATTTGCAACAAGACCTGGTTCATGATGTTAAAGTTATTGTAACTTCAGTAATAGAGATCATCACTTAGTCATTTTCTGTATTACTTTTAATAACACTAAACCAAGCACAAGGTATAACAAAATTCCTAATTTTAAAAAAAGCAAATTTTCGCAAACTTGGAACAATATTTATCGAATCAGTGCTTTCTGACTACCATTACCAACATAACACTTGTGGCAACTATTCAGTAATATTTACTAAATTCGTTGTAAAGCATGTATAACATTGGTAAATAGATGTTCCGTACATAATGATAAACCAAATTGTTAGACAAAGGATATCGCGAACTGGTTACTTGCAATGGAAAAGTTGACGACAAATTTATACATACAAATAAGGGCGAAGAACGAAAGAATTTCATTAGCTTTCAGCGCAAAGGAAAGTAAACGTTCCTTTGAGATACACCTAGGAAATCAAAGTAAAAAAAAATATTATAACTAGAAACAATTATATAGCTACCTCAGAAACAAAATAGTTGTGACGTTAACTAGTGCACCATTAATGGATGAGAACTATGAAGAAGAGATGAGTAACAAACATTCTTACTACATTCTTTGCATCAGCTTTTACAGCAGAATACCTAAGTATAGGGTGAGGAAATAGGACCTTTCTGATTTGGGAGGCCAATAAAAAGAAAATCGGGGAGGTCTTATTTCCGACCCCTGATTATCCCTTAGCCAAGCCAAACTATGATTTAGACGTTCTACTACATATCACCGTAAGTGAAAACGATGCGTTAAAGATTTTGGGAGAGTTTTACTCAAGGGAATTACTAGCCTTGGACACTATTTCACCAAGCGTTCTAAAAGAAGCTAAGATTAAACTTTGAAAACCACTTACCCTGATTTTCGATAGATCCTTGCCCAATGTAACTAGGCCAAATAAGCGGAAGGGTAGCAAATCTATACTTGGCGACTATCGTCCAATTAGGTTAATCTTCGTTATGTAAAAATTATTGAAACACTCATAAGGAATAGAATTGTGAACTATTTGAAGGCAAAACACACACTTAAACATAGCCAGAATGGCTTGTGTAACAAACTTTCCTGGGTCCTTAACCTTTCAGACTTCTTCCACGATATTCTTTATCTATAAGAGAAGAATAAAACCATTGATCTCGTATACTTTGATTTCCAGGAAGACTTTGACAAAGTTCCTCAAAACTTAAATGATAAAATTACAATTGCACGGAATACGGTGCGACATATCAAATTGGATTGAGAATTGGCTAAGCAAAAGGAGGAAGAGGGTCTTCATAAATGGCATGGTGTCTAAATGGCTGAATGTAATTAAGAGGTTCCCCAAGGTTCAATTTTATGACCTGCCTTTTTTTTAATTTTCATTAACGATATTGAAGAAGATCTGACCTGCACAATCTCAAAATATGCAGATGATACAAAATTCTCCAAGTCTCTAATCTCTACGAGAAAGATGAAGATTTACAATATAATTTAGACAACTTATCATGTTAGCACCAAATTTAGCAAATGTTCATAAACGCGGATACATGTGAAGTGCTACACAAAGTGAAAAAGCATCTTATTTAATAAACAGAACAGGATTGAAAAGAATAGAAAATGAAACAGATTTAGAAGTGACAGTATCTAGGAACTTAAAACTAAGTCAGTGATGCACAGAAGTTATAAAGAGGTGAACAAAAAAATTGGATTTATAGGCAGGTCATTTGAGCACAAATCAAAAAAAGTAATACTTACTCTCTGCTACTTTTTTGCCCAGCCTCATCTAGAACACTGTATTCAAGCATGGTGCTATTAATACCAAATATATATAAACAAACTAAAATGGATTCAAAGTAAAGTTACCCAAATGATACCTAGTCTACAAAACAAGCCATACGATGATCGTCTTGAAGAATTCAATCTATTCCAATTAATCCAGCGTAGACTAAGAGGTGATCGAATTCATGTATTTAAAATCATCAAAAGGTATAGTTAATATAAAGCGTGTCTATTTTATAACCGACAAACTAACTACACACGGAAATATGGTTGCCAAATTATAGTTAAATTCCATTTATTCGAACTACATCAGATAAGTGAACATCAAAAATGGTCAAGTCGGTGAAGTTTAATTAACTTAGCTTAGATAATGTCTGCATTCAAATTCTTACGGATCGAAGTTCTGTTGTTGAATGCTATTTCCATTGTATTTTCTATCTCTCTTTTCCTACAATTTCCATCTCACTCTCTCTTCTCAAACTGTCCCACTCCGTCAAACTATCTATCTCTCTATCCAACTCTCTCTTTCACTCTCTCAAATTCTCTCCCTCTTTCTCCCGGCCTCCATTTCTACGTCTACCATTACATTCTTTCAGTCAACTCTCTCTCTCTCTTCTCAATTCTCCCTTTCTCACAAACTCGCTCTCTCTCCGAATCTCTCATCTTTCTTTAACTCTCTTATCTCCCTATCTCTCTCTCCTTCCGCCCTTCCTTACCTCCCTGACTACCTTTCCCATCTAACTCTCTCTCTTCTTAAACTCTTTCTCACCAAATCCCTCTTCTCCCTTTCTCTCCTTCCCTACCTCCCTCCCTCTCTCTTAAACGCTCTTTCTCTCTCTCATACTCTCACTTTCGTCTAAAACCTCTCTTAACTATCCCATTTTCATTACTTTTATCACTCTTTCTCTTTCTCTTGCTCGTCATCTCAATCTCTCTATATATATCTCTTTCTGGCACTTCCCCCTTTCTCCCACTCATCCAATTAATAAAAAGTTATTAAGAACTATATTAGCCACCTACTATAAATATTATTACTTTAGTATTTATTTTTTACTTCAGGATTTTGAGCTTGTTGACGTTTTTCTAATGATAGATTAGTTTTTTTATTTTTACATTATGGTTATAAGTTATTTCATTCTATTTTTAGGCTAGGAAGTTTACAAAATAATTTTGACAATTTACTGCGTTGTTTTAAGTCAGTTGTTTCACTTACATATGATGGTTAGTTTTAGCCCCTTCTGCGTAATTAAAAAATGCAAAATAACTTATACTCATAATATATATCTGAAAAGCAAACAAACAACCTAAATTAGCATCTATAAATCGTCAAAATGAACAAAATATTCAAATAGAATGCAAAAATTTAAAAAAAAAATAGATTTGTATGCAGCACCGACGCAGGAAAATATACGCCATAAAAGCAGGTCGCCAATTTCGGATGTAAGGAAACGAGATATGAGGAAAAGTGTTTTATTATTTTTCAATATAACTAACCTCGACTTCAATGCACTTGCACCACTTGTCCCTGAGGCTTCAAATTCCCGACAACTAGAAATCTCCCGACTGCTGTTCAATCCACTCCTGGACGGCGAGCTTGACATCTTCATCGTCCCCAAACCGGCGTCCACACAGTGCAGCCTTTAGCTGGCGGAATAAAAAGTAGTCACTAGGGGATCCCAGTGATAAACCCACTTTTCATCACCTGTCACTATGCATGACTCGAATCCCGCCTGGTCTTGGTTGTACAGGAGCAGCAGCTCCTCTGAACTTTGACGACGAAAAAGTCGATCATGGGGCATGAGGTTTTGTGAGGTTTCTAGGGACCCAACGGGCAGAGACCGTGGTCATGGCCAAATTGTCGTGGATGATGTTGATAACACTTCCATGTAATAAACCAAGTTCTCGCTCAATTTCTTCGACCTTCACCCGTCGATTTTCGAAGATCATCCTCTCCACACGGGCCACATTGTCCTCGTTGGTCACGTCTGCCGGGCGTCCTATACGGGGGTCATCTTAAAGGGACTCACGACCATGGCGGAACTCCCTATTCCAGCGAGCAATCGTTGCATAGGAAGGGGCGGTGTCAGTGTACACTGCAACCATGCGTTCATGGATCTCTTTTGCATTCTTGCCTTCCTTGGTCAAAAATTTGATTACTGCGCGGTGCTCAACCTTGTCCATAATTGAAAGATTTGTGACTAACGATCCGCGATCAGCTACTGCTTCTTGTCGTAACTTGTCCTAACACTCCCACGAACAGCCATCATCCTTACTCTGTTTTGCCCTATCGATTCCCAAAACTTATTGACTGCCCCTCGTATATATATATATATATATATATATATATATATATATATATATATATATATATATATATATATATATATATATATATATATTTAATTAACGTCCCTTACCATTGTGTTGGACCTATTGTTTGAATTTATTTTTAAAGTGTACATCACGAACAAAAAAGATCACAATGCCTTTATTACTATTTGTGGAGAAATCAATATCGCAAAGAAAAACAGACGCTAGTTTGGTTACAGAGCGTCAACAGTTACGTTCCCTATGGTCCGATATTTACCTTCCCCCTCTTCCCTTTGCCCGGCTGGCCCAACAATCTTCGAGATCGCTTACAAAAAAGGATTACATTCAGCAGGATTCGTAGCCTATTTGTATAGACATAGGAGTGTGGGAAGGCCTTAGAATAAAATTTATGAACAGGCTCACTCTCCCCTCCTATTGTCCAGGTATATTTTCGCCAAATAGACGAAATTTTACGATATTTTAATTACGATAAAGTGTGGGTGGTAAGGTTGGGTTAGGCAGAGTGCTACTTGTTCATCGGTGAGATTTTGACAAATCTAGGTAAAATGTCGTCGTTTAAAAGGTTCCACCAACAAGACCAAACTTTTGGACTAGCAGGCAAGGAACTAGTTGCCTACGTTCAGGAACAAGAAGAAAAACTAGCGAAAAGAGAAGAAAGAAGAATACAGAGGGAAATAAAAGCAGAAGAAAGAAGCATACAGATAGAAAGAGAACAGCCGCAAGCGGAAAGAGAAGCCGAAGAAAGAAAAATACAGATAAAAAGAGAAGCAGAAAAAAGAAAAATACAGAAATACAAGCATTCGTCAATGACAGGCGAGCTGCTACGTTCAAAGAATGCGTGGAGGAAGCGGATCTGCATGCTTCCCATCATAAACTATATCCGAAAAAATTAAAAAGTTGGGTATCCCCAGAAACTCCAAAAAAAAAAAATCCCTAAATTTGTTAAGACCTCCGGACACCCCAGAAACTCCGTTCCTGTTTTAATTGTGACACCCCGTGTTTTATTAGCTTCCATTGCCCTCCAAATTCTAGGCTTAGGTCGTCCTCGATTCAACAAGTTCACAACATCACCGCATCTCTTCCTCAAGAAGAACCTCTTGCTTCAGCGCCTCCTTCGTCCGCATCGAATTCCCCTGACCAACAGTTGAACTTTGTGTTTAATAAGAGTTCTCCCAGAGGACTAAAGTTCGAGACTGGATCTGTAAATGGTTGCCGAGTCTCAACATTAGTACGCGTTCGGGGGTGCACCTGTATCATCGTATCAGATAAATTGCTTCCCCCAGTCAGCCCCTAGCCCAAGAGAATTTCCCGGGTAGAACAAACAAGTTCCCCGTCGTTATATGCCACATTCAGTGTTAGTATTTTACTGGCTGGACCAAGGTAGTGGCAGCGGCCATTAAATTCTATTCAGTTTTAATAAGCTAGAGCACGCAGCTCTCTCCAAATTTCGTGGCGAAGCCAGTAGTCACACAGATTCAAGCAACTAAGAGGCATGCGGCCTCCACCTCTTTATCATCTCTGGAAAACCCTGAATACGGAGAGTTTAATTCCAAAACCTTCGCTAATGACCCGAAAGACTGTCCGACTCTGCCATACCTGGGGGGGAAGGCAGCGATAAATGAAATAGAATCTGTTGGCGTGAACAAACGAATAAGATACGTGGTGGAGAATTCACTACTATTCCAGATGACGGCTGAAGTACCCCCCTTCCCCCCTCGGATAAAGTCTTGTGCTTTTCCTGGGCTTAGGCCCATCAGGTACTAAAAATCGCACATTATATGGACTAATAGTCATTTTCTTTTTCTTTATTGTAATCGATGTATTTCTTTTGGTTAAATTAAAGTGTGTTATCGTGACTGCTTGGCCTACGAGGCAATGTTAAAGTCCGCCATTCACCTGCCAATATACGTGCGCGCGTGTGCGTACAATGTCAATAAGACTTAGTTTAGTAGGATGGTTGACCACGGTATTTTCATGGTAACAGTCGGACTTGGAATTACATTCCAAGACATGTGCTTTTTTTGTCGTTTATTTTTGGGGGCACTTGAGTTCTCTACCCCCCCTCCACCCTTACCTTCTTTAGATGGGAGGAAATGTGGGGATGTACAGTGGCGGCAACAAAAAAAGTGACATGTGACAATTCGGGGAAAATGAAACAGAAAAATGTAACTTACATATTTTATTATGAATATTTCATGAAAGTTAATACTTGGTCATGTTGCCCTTGCACTTGATGACCATTCTGAGTCGATTGGGCATTGATTCAGCGAGGTTTGCGAAGTAGGTGGGGTCGATCGTAACCCAGATCTTCTTCAGTGATTCTATCAGGTCCTTGATGCTGCCGGATGCTGTCTCTTGAACTTTGGATTTCATCAGATTCCAAGCATTCTCAATAGGATTTAGGTCCGGGGAATTACCAGGCCACTCCAAAACACTAATATTATTATCATTGAAGAACCTTTTTACTAACTGGGACCTGTGAGCAGGGGCACCATCATGCATGAAAAATTCACACCGATGAATTTCCCAAAATGGCAGCATGTGCTGCTTCAAAACTTCGAGATAGTTAGTCCCCCTCATGGTTACATTCTTGGGAAGGAAGTACAGACCTCCTCTGCCCTTGTTTCCACTAAAGGCACCCCACACCATCACACTATCAGGGTGCTTCACAGTTTTCACGGTATATTTTGGGTCATACCGAGACACATTGCTGGGACGACGCACGATCTTTGACTCTCCTCTGACCAGCCTAAAGGTGCTCTCATCACTGAACATCACCTTCTTCAAATGGGCAGCTGTCCAATGTTTATAGGTCTTGCAAAAATTGAGCCTTTTCATCTTCATAGCCTTGGTAAGAAGTGGCTTCTTGGCAGCGCGGCGAGCCGGTAGGCCTAAGTCCTTCTGTAAGCGATGACGGATGGTCCTGAGGGCGACGTTCTGGAGAAGGTCTGGGTGTTTTTTCTTGATTGAAGCGGAGGTTACAGAAGGGTCTGACATCACTTCACGCCTTAGGATATTATCAGTCCTTGGAGATGTCTTCCTAGCTGCACCAGTGCCCTCCTTCCTCTTTGGTATGGTACCTGGTGGCAATAACTCAGCTGCCCGTTTTAGGCGATAAATCGTATTTCTTGAGGTTCCTAAATCTGCTGCTACATCAATAAAAGACTTTCCCTGCTCTAATAGGGTCAAGGCACGGCTTTTCTCTGTCATAGAAAGCTTTTTCCGCCCCATTGTATCCACTTGCACAGAAGTTATAGCACGTCAAATGTAGGCACGAATGCAGGAAATCAGCACGCTGGAGCGTTGTACACCAAAACCTCACTGTACGAGCTCAAACGAGACAGTGAGTTCCAATAAAGCGCAGTTCTGTTGTCTTAGCTCAGGAGAGTCATCCACTCGTGGCATAAGCCCCGCCCCTTTTCATTGGCTTGTTGGCAAGTAAAATCGTTAAAGCGATTTTATGTATCGATTTCTATTGCCAATATTCAATGTCACTTTTTTTGTTGCCGCCACTGTAAATATCGCAAAGACAAACAGACGCTACTTTGGTTACAGAGCGTCAACAGTTACGTTCCATATGGTCCGATACTTTATTCCCCCCTACCCTTTGCCCACTGTCCCAACAATCCTCTAGATCAATCACAAAAAAAGGATTACCATCAGCAGATTACTTAACCCGTTAGTTTAAACAAAGGAGGGTGAAAAAGCTTTTAGAATAAAAATCTATGAACAGGCTCACTGTCCCTCTCTTATTGTTTAGGCCTATTTTCGCAAATAGACGAAATTTCCCTTTCTCCAACTTAAACCAGAAGAGCGCCGGGTCACAACGTTGAAAAGTGATTCCCTAGAAGAAAGGCTTACAGGTGGCCCTCGTCTCACCTCTCCTTACCCCTGGCGATAATCGACGTATATATACTTTGATCTGGAGAAAAGAGGAAAAGAATCTAGGTAGCGATCGAGAGAAGAAGAGCAGTCCCTGAGTAAAACAGAGAATCAAGAAAAAGTGGAACCGAGCGGGATTTTTTTTCCCGAGGCTCTTCCTTTTGGTCACATCGAAGAGTAGAACATCGGTATAGAGAATCACTCTAATACAAATCTCGTTAAGAGAAACTCCTATCTCAGTTTTTTAAATAATGAGGAATACCAATGTGAAGTTCCATTCGAGAAAAGATTCACCTCTTGGTCAAGTCTCATCATCGAGAAGCCCACAAGTGTAACCCAAGGATTGGAATAATCGTACATCCACAATCCCCTACTTTATATCGTCAAGTTTCATCACCGAGAAGCTTGCAAGTGTAACCCAACCATTGGAATAATCGTACATCCACAATTCCCTCGCTTATATCGACAAGCCAAGAAGCATCGCCACGCGCTCCACCCTTACTTCAGGATCAGCTGTTATTCTCGAATAACCTCCACCAACTTATCATTCGCGCAGCGACACGAACAGCTGTGAGTCCGAGTCAACCTCCCGCCATCGAATCATCACATCAACGAGGTTCTCGTTCAAGGCCATCGCACGCCAGACTCCCTATTAGTTAAAGGTCAAAGGAATCCACCTTTTTATGTTGTTTAGTTACCATTCCGTACTAAAGTGAATTTATGCGTCAACCACCGCGCAGTACTCATTGGTAGTATTAATTTTTATTTAGATTCTCTTATTATATATAGCCTTAGTATATTTAAAGTTTTAATATTTCAATTTTTTATGTAATTAAAAGTATATTTTTGCCCTAGTTGTTTAATTAACTTCTTGAAACGCTGCATATGGCAATAAATATATAAGATTACGAATCCTCCCTTTTTAAAAAATCAAAACCAAAGTAAAAAAAGAAAGTATAGCACTCTTAGAGAAAAAAAAGGAACGGAGCTGTTCATGTACGGAACAAACGTACATACATACTCGGCCATATACCACGACACTATTATAATCTCTTTCATAACTTTTGCTAGAACAACGAAACAGCTCTCCAAAATCGTCAAAGCAGGTACAGTCATTGACACCGAGCTGAAGACAGCAAATATGCGAATCTTTATTACTATCAAAGAGCTCCGAAACACAAAATATTATTCTCGAAATTTTAGATAAATACTTTCTTTCTATGCCCTTGCACACACAAATAAACATTCAATCGAGTAAGCTCACCCAAAGTGTGCCATTGGCCAAAGTGGGCCAAACCCACTGTTTTTGATACCTTATATACTATCATAGGTAGATTCTAGAGGTCAGTCAGGAAGTCATTCAAGAACATTGGAAATAGGCTCAAACATTATTACTCAGCTCCTGAAGAATAAGACCTTGTCACCCTGTTATGGGGTGCTCTTCTCCCAAGGTGATAGCCACATCCATGATCGGTGATCCATCGAAGCATGGAGAAGAAGAACATGGATTCGACAAGAAAAGAAAAGATGCTCTTTTGATATCTAAACTGTTGGATAATATCAATAAAATTTATGGTTAGCTCAAAGATAGACCAAGTGAGTGATTTTACATTGTAGTGGGCTGAGGTAAGACAAGGGCACGTGTTGTCGCCATGGTTGGTAAATAACTTACAGGATTGAATATTGAGAGAAGTACGAAAAGGAATTTGTAAAAGTGGTGTGTTTGATAGTTTCTTGTTAAATAGTTTGTTAGCGCATGCGTAAAGAGAGGGATAAGTAGCAGTGTAAATGAACAATTGGAGAAAGCTAATTGACAGTATAATGTATAGCAAAAAGTACAGCTAAATTGGTATTTATATTGTGACTAAGGATGTAAACGAGATTGTAACTCAGAGTATTCTGAAATGGTAGGGGGCATGTTAGGATAATGGAAGGAAAGAGACTTACGAAGTGAATATACGAGACTATGTGTAACGGTGTGCGAAAGGTTTGAAAATTGCCTGAAGTTTCGGTGGCTTATGCGAATGAGTATTTGAGATCGAAAGCTCTGACCCATGTACAAGGGAATGAAATTGCGTATGATAAGTGATGATGTAGAGTTTTTATAGAAAGCTGTGCCTGGAGCCTACTCAAGGATGCACTCTGACTGGAATAGACACTTCTCCACATGGTGCCCTATACATAACTATGCAAGGAAATTGGGCAGAGAATCAATGATTGGATGATTTGTGGTTGATAGGGCTTAGAAGGGTGAAAGGTGGTGGGTAGCTTTATTGTGTCTTTGACTTGCTCCCTCCGTCCTTATAGAAAATAGGGTAATGACGATGAGAATGATAATGCTGACGATTTATGATATTTTTTTTAAGAAAATGACAAATTTATACGGAAAGAGTTGATTGGTTTGTCTAACGAAGGTAACTCAAAATGGCTATTTCAGGAAAACCAACAAGACCGGTTTGAATACAAAGGTAAAGTCATATGGCTCTAGTTGAGAATGAAAAACTTGATCAGCAATTGAAATGGTTTATAGTTAATTGGTACCTAGTGGATAAATTCATGAAAGAGAAGGAAGTTCTTCCTTTTACCAAAACTAAAGTAAATTCTGGAATGATATAGTAAAGCTACTACCAACTGTATTTGTTTAACGCGGAGCTACTCTTTACTTAGTTTCTTTCTCCTTTTAATTATAGAAGGTAAATTTTCCCTACCAGTAGCAATGGTCTGGAGGTTAATCAGGAGATAAAGACTTAATTCGGTAATATTTATTAAAATGAAAACAATAGACAAAAATAGCTATAAAATTCGGAGAATCAATCCATAAAATTTTAAATAAAAATTGTGGACAATGTGTGTGGAAGGGGTAAAAATGCAGTTGTGAACATGACTGCTCCTCAGCCATGTAACTTACATGCCACAGCCGATTGGTATTAAATAGGAATCTTTAAAATCAATTTTAAAAAACAAATTTTTTTAGGAATTTCTAGTGAAGAATTAGATACAATGACAATATTGTGCCATATTTTACTTTGGGGATAAATGTTGGGAATATTCACGGGACAAAGGGAAAGATAGCGTTTTGGAATTACGAAAGAAAAAGATGTAACGTCGCCACATCAGATCATCTTTCATGGAAAAACATTTTGGCAATTTACTCGCAAGTTTCAAAGTTCTATTTTGAGGGAAATGAAGCGAGATTAAAGTGGCCAAAATTCTTTTAATTTTTCCCGCTGAGATGTTGAATTTCATCACACTGGTCATGTAGTAGTGCGTGCCCACCAGGCCTCAATTCTTAAGTGAAAATTTAAGAATATATATCTTTCACACACTTTCATTATAAGTTTATCACAAATTTTCTTGACCAGTGGCTAATATATAGCAGGCTGGTCGCCAACCAGCTTTTTTCCATTCGGCCGTGGTCAGGGCCGGGAGAGTAAGGGGCGATGGTTCACCCCTCCATCCTAGCTCCGGTTGATGTGGTAGACTTTAACATATCTTCATTCTTCCCTCTTTTTTTCCTGCATCTACCCATCTTTCATCTCTTTATCCTCACGCAAGATAATAACAGGTAACATCTATGGATTTTTGTGCTTTCCTGAGGGAAACAGCTGCAGTTTGTCTTCCAAGCCCCAATGTCTGCCCGAGGCTCTCCAGCTATATATCTTCCACATATTTTAATTCCCTCTTTCTCTCTTTTCACTACTTTCTATTCAGATCTATCCTTACAAACTTACGACGTGATGCGGACTCTTTTCTAATGCGGATTAAATTTTAGGAGGAAAAAATCTCCTTACAAACTTTCTGTGGGAAGTGCCATCGTTGGTTTTGGCTTTAAATAAAAAATATATACAAATCATCCCTCGATGGTTTGTAAGCCTATTCATATCGGACATATTTTCATTCCATACTTAAAGTATTACAATGTTAAGTATAATAAAAAATTTATATAATAACCAAACCAATTATCCTATAAATGAAGTGCTTGCTTAGCGAAGTAGGAGTTACAGTGGATGAGTAGAAGTGAAGAAGTACTAGTTAAGAAGAAAAACAAAATAAACCAGGAAAGAAATAAAATGGAAGAGTAAGGTCTGTGAAATAGGTTTGTCTAAACCGTTTAGGAATACATCTCTCTATGGAGATTTTGAACATAGAGAGATAAATCTTGTAAATAAAAGTTTGTGAAATTTTATTTCCCTTGACAAACCATACCCCGTCAACTCAAATTTTCCCCCGCTATTACTGGAATAAACTCCACATTCAATTCAGTGAACAATTATGTTGCGCATATTTTTTCATAATAAAATGAAATGCAGTATCAAGGCCAGACTTCTAGAGAAAAATGAACTCAGAACCAGATATAATAGTTACAATTGATTTAATTCCTAATCTATGTTGTTATTTGAGAGCCTATTTAATTTATTTTAGGTTCACTGGGAGTTCGAGAACGATTCCTTCTTCAATGTGGAAAATTGGCATGAAACTGAGAACGGACCATCCAATTTAATTACATTTCGTCGTGATCGAAGCTTTTCTCAATTATCAAAATCAGTGTCAGGAAAAGATGCGAGATTTTTTGCTAAGTGTTGGGCATCGAATGACAGAGGTCTGGTGGAAGAAGACGTCTGTGAGTAAAATTCTTATTCTGTTCATTGATAATAAGGCACATTCATTCTCTTTATTTGGTTAATCGATCGTTATTTGCTGCGTTTTTGCCTTCTGTGATGAACGTAAGTGAAATTCTCTTTCACAAAATGAAAAGCAAATCACTCCATTTAATTTTATATTTGTTTTTACTTGGTAGTTTCTATTTTCTGGTAATCACTCCACCTTTAATGAATATAAAGCTACGGTCACAACGTTCAGGCCAGTAGCTTAATTTTGGTTCTACAGAATTTGGTCATTTATAACATTCACTTGGGTAACTTTTGGAATTAGGGATTTTGAGTTAATCAGAGATGCTTATCAAGCTGGGATTTAAATTTTTTGAATACGGAAAAATACCTGCTATGCAAAAGTAACATACCCTCTTTTGCTCACTCAGGTAAAAAGTAGGCTACAAAGCTTTAAGTTCCTTGTCTATCAATACCTGCTCATGTCGCATCTTATGTTTATTTCTACTCTAAACAGCCTGAAAAAAATACAAAAGCAAACATTCTTGTTATATTTGCGTGTCCTTTGCGTTTGTGGTCCTGAATTTATTAATAAAGAATTTGAGACAGTAAAAAATATGAAGGGAAAGTTAAAATATCCATTACTGTATATTACGTGGATGACTATTTATTTGCGCCCAGAACAAAGGCCTTTTTACAAAAACAATGCGATCATGCGGAGCAATATTTTAACCCTTGCTTATAGTAGTAAACTAACTGTCCAATGTAACAAATATAATGAAATATATTAATGCTAGAGGTTGTTTGTTGCAATAATTCCTTTTTTAAAAACAGACATTAAAAATTGATTCCATAATGAAGCTCTATCTATCTATCTATCTAGTTTTTTGATTCATTTCTTCTAAGTTTGTAAATATTTAGAAATTCTATTAATTTGAAATATGCTCATATATTTGTGGGTTTTTGCTATTTTAACAGTTTTTGCAATCTACTCAGAGGTAAAATTAAAGTGCTTCGGAATTATTTTCTTAATATTTTACTTTAGAGCTTAATGATATTCTGGAAGAATTGATTATGACATATCATTTTTTCTTGAACTATTTGGTCATTCATGTTTGTTTGGTATTCAGTTTTCCGCCAATTATATTAAGAAAATTAAACTCATAATAAAACAAACGTTATTATATATTTACTATTGTGTGCTATAAAAAGATACATATTTATGGATTTCTTCCCTTTTTTTATCTTCCCATCTGGGAACCTTTCCATTATTTCTTATTTATTTAATTGTTTATCTCTATGTACTTGCCTAAGCTATTTGAGTAAGAGCCTCTATTTCTCCAATCATTATATAGTATTCTAAATAATTCTCACCAAATTATTAATGCTTCTCTACTTTTGTCGTCTTATTACGCAAAAGATGTATTTTAGACACAACAAAGTAAAAGAGAGAAGTCCGATTATTTAAATCATTTTATTGCGCATCATGTAATAATTTTCTTTAAATGGTCCAAAAAATTTACAAGAGTCAACTCATTTGGAAGCCGTTGCCTTCTATATTATTCAATAGCCCTCGATTGTTACCTATTTGCTGATGTCGTGTATCGTAATCGTATACCTTAGCAGCTGTGAAGGCAATTGCACTCACGTGGCAGGCGGCCGAAAGATGACCGGCTGTGCTAAGCTAAAGAAGTGGGACAGTAAGTCTTCCCTGGGTTCGGGGAAAATTAAAGCGATTAAATCTAGGCGAGTGCGTAATTGTTAGCTGGGGAGTTCTTCAAATGCTAGGTTTCATTTAAGGTTATTGAAAAAGTAGAACCCCAAATAAAGGTTTAATTACAAAAAAAATAAGATTAATATGAAAATATATACATAGGGAAAATTTAGGGATAATGTCGGGCTCAAAGGAAATAATAACTCAATGACTAAAGATACAATCACGGGATAAATGCTTGACTCGTTCAGAAAGGAAAATAATGACAAAAGGGGATAATTTTCGGGATGGAGTATAAAATGTGAAAATGCTTTTACCTTGTAGACCTGACTCTTGGTGAGGAGGGAGGGGGGGGGTGAACCAAAACTCAGATTCTTACTGGGTGAGATAATCTTGCGGCATGGGTGAAGTAATCTCACGGCGGGATTGGGTTACTTCGGGCACGAGCGAGGTAATCTTGAATACTGGGCGAATTACTCTTGAAAGGTGAGGCGAGATATTCTTGAACTCGGGACGAGATGCTCTTGAATGCAGGAATAATTCAACTTAAACGATGAGGAGGGGGGCGAAGTAATCTTTCAAATGAGATGAGATGAGTGGATCGCACAATTATCTGAAGAAATGCCGCTTCGCGAATTTGCCAATTGACTGCGGCCAAAATTTACGGCAATTAGTCTAGCCGACGAAACCTTCTAACTCTGAGGCTTGACTTGAGACAAGGTCTCTGTATCCTTGCTAAAAGCGGTCGGTACTCTATCTCTAGAGGAAAGGGAGACCTTAGATTAAATATTCTGTTGGCCTGCTCGCTAGAAGGCCTCCAGGGCATGGCAATCCCAAGGGAACGTAGTGGCGCCGTTCTTCGTCTACCAACACGAGTAAGGTCTTGGGAAGAAGCTCACTCAGGCGGCGATCTTTGCCTCAAGGTATAGTGGTTAGCTGGAGACTCGTGTCTCTGGGGAATTAGTATTTTCGCCGGGCATAGGGTTCTTGCTGAAGGCGTCTCAGCGGGGGATCGGCCGGCCTAATTAAACGAAGCTATGGACAGTCGCGTTGGCTGATCCCACTCGAGAATTTCTTTGCTTCTTCGAGGTTTTGAATCCGGTTTAAGGCCACGTGGCCTCTACTCGCCCGGGAGGGGGGGTGTCAAGGTAGTCCTTTGAGGTCGTTATTTCACACCTGTTATACGCTTACTGATGCAAAAACATTTCCTCTCTTTTAACTCTAATTTAAGAAACTTTTAGGTATTGGGTAAAGCCAATTCTCGAGGATTTTTGGCAATTAAACTTTTTGAATTAATCAAATCTTTGTCTTGAATGTCATTTTCTTCCTTTGGATAATCCCTCTTTTCCAAGTTACTTCTCAGAAGGAACTTATTACATGCCCCAAATGTTTTTATGTAAATGCTCCTAAAGAGTTAGAATGACGACATGGCATATATATACATTTTTCATTTTTATTTATAAATGTAGTTGACTAAATGCAAGTTCTTTCAGCTGAATAAAAATATGATCCCTCAGCGAGTTTTTAGTTCGATGGAAATAATATTTTGAGCAAGAAAGTGTAAATGACGGTGTATGTAGAAATATATATAATTCTAGCAATCTATTATTACGTGGATAATGAATTTTTATAGATTTTGCTTGCCATTATATATATATTACTGGAAGTGGTAATCTACTGATGGTCAACTAAAGAGGAATAACACTCACCTGAATTTTATTAAAAGTTTTAAGCTTAATATCCTTCAACCGAATTCAAGAGTTATTTTACAAAGAACATCAAGATGATTATGCCTGTATAATAGGATCGAACTCTATAATAATCAAATATTTATATTAAGTTACATAGTTAAACGGATCGAAATGAGATAACCAACGAATCAGACCTATGCTGACCTTGCAAAGACACTTGCCAGCGTACAATTTCTAACACTGAAAGATATCAGGTAATTTTGGACTTCTAATGATATATGAACGATTAAATTAAAAAAATAACCAAAAGGTAAATGTTGGTAAACAGTTATTCTCGAAATTTAATCAAGAGATAGGAGCATTACAAGGTCTTGTACGATTACTATAGTTATTTGTTCACACATAGAGTATATTAAATAAGGAAATATAAATATATGGCAAATTTAATTTAGGCAGACGATATAATACTAATCACTCGAAATGTTGAAGATTTGCAGATAATTCTCAACCTTCAAGTAAAAAACAAAAAAAAGGAGTTAAATTAAATATTAAGATATTTAGAGAAGAATTAAGGAAAACAAATAATGAAATTTGTGAGAAAGTTTGAATATATTGAGAGAATTTGCAGAAAAATATCAAGGGCTACATTAATGAGAACCATTAAGACATTGGCTAGAGATTGATGTCAAACTTGATTTTCTTTTTAAAATCTAAAGATAAAAAACACCGGGAATATCTCCCCTAATAAGTTTATGAGGACAGGTCGGTAAAAAAAGTGATGAAGAGTGAAGAAAAAAGATGCGGAAGTTATATCGGATACCCACAAGCAAACGAACATAAATTTAAATTATTATAATAGAAAATAATTCGTTTATTTTTTTCTTATCCCTTTTTTCTTGGTAATCTCTAAATAAATGGCAAATCTTTCATTAAATTATCTTAAATAATGGTGATGTTGCATGGATGTTACGAAGGTAACCTAAATCACGTTTGCGCAGGCAAGTGATTAACGAAAAATTTGTAACCGATAGTTAATATTTTTTGTATTATTATTTTTATATGTAATATGACAACCTTTGTTTTACATAGAAAATAATAAATCATTAATTATTACCATTTTACTTTCAATAACGGATTAAAATATGTTTATGTACTCTCTTACAAGAACCTTTCTACCATGCAGTTGATAAAAGAATAACTAATAATGGTAGTCACATGCTAGATAAAGATCTAAACTATTAAAGAAGTGCAAACCTTTTCTGAGCTACGTTATCCTGATGGGCAGGCAACATCTAGTCTGAATGAACACAAAGTGAGTGATACCCGAGGAAATTACAGCAAAGCTCCGATTAACCCAGTTTCAAATGACAAGGTTTTAGAAATACCAAGGCTTACATATTAACGCCAATTTCCTATGTACAAGGTGAAATAACATCGATTAGCATGGTAATGTCTGAAGTAGAGAAGCCGCGTAGCCAGTATTTTTAATTTTACTGAAAGTACCTCATATTCTTTCATTTAATTGTCTTTACTAATACAGCATTTTTTTCTCTCGTGATGTTTTGTTAAATGTCGTTTCAGTCTAAGCTTGTGTTTACCTATACCAGGGATGAATAAACGTAGTTCGTAGCGCCTCTCTGGGGTATTTAGGCCCTCCCTAGTTAGTATTTAGTGCCAAAAAATTCAGGGGATAAGTAAGGTTATTTTAGGTGTATGTAAAGTATATATTTGTATTTACGTCTATAATAAGGAAACAAAATAATTTGCTTACTCCTAATAAAATTTATAACTTGTATGTGGTTAATTCCTACAACTTTTCACTTTACTATCTTGCACTATCATTCTAGCTAGAAAAATATCTTTGTTTTATAACCCTCATGAAAAAAAATTTCAAATGCAATAGTTACATATCTCTTCTTCTGACCTTTGACAACATTTGGGATAGTTTAAACTCTTAAGTATTTTTTGCCCCTTCAATTTCTTAGCCTGCTAGGCTGAGTTATTTCACATATATCTTTTAGTGACCTTTGGCAACATTTCGCCTAGTCTAAACTACTTAGTATTTAGTGCCCCTTCAATTCACTAGTGTCCTAGTTTTAGACTCAATGATACTTGTTTTTTATTTTACATTGAGTAATGTTTTGTTAAATAGTAAAGGAGAATTTAATATTCTTTTCAATAATTATTTCAATTTAATACGAGGGGCAGGCAATAAGTTTGAGAATCGGTAGGGCAAAACAGAGGAAGGGGGATGGCTGTTTGTGGGGGCGTTAGGACAAGTTATGACAAGTCAGGACCTGCAGCCGCACGCTCCTGCCTCGTCTATTTAAGAAGCAGTAGCTGATCGCAGATCGCCAGTCACAAATTTTTAAACAATGGAGAAGGTTGAACACCGCGCAGTGATCAAACTTTTGAACAGGGAAGGCAAGAATGAAAAAGAGATCCATGAACACATGGTTGCAGTGTACACCAATACCGCCCATTCCTATGCAACTATTGTTCGCTGGAATAGGGAGTTCCGCCATTGTCGTGAGTCTCTTGAAGATGACCCCCGTCCAGGACGCCCGTCAAACGTGACCAACAAGAACAATGTGGCGCATGTGGAGATAATGATCCAAGAAAATCGACGGGTGAAGGTCGAAGAAATCGAGCCAGAACTTGGAATATCACATGTAGGTGTTATCAACATCATCCAGGACAATTTGGCCATGACCAAGGTCTCTGCCCGTTGGGTCCCTAGAAACCTCACGCTCCCTGATCGATTTCAACGTCATCAAAGTCCACAAGGCCAGAGTTTCACAAGCTGCCCTGCGCTAGCGCAGATTCGAGGAGCTCAAATATCCCCCCCCCCCACAGTCCAGATATGGCCCCCAGCGACTACTTTTTATTCCATCAGCTCAAGGCTGCGCTGCGTGGACGCCGGTTTAGGGACGATGACGATGTCCATCTCTCCGTCCAGGAGTGGATTGAACAGCAGTCAGGAGATTTCTGGTTGTCGGGAATTCGAAGCCTCAGGGACAAGTGACGCAAATGCATTGAAGTCGAGGGTAGTTATATTGAAAAATAATAAAACACTTTTCCTCATATCTCGTTTCCTTATATCCGAATTTCAAAACTTATTGACTGCCCCTCGTATGTAGTGAATATTCACGATTATTATAATTATTTTTTTAATACCTTAGTGACCATCTCTGACGTATAAAAGAAGAGTTGTCAATAATTGGTATAATATTAAAATTTGTATTTTTGCCTTCTCCCATCTTTCAACCTAAACCAAAGTGTATTTTGTATTTAAAACAATAGTAGGGCATTTAATAAAAACATTATGACATGAGAAAAAGAAACTGAATATTTCAAAACACTAAAGGAATTTTTTAATCGTCCAACGTTAAGGCTTATCTAAAAACATTTACAGTCTTATCAGCTATTGATGGATTACAAGTATTGTATGATATTTGTCTCTTTATTGAAAAGAAAGGGCAACAACGCACTCTTGGTGAATAAATAATATTATTTTCTATAAACCTAAATATAGAGAAAGTTATAAAAATGGATGCTAATACTACTTTACTGATGTTCCAGTTAGTTATATTTTGCTCAAATGGAAAATAATGCAGAAAGGAGTGTAATTTTTTATTCAATTATATGATGCAGCATTTATAAGTTAAAATGGTTTAATGTCGTTTGATAGTTATTAGAGTATGTGTAATAATATTTTTTTTTTATAATATAATCGCAATTTCAACGGATGGAGCTACATCTATGGTAGGTATATACAGAGGATATCAAGCATTTGTGAAGAAGAAAAACTCTAACGTACGAATAATATAGTGCGTATCTCACAGGCAATATTCTTTTGCTAAAACATAACTGATGAAATACATTCTGTTCTCAAATAAATAAAGTCAAATAAAGTGCAATTAACAGCTAATTGTTAGCTAAATTATGTAAAGAAAATGAGGAAACTTTCAATCAATTGATATTTTATACAAAATTAAGTCTGCTGGCTGTCAGGAGTTAATTGTTTTCAAAGCTTCTAGATATTTATTACTCATTGGTAGAATTTCTGCCAGAGCATGATCAATCCTTTTATTTTTACAGTCATACAATTATCTTCTGAAGCCAAGAAAATTTAATGCTCTTCAAATCTTCACTAGGTCGTATAAATTTTCGCTTTTTTTCCAAGTATGTGATCCTTAGAACAAGGAGCTGGGGATAACCTTTTTAGATGCTGACATACATTTTGTTATGTTGCTCAGTTCATACGCTTAAAAAGAGACCTGAAAAAAAGATTCATAGAACTTGAAGATGTGAAAGTCAGGAATGGATTTTAACGCCATTCAAATCAGAATGTGTTGTGGACGATTTGGATCGGGATTTACAAGAGGAAATTATTCAAATGAAGATAGACTTAAAGAAAAATCAGTGCACTCAAAGAAAACTTTCAGAAAATATTAAACAAATAAAAATATTGCCCAGAACTGTATGAAGCTGTTGAGCGATTTAATCTTACTAAAATTTTAAATAAGCAGAAAACGTTTTCATATAGAGGGAACTTAAGATTTAATCTCAAATCTAGAATCAAATATTTGATATGTGGTAAGTGTTATTGTTCATTAAGTTAACTTAATATCTGAATTTAATTAGTCATAGGGGTCTTTGTTACTACTTAAATTTAATGTTGGGGTATCGGCTCAAATTTGGAAGAAACACGGACATACAAATAGCTGTCGTGTAACGTTAGTCCACAGAAATATAATACGGTGGGCAATCGACTGCCAACAGTAATGGCTAAAAAGGATAAAAGCTTAATTTAGATCAAGTTACAAGACGGAGATTGTGGTAACTCTACCTGATAAATTGGAAGTTATATAAAGATAGGAACAGTAGGGCTTGAATTGGAAAGGAACAGTGTGAATAATTTTAAGAAAAGCATGATTATATTAGTGTAAAACATGTGTTTAATTGTGAATGAGCCGTCAAAATGTGAGCATTATTTAACTGAGGGGCCCACAAGATTACCGGTTTTCACAAGATGAGTTTTTCTTGTGAAGATATTGTAAGAATAAGATTTATTTTGCCCAACTATCTATATATATATATATATATATATATACCAATTGAGAGAAAGAATAACGCATGAAGTCAATTTGTTTAAGAAAAATTCACAATTATTCCAAAAGGTTGTGACAGCAGTGAGGTCTAAACTGCAACTTTATTTGAAGAGTAATGGAGGGGATGTGGAGTTAACTTTTCCTTCAGGATGAATTTTTGTTGCTTTGTGTAATGGATTTATAATTACTGGATTTCAATCATTTATTTTGTTCAATTCAATCATAATGATATTTGATTAATTCACTTTCCTTGAACAAACGTAATTTTATTTATTTATAAAGTTGTTTTCTAAAAAGTCTGGCTTACACAATGAAAATATCAGAAAATGTTTAATTATAATCATTTAAATATTAGGTTCGATATTTCAAAGGCACTTTATATCTGGAGAGCAATTGTGCAAGGAGGGAGCATACCTGCAGGTATACAATCTTCTAGATGTCAGTTGAAGTTTGGACTCTACCACACACGCACTTGAAGGTGATACTTGAAAGAGGTCTTAAGTAGTAAAATTGCTTCGAGACAGCATTTCAACGCGTTCGATGCACAGAGCTGATGAGTTGATAAAAAACCGTTAGTAACCAGAAGAGAACTATGGAATCACAAATTAAAGAAACGAAAATACAGGGGAGGATACTGAAGCACCAGTGAAAACAAACAAAAGAACGGAGAGTAAGACGAGGAATAAATGGAAATAAAATTCATAGTGAGAAAAGATATCTATGAAAAGTTACAATATAAAAGGTGATTAAACCAAAATTTTAAGGTTTAAGTTAGGAAGATCATTAAGCTTTAAGAATAGATTGGTTCAAAGAGAAGAGATACTCGGGCGTTGGAAATCGAATCCTTTATGGCTCAGATTATTAAAGGAAAACACGAGAATTGTTTCGCCAGTAGTCATCCCTAAACAAAGTAATACTACCCTTTAAATTTGGAGACCTAATTAATTTTGATTTATTCCTTCATGATCAATAGTTAATCAGACATTTGGGAACTAAATTATATATGCAGAGAGAATTTATAATTGCTTAATTAAAGGCACAATTTGAAGCTTATAAATCTACGTAGCCAAGCTTTTTTAGGAAGAGGCATGCCGGTGTGGGAGACCTCTCCTTGAATGAGCCCGAATATGAAGAAGTATTTGAGTTAAAAGGAGGCGGTGAGGCTTGAGGTGGTGAGTTTGATAGAAGCACAAGGAGAATAAGTGATGAGGATAAACGTGGCTGAAAAACTGCTAAGATGCTAATTAGCAGAGAAAACATTCGTTGTTGTTAGCTAGAAGATAGCAGGCAAAAGAACTTGAGGCATTAGTGGATTTCTATGGTTGAGAATGACTCGAGGTCTAGTAAGAGTACTCAACCAGCAGCAGGATGATATATATATATATATATATATATATATATATATATATATATATATATATATGAATCCATTAAACCACATAGAAAGAGAAAACGGAATAATTTTTCCTTGCAGTAATATTTTTATTATCTTTTTCGAAAAATCCGTGCAGGGAAGCGATTCGAACAGGCACACTGAGGCCGCGAGCACCGCTTTGATTACAGTTAAAAGTATGCCGTTAGTACACTACGCTACGCAGAGAACCAAAAAATTCTCTGAATAGAATAGCTTTTAAGGAACACTTTCGCAAGCTCGAACGGAGACTATGAAAGAAATAGAAAATTAATTGGGAATTCAAAGAAAAAATGAGGAATAGTTAAACGCGTGGCAGATATACAAATGTATATTTTTCTCAAAGTAGCAAAGTAGCGGTGCTCGCTGCCTCAATGTGACTGGTTCGAATCGTTTCCGTGCACGGATTTTTCGAAAAAGGTAATAAAAATATTACTGCAAGGAAAAATTATTCCGCTTTCTCTTTCTATGTGGTTTAATGGATTCATTTTCATCATTCTCTTGTGCTACTTTGAGAGAAATATATATATATATATATATATATATATATATATATATATATATATATATATAAGAGAACGAAAGAAAGAGAAAGAGAGAGAGAGAGAGATGAGGGGTAGAACTGTAGCTGTTTTGACTAGAGACGAAATTAGACGTTTCATGGGACGATTATTGTTTTGTTCCGAAAGGCAGTTTTGGATTCGTCGAAGGCAGTCTTATTGGGAGTAACCGTTTAGTAACTCGTGTATAAAATCTTATTTTATTTCTTCATAATAATTTCACTCTTTTAACCTCTTATTAAGCTCATATTATACAACACTCTGCAGTCATGTACGGATTGTAATTTACTTTCTCGAGGTTATAAAATTTTAATGGTGTTGTTTACTGGTGGACGTCTTAAATGCTGTCAAACAACGTGGCTTTTGAAGTACATATTTATCATACGCTGAAACACTGCAAAAGGTGGAACAAAGGAATACAAGCCTTTGAAGCAGAAGTACTACAATGTGATTCAAAGTAAATCTTGTAAGTTGACCTGAACTGAACGGGTATAATGACCAAAATGTCTAGCTATTAATTAGCTTTGGTACTCGAAAATCATAGTTAATCTCGTATCGCATTCAGCATCTTTTCTCTCCCCCCACTCCTTTATTAGAGTATGCCAAACGAAGTTCCGTATCGATCTGACACTTTCGTCTCTTTTTTTAATCGCATTCTCTCGCTGCTTTTTTTTGTTTTATTCTTTATTTCTATACATTCTGTTAATTAACCTTTTCCTTAGCCCCTGTGTTTAAAAAAAATCATTGACGCTTTAACAATATTCAGTAAAATAAATTATTAAATTTTTAACCTTTAATGTAATTAAATAGGAATCTTCAAATTATAATGAGAAAAACTAATATTTTTAAAAGGCCGAATGCACTTTTTGCTGTTGGTAATGGTGCTGTAACAAAGAAAATTCCAATTTTGTTCATTTACAGATTTTTGCTTAAATATGTCTTTGTTCCACTAGGAATATTCTAATTTTTCCTTGCCTTCAGGAAAGCAATTTATTCAAAATCTAATTAAGTGTTGTGACGAGAAGATAAAAATTAAAGTTGATTCGCATTAGGATTCATTGTTAGGCAATATGCTAGATATTGGGAGAGAGAGAGAGGGAGAGAGGGAAATTTCAATGGAAATTACTCTAAGCTTATTTATCCTATTAGCAACAAAAATTCGTGCTAAAATAAAAAATAAGTTTCAATGTTAGCTACTCCCTAATTAATTTAATATTCTGCAAAATAAAGCTTTAGGTTCTTTGAAAAGTTTGCATATAATATGTTACTAACAACTATTGTGATAGTTGTCTATAATAGTTCTTTCTCGAATACGTTATCCTTTGTTCGCCCCTCTAATGTGGTAAATTGGGTAAATGGCAGATAAGGCTCATTAAGGGCAAGTATATAATGACTTACATAAACGCAAGAAACGAAAAATCTAACTATATCATGCCAGGAGTAGTACCTTTGCGAATGATAGAGACTCAAAAATACTTAGCTGTGACTATCCTCACCTACTTACAATTTTCAAAACAACATCAGAATTGGAAGTAAAGTCAACAGGTTTTATTTTTAGAAGTATTTCCTAAAAGTCGTCAAAGAACATTATTCCAATATAAGTGACCATAGTAAGGCCACACTCGGGATTTTCGGAGCAACTCTGGTGTTAATATCTGAGGAGAGATATAGAAAGGGTATAAAAATTGCAGCTCACCCAAATAAGATTATTCTATAATTGTGACGGAATCATATAAGAACCGGTTCAAGGTGCTTAATTTTTATTCGCAAAAGACTTAGATTATGTAATAAACTGATACAAGATTTAAAAATCTATTTAACGTTTTGACAGTGTTAAATCTGATTCAGTACTTAGCAAAAAGGAAATAAGAAATGATAAAAACGGCTTAAAGTATTAGTAAGGCATTGGGAAAGTAACAGCCGGAACATTTTTCACTTACAAGTTAAGTGTAGTAATACTATCAATATATTCAAAAGTTCCTTACACTAGTATTTCAGGGAAGTGGTAAGTTCTAATTTAGAAGGCTGGCAGTGAGAGAGCGCACATTTTTGCTGTCCATTATATAATCGATCTTCTTCTCTTTCATCCTGCCATTTCCTGGTAATCAAAATGAAGCTCTGAGGTTGAACTTAATGATTTTTAATTTTTTAGCTTCTATTTGCTTTCGTATATTTTTGGTTTGGAACATTTTGTACTAAATAGAAAAGAATAATGAACGAACAAGAAATGAGTTTGAAATAAATGTTTTTTTGTTTGTTTTATTTATTATGAAATACAAGGCAAAATTTAAAAGTTTAAAGTGTTATTTAATTACTCAATAAAGTAAGTAATTTAATAACCAACGGTTAAACTTGAGTTTGTCATTAATAATTAATCACTGACGTAAGCTTCTTGATCATGTTATTTACGAGCCTGTAATTTGAGTTGTTTAGTTCTTTCTTGTGATTGGTAAATACTCCCTTGATTCATTGAATGTAGATAATTATGGCATAATAGTGATTCAAACCATGTTCTATCACTATTTATTCTCGTCTTTTCCAATAGACTTTTAAAAGATTTTTAGAACAATACTTTCGGTATAGGGTAACGTGTCTACTGGATAAATCAAACTTGTATGACGCTCTTTGGCTAAACTTAATCTTTCCTTATTTTAGGTTATTGATGTGGAAATTCTTAAAATGATAAATAAAAAAAATAGCATTTTCTATAAATTCGATGATTCTTTTCATTTAAAAAGGATAATTTTTTTTCGTTTCAGGCAAACTCGAAGAGCTTAATTTACACATGGATGTGCAAAGTGAATTCATAGTAAAAATTGAAGTCAATGTTGAATCGACACTATTTCTTCCCGACCCAGCCCTATGGGAATGGGGATATTCTCCCTGTACAAGTCGTGTTAAAATTAAAGAAAGTTTCATCTTTTACAAGGATAAAAATACCTTAGGAGGTAAGTTTATATATATATATATATATATATATATATATATATATATATATATATATATATATATATATATTTATATATATATATATATATATATATATAATATATATATATATATATATATATATATATATATATATATATATATATATATATATATAGTACAAGAGGAATAAGAATTGGACGCGAATGAGCAAATGATACAAGAAACCGGAGTTTTTAAAGGCAAGAGAGAGGGTCATTAGAAGAATCCAGATTTAAAGGGAGCAGAGGGCGGCAAAGTGAAGGCGATCCTTTAACGAGAAGACAGAAATAACGCCAGGGGAAAAAAGTTTTGAATTCCTGGCCAGGACTCGAGCCCGAGGTGGCTGATTGCTGGTCAGCAGATCCGGGTTCGAGTCTAGGCCAAGAATTCAAAACTTTTATATATCCATATTTATTATGTGCCTTTTATTTAGTGTGTATTAAAGTCTATTTTTTTGTCGTTGTGTTTGGTATATTCCTTGGTTACGCAGCTGCCGCTATCTATTCAAATCGTACTCTTAGAACAATAACAGTTGTCGCTTTGCTTACCCTACCTTGGAGCCTGTGTGCGCATATTCTCGTACACTTGGCCATACTTCGACATAAAGATATTTGACGTCAGGCTTTGGGTCTTCCCCACCTGATTTTGAAGCACTAAGTTTATTTGATAGCAGCTGCATTACCAAGAATATCTGAACAATAATATATTAGGACAATTTTCTTTTGATTAAAGGGTAGAGACCAATTTTTAAGCTCATTCTTTTGTGGTGTGTCTGCAGTTTTTATAGTTCTTCAAAAGAGGATACTAGCTAAGTGGTAATACTAACCACCTTTTTTTTGTGTCGTGAGTCAGATTCGCCCGTTAGTTGGTTATTTTTTTTGTGTGTGTGTGATTTTGCCTGATTTGAACTGGGAAATTTACTCATTTTTGACGTGAGTATAATTTATATTTGTTGTAGGTAAAGCTTCAATAGCTCTGGTAGCTTTTTTGTGTGCAAAGACCGGAAATCGCATATCTGGGATGTCTTCATTTGATCGCTTCCACAAGCAAGGGGAGATCTTAGGCTTATCTAGGAAAGATTCAATCGCTTACGTCTAGAAAGAAGAACATAAGAAACGTGCGGAAAGAAAAGCACATAGAGAAAACGAAGAAAGAAAAGCACAGAGAGAAGCAGAAGTCGAAGAAAAAAAACACAGAGAGAAGCAGAAGTCGAAGAAAGAAAAGCACAGAGAGAAGAGGAATAAAGAAAAGCACAAAGAGAAGAGGAAAAAAGAAAAGCACAGAGAGAAGTAGAAGAGAATGAAAGAATTAGGCAGCATGAGAGAGAGAGATAAGCCATGGCCAAGTCGAGATAAACTCCGTAGGATCTTTAAATAAACAGGCTCAAGTGCCCTCACCTAAACTCCAGGCATACAAAGATAGAGAAGATTTTTGCTCTTATTTAACGCAGTTCGAGAAGATCTTCGAAGTCAACAATTGGGACTTAGAATCAGATGGTATCGCCAGGTTACTTCTACTCTTGAATCCACGTCTTCGCCACATATTCATTTCGTTTACTTCCCAGGCCACCCTTGATTATTGAACCCTAAATGCCGAACTTCTTTCTGCTATTAACATGAATCCAAAATTTTATTGGTTTAGATTCCTCTTCGCGTGAATACAGCCAAGCCAAACTTAAAGGCAATTTGGATTCATGCTCCAGCGTAATCTCCAATTCTAGATGGATTCCGTCCAAGTATCAAATGATTATAAGTCGCTAATTGACTTCATTCTAAGGGATCAACTGATGTCGACCCTCCCTCGTAAACTAAGGGCCTTAATATCGGATAGAAGAGCGTCCACTTTCAAGGAGTGTGTGAAAAAGCCGAACTTCACGCTTCCAGCCCCGAGAAGTGTAAGTGACGGTGGCAAGCCACGAAAGAGCTGGACATCACACCCGTATCTTCGGGTCAGGGATAAGAGTCTCGTGAGGCAAAGTCAGCCTTTCTACACCGCCTTCGGATCAAGAATTGGAGAAGCCGTTTTTCGAAGTTAGTCCGGGGACCTCTTGAGGACAAGAGGCCCGATAGCTAGCTCGAACATAGTTAGGACAAGTCATCTTCCCCCCCCCCCTCCTCCTTCGAAGTTCGTTCGCTGGCCTCTTGAGCACAAGAGGCCTGCTACCCCCTTGAGTGATCAAGGTTATCAAGACCTCCCCCAAATTTTCTCTGCTTTACTTTCGAGTTTAAAAGAACCTAAATCACTCATTACCCTCAATCTCCCATTATAACCATTCCGTCTTTCCGGTTATCTAATTAGTATTCGGAACCTAATTCCGTCTTATTCATGTACTTATATATCTATATTTATTGTATGCCTTTTATTTAGTGTGTATTAAAATCTATTGTTTTTGGTCGTTGTTTTTGGTATATTCCTTGGTCATTTGGTCATGCAGCTGCCGCTATCTATTCAAATCGCACTCTTAGAACAATAACAGCTGTCGCATTGCTTAGCCTACCTTAGAGCTTGTGTGCACATATTCCCGTAAACTTGGCCATACTTCGACAAAATATATTAAAAGATATCGCATTAACGTGATATTTATGAGCGAGAATATAATAGTAAACGACCCAAATACTTATGTTTTTCTAGATTATTTCCTGCGTTTTCATTTTTCTTTAGTATTTTGTTCGCCTTATATATTCTGGGCTCCTCTCTTGGCTTTGTTCATTACTTAGTTGAAAATGTGGTTAGAAATAAATCTTGATTCCAATATTGTGGTTTGCTATTATCTTCTCATATATATATATATATATATATATATATATATATATATATATATATATATATGTATATAAATATATATATATATATATATATATATATATATATATATATATATATATATATATATATATATATACATTATTGAAGGCACATGCGAATTTTTTTGTTAATTATTTTCTTTTCCAGTCTCTCGATTTGTCTTATATTCCGCTTTTTGTTGGGAGTTAACCCATAGATAAGTTCGCCAAAATTCATTAAAAAGTAGTCACGAACGAAGGCAGGAAACTTGTTCACTGAGCAAAACAAAATATTTTTCCCCTGACGCGTTTCGATACACACCTGTATTATTATCAAATGTTTATAATGAAGTCCACATAGTATTAATACAGTAATGTACCTTCATTTTTCAAAATATTATTCATACTTTAAATATACAAACAAAGGCATGTCATAATTAATTAGGCACCTATTTGACTTCATTTTTTAATATATATATATATATATATATAGAGAGAGAGAGAGAGAGAGAGAGAGAGAGAAAAAGAGAGAGAGAGAGAGAGAGAGAGAGAGAGAGAGAGAGAGAGAGAGAGAGAGAGAGCGAGAAATTAAGGGATAATGGGCTTCACAAGTCATTGGTATTTATTAAGTATAGAAGTTGACTAAGGCATCTGGCCTGAGGGACTTCGTCTGTTATTTAGAAATTAGGCATAAGTGTGTCTGTTCACCATATAATCACGCTAGTTAGGCTGTGGAAGTTTAACTGGTAGTTCACTCCGTCAATCTGCATCAATTGCTTTCTGCACATCCTTAAGGACTAGCACATCATATTTCCTTTCTTTCTCTATATTCTTTCTTTCGGGAAAGCTTCGCAAAAGGATCCATCTGGTAAACTGTTACATCTGGTACTTGGACGTACGGTACGCTCACCCGCTTCCAGTGCCCAATAGAGTCTCAAACTAGATTGAGACTAACTGAGCTTTAATTTTCCTAGACATTTAAATTTTACCCCCTTTTCGTCACTTTGTAATTCTCCTCTCAATTATCTTTTGGTCCAGCAGCTAACTTTAAGGCTAGTTGCAGACCAGTTTTCGTCCATTAACCCCTCATCGACGCCGGAATATTGGTGGGCTGGTTCACCCCACCCATTCTGCTTCATTTGGTGGGTAGGTTTGAACCTGTCTGTATTCTACCTCCCCTTTCCTTTTTTGCGATGACACTAATCTTTCTTTTCCCTATTTATACTATTAAGCACACGTGACGGGATCCAATCTGTAGTATGGCAACCCTCCTCTACCTGACATCTGGAGGGGCCTGTGTCCACCAGGCTCAATGACTCGTAGTTTGCACACCTAGCCCCAATTCCTGTCTTATATCTTCCACACATTTTCAATTTTTCAGCATCAACACTTTTTTTACTGACCTCTCCTTACAAAATCTCTGGGCAATCCACCTTCGATGACAATGCGCTTCAAATAAGACAATACAAAACAAAATTCATGTAAAGTATTGTTAAATTATCCACCTTGGTACCAGAGTATTAGTAGTATTCAGATGTAACTAATTGGATACTTTATGATGTGATTAAATGTAGCATATTAGCTAGGAGGGGTAGAGCTACCAGTAATTTTTCTAATTATGCTTGGTTATTACCTGAATAATGTGTGGTGTAAGTTTGGCTTTTCCTTGAAATCGTACTTTTTCAATCTGGTTTTCTGGTAATAAGTCGTCAAAGTCACACCTTTACTCTTATGAGGTTACTGAGTTATTATTATTATTTCTTTTTTGGGGACGGGGTGCTAAAACTGCTTGAAGTCATCGATACGGTTAATGAGTTTCTGAACTCTTTGGAATGTTTACTTTTTTCGGAAATCTTTCTGTCAGTAGCATAAAAGTTCAAATTTATTTTTCTGGTTTAATAATGGTAAATATGTACCTTTGGTGTTGTTGGTGAGTTGGTATACACAATTTGTATACATATTCAGAGCCATCTTTAAATTAAATCTTTGTTGGAGTTTAAGAGTTTCCTTGGTTCGTCTAATCTGGAGTGGAAAATTCCTGGTGGTGTTGAAAGACCCACTACAATATGTGTTGAAAATATGAAATAGCCTAAATAGACTTTGCTGGGAATGGCAAAGTAAAATTGCCAATGCTTTTAGAAGACAACCTTCAGAGAAGTGAACAATTTATTGAGATGTTTAATACTTCACTTAAGGAATTAGATTTCATATTATCTAATATTAAAGGAGAAATTTGGGGATAAAAAGACAAATTAGCAAAAGTAAATTTTAATAGGTTTGGTTAGATTACTGTAGTTAGAGATACCTAAGTAATCAATGCAAATGTTATAGGCATGGTTTTCAATTGCCAAATATTTTGGTATAGGTTGTGAAGGTTATTGTTTCTTTAATGAAATAACCCTGACTCATGTTTAATTTTCATCTTTCTTCGAAATTTTACAAGGGGTTAACTATTGTTGAAATGAGTAATTAAGGGTACGCTATCCTTGACATGGTAAAATTTGTTCGACCTTGCTGACAAGATCTATTATTCACGTTTAATTGGTTCTAAACATATTATAAATTTAAATCTAAAATCTAAAATCTAAAATCTAAATCTAAATTTGAATCTAAATCTCAGAATCCAGATCTAGATCCAACTCTATATATAAATAATAGTAATAACATTATTATTATTATTATATAGACCATGCAAAGAGCCGCACAGAAAATTTTAGAAATTATACCACCATGAGGTGTCAGTGCAGATCAAAGCACAGTAAGAAAGAAAAGAAACAGAATTAAACAGCCACACGGTTACGCGAAAAAAATTAACTTATCAAGCGTAGGAGCAGTCACAATATTTGTGGGCAAGGTATTCCACAATCTACATAGGCTTGGTTAAAAGCACTTAGAAAACTGAGATGTAGAATGACGACCAATTTCGAATGCCATGGAATTTACAGTCTCAGAATATCTAGTAACTTTAGCTGATTTATGAAGAGGATGATTCACATCATTCACTATTTTAAATCAAATACAAAGAGCTCCAACATCTCTACGATGCCCAATGTCTAAATCTAAATCTGATATTAAAATTCTTATAGAATTAAATGCACGATAAAGCAATCTCAGATGAGAGTCTGCAGCAGAACTCCATACACCAGAGCAATACTCAAAATGAGGTAGAATAAAAGCAAAGAAACACTTGTGAAAAACAATATCATTCTCATAAACTTCCTTAGTTTTACGAAGAATGCCCAATTTCTGCGAGATATCTCGATACATGTATTTTAGATGCGTTTCAAAAGTGAGATGCAATCCTAGAGTTACTTTCAAGAGCTTGATCTGGTCAGCCTTGTTAATCAAAGCTCCATTTATTAACAAATAGGGAGGTTCAGGTAAGAGAGATCTAGAACGACTCACAATCATTTCCTTAGGCTTACTAGGGTTTAATTTCATACTCCACTGAAGACATATAAATGTTAAATGTTAAAAGGTATTCAATCCACTAGTTGTATCTGTTTGTGAATCCAAAGAAATTTCTCGAAATAGTCTCTTGAACACGAGTGTGTAATGGTGTATCAGAGTTAAAATGCCTGCTTGACCTGAAACTTGAAGGAATGGTACGCTATTTAGGCATAAATGTGTACAATCCAAGCACATGTACATAGGTGTAACATGGGCTAGTATGACACAGCTTAAATTTTGAGGTTGCTTGCTTTCCCATCTCCTCATAGGATCTGAAGCTATATATCATGAACACCTTCTTTAAAAATCTATTCTTGCCAACCTTCTGCGAGTTGGTTTTCGCTTTAAATTTAAGTTAAAAAATTTAATGGCAAATATTATCGAATAAATTGTTTTAATTATTGTTATTTGTTCGTCTCCCGTTCTATCGAATCCTTATTCGTAATCCTTTGAGAAGGAGACTCCTTTCTATACTATTAGGCTTCTTCATTATATTTCTGTGCTATTTTTTATGTAATTTCTGTTTTTATCTACCTTCAAAAGTGTTAAACTTTCATTTAAAAGCCTTAATTTTTGAGTTCCCTTTAATTAACTTCAATCTTTATAATGAAAGAAAAATGACCTCAGCGTTTTTAGATTTATCAGGCTCTTTGAACTTTCACTCTACCCTTAAACTAATTAACTCTCCTCCCATAATGATGAAGTCAACCATCCTGTCTTTTATTAGCTTTTATTCTCTGTTGGTTCTGCATCGTAAGGCCGAAATGTATTAAATAAAATATCTTCTAATATCTTCCACTTGTTTTGTTTATGAAAACATCTTCCTGAAGGAACTAAGCCCCATTCCCTTTTTCTTTAAAGCACCTATTTATTTGTACCCATTTTGAACCTTTTTCTTATCTTAATCATCTTCTTAAATGTTTGAATACATTTTTACAAATATGATTAAATTATTGTTAAAACAACACAGGGCGTATATTTGGTTTAATATTCTGATGGCTCCAAGCTTTCTAAAGACAAACTGGAAAATCTTTAGCAATGTTCAAATCAACATAAATGTAAGGAAATGAGTGAAAAAAACAACAGTGCTTTCTACAACTACATCTTAGAAAACAATCACAATATTAATTGTATGTCGCTAAATTCATCTTTTTCTCACAAAAATTCATTAAATAAAATATCATTAAATATACATTCATATGCAATTTCCCATTTATTATTATCTATGAATTGTTTTAACTCGAAGCTCTAAGAATAAAATTAATTCAAGATGAAATATCATTTCGTTAGTCTGATTAATATATTGATTTTGCATCCTTTTCTTATTCACCACTCTCTTTTTAAAATTCTATCTCTTTCACTCTCTCTCCACTCGTTTCCGGCTAGAATATCTTCCTATATTGATTTTTAATTTTTAAGGTTATTGTGCAGCTTTTATCTCTGTCGATCGTGTATTTTGTGTGCTTAATTTCTCCTCTTTCTGTTGATTTGTATTAACCATTTTAGTTTAATATGGCTTATAAATGTAGATACTTTCAACTCCATTCATCTTGATATATTGAGCGGAGGTTATGTAATCTACATTGCATGTTTGTCTTTCTGATGTATACATGATATCTCAAAAGGTCATTGACGAATTGCCATGAAATTTTTTCACCTACGCACCCTGGGCCTTGAAAGAGTAGATTAGATATTTTGTGCATATCAAAATCCAAATGCGGAATTTAAATCTTAATCATTTTCTCTAACGTTGCGAGATAGGGCATTTTCTGATATTTTTGCCAATATCACAAGAAAAGATTGGGCTAAGCAAATTGAAAATACCCTTGGATGAACAACTAATGATGCTCTAACAAAAACATTATATCCAGATACAGACAATGAGCTTAATCTGTGAGATCGAAATAAATATTTATAGGCACAATAAGTAACGCAACAGTCCAGTAATGGAGATTGGTAGAAACATATAGAAAATTTCTCTCTCTTTGTCGAATATACTGGCTTGTAGTCATCAGGTTATCGACCGATTTCCACCAAATTACTATTCAGCCTAATCCACAACTTATATCCATACTTCATTCATTATTGTGCCCTAGATAAAAAAAACTGATGGAATCGTCTGGTCGCTACTGAAGTTCATTTATAAAGCTGTTTAAATTATTGATAAATTAATCATATTTTATTATTGTTATTAAAGTTTGGTTAAAAGAATCATTTCTTTTGACCTGTGTAGAAAGGGTGGAAGTTGGATTAATTTATAGCAGATAAGCTATAAAGCACTTGTGCCAACAGAAGAAAGAATAGGGAAAGGAAGCTACTGTCACAAAAGCTACAAAAATTCAGCTCACTCTTGAAAAGCAGTAGTCTCCTCCAACTCCAAATGCTACCCACTGAGTGAGATTAAATTTTTTAGGGAGCATTCAACCAAAATTTCTCTGAATCTCTGTCCCTGCATTCACTTGGAGTGACGTCAAATTTTCCACCCATCATTGACCTCGACTTAACACGAATTTCAAATGCAACATTCCCCGGGGTGACAATCGAACACTCACAAAGATTTTTTTTCCAAAAACTCTGTTAAATTACATCGTAACAAAAATGGACAACCACAATGCACCTATCACGACATGATCTATTTCTTTGCCTGAAATTCATTCTGCCTCGTCTAACTCGTGGTTCACTAAAATCGAACTACTCTTTTCCTTAGAGAAAGTAACAAGTGACTTAAAAACTCAAGTCACTGGTGCGACAACTGCCACACGCTGTAATTGATTAAATTTGACCCCTTCTAAAGGACCACACAAACTTGAGTTATCAAACTCTCAGAGCCGCCATTTTGGAAAAGTTCACACCATCCACCTCTCAAAAGATGAAAGTTAAACTCGTTCCATTCAGATATCACATCTTTCCTCTGGAGATACCCTAAAGAAATTAAAGGACACACTATGGGGTAGTCTGAGCCCAGAATTTCTTCGAGATCGTTCGTTTGGTTCCTTCTCTTACATCCAAATATCACTCGAAATGCTAGCTAGCCCTGGAAACGCCACCTGAGTTTTTCGCTACGGCTGCCTCAACAGCACTTAATCGTAGCTTTCTGGCAAGTGTGAAATCTATGGAGAATGATCCTTTACAACATTTCTGCGAGAAGATAAAGGAAGCATTGTTGCCCATTAAGGAAGAGCTGGCAACTCTCTCGCGAAATTTGAGAATCCTCGAAAAGTCGAGACACTACTTCATAGGACGCTCAGCATCCCATGCGCGCAGCTCTCACTTTGGATTTAGTAACTCTTCCGTCTGATCACGCAAGTTTGCCGCTGGATAATGCAACTCTCACGATGGGTTACGCAATTCTCACGGTGGAATACGCAACTCTCCTCCTCTTCAAGATATCATCTGGTGGTACTATCGGTAATACAACATTTCAAACACCTCCTTGAAGTTACTACAATTTTGTGCTCACAAATTGTAAGGCAATCATTGGCGCTGCTACGTCTCTCACAACCTGCACTCTCCAAAGAGGCCTGCGCATTTGAATTCATTATTTAATAGACTAATGATATTCCTCACATAGCCGAAAGATATAATCCTAATGGTGTTTTCCCGGGCACCTATCAATGATTGAAACACGGAATTCATGCAACTCCATTCATCACAAGAAGAAAACTAGTACCCTCATGTCATTCTATCAATTCCGCCATTCCACCTTTCACTATTATCGACTATAAAGTTTGCTCTAAGTCTCAGTTGACCGATTTGTAATTGAAAAATCTAAAGAAGAACGACTCCGCCTTGCTTCAGTTTCATAAGTTTGCTCTACCCTCTTCCTCGCATTCTATCATTTGTGAGATATCGAAAGGTTTGGTTCGTTATTATCTCGCCTCTGATTCCCACAAGCTATTTTTTAACTATTATCATAATTTTGGTCATTTAGGTACATAAGTTACACTCAAATCATTATAGGACCAATTTTTATGTGGCAAGATGAGGAAAGACATACGTAATTGGGTTAGAAACTGTTTTCATTGCCAACAGTCCAAATACAAAGACACAAAAAACCCTATTACACAATTTTATGCGCATGCATCAAGGTTTCCTACCTTCTATGTGGACATTTTAAGTGTTTTTCAAACTACAAATGAGGATTACATATACCTTCTGATCATAATTTATTTCTATACTAAATGGTAATAAGCATATCTATTTAAGCATAAAACATCAGATACTCTTCAGACATTCTTCACCAACCACATATAAATATTTGGTGCTCCTCTTAACACAATCTCCGATAATGGATTGTAATTTCATTCTCGGTATTTTTAAGAGTGATTCAAACTCAATGCCACAGAACACATTTTCACCTCTTCAGCTAATGCGACTGGAAATGCCGTTTTTTTAAGACAATACGGAACCATACAATCATCTCTCCTGCAAAATACCTCATTGATAATAGTTACATAATCTCTCATCCACTCTACTTACTATCCGAAACGAAATAAGTCAAGAAACACGATTTTTTCCACTTCACATGGTTCATGGCCCTCCATTATTCATTACAGGTGACCTATTTGTCTAAGTCTATACCACGACATCAAGAAACCATGAAATCTCTTGCTCCCTTTCCTTATCGTCTTTGGCTCTACAAGAAACTTTCATTCCCCCAAATCTGGACGAGTGTACACACGTTTTCGTAAAAGACACTCATATATTTCCTACCTTCTCCATCCCATATAAAGACCACGCAAGGTCCTAAAAGTGGAAAACAGACCTATATCCTTCAGGGAGGCAAAAAAATATGCTCACAAACGAAACATAAAACCAGAAAATATTAAAATCAACACACAATCTAACTCAGATAACACTCATATACAAATTCCTTATTCACAATGAATAAAAACACTCTGTCGGAACTCAAGAGCAAAAACAACAAAAGAAATCTAAACAATCATATGGAATATACATCATAATTAGTCTGAAAATAATTTCTCACTGTTTTAACTAAATGTTTATATTAAATACCATTCTTATATCACACATGAATGATACGAGGGGCGTTCAATAAGTTTTGCCAATCAGTAGGGCAAAACAGATGAAGGGGGATGGCTGTTTGTAGGAGGGTTAGGATAAGTTATGACAAGTCAGGACTTGCAGCCGAATGCTCCTGCCTCGTCTATTTAAAAAGAAGTAGCTGATCGCAGATCGTCAGTCACAAAGTTTTCAAAAATGGAGAAGGTTGAGCACCGCGCAGTGATTAAATTTTTGACCAAGGAAGGCAAGAATGCAAAAGAGATCCATGAACGCATGGTTGCAGTGTACACTGACACCGTCCCTTCCTATACAACCATTGCTCACTGGAATAGGAAGTTCCACCATGGTCATGATTCCCTTGAAGATGATCCTCGTCTAGTACACCCATCAGACGCGACCAAGGAGGGCAATGTGGGCCATGTGTATAGGATGATCCTCGAAAATCGACGGGTGATGGTTGAAGAAATCGAGCGAGAACTTGGAATATCACATGGAAGTGTTATCAACATCATCCACGACAATTTGGCCATGACCAAGGTTCGTCATCTCTTCTCATCACATGTCCATATCATTTCCGTCTTCAACCGTGTGCTTTCTTCGATATTTTTCCAACTTTCCTTGTTCTTCTTATCGTTATTTACTTCTCTTTTGTTTGATTTATTTTAAAAAGAGGTATTTCATCTCTTTTTATTGTTTGTCTTTTTATTTCTCTGCCCGTTGGGTCCCTAGAAACTTCACGCCCCATGATCAACTTCAACGTCTTCAAAATCCACAAGGCCAGGTTTGCACAAGCTGCCCTGCGTGATTGCGGATTCAAGGAGCTCAACCATCCCCCCTACAGTCCAGATCTGGCCCATAGCAACTACTTTTTATTCCGCCACCTCAAGGCTGCACTGCGTGAACGCCTGATGGGGACGATGAAGATGTCTAGCTCGCCATCCAGGAATGGACTGAACATCAGTCGAAAGAATTCTGGTTGTCGAGAATTCGAAGCCTCAGGGACAAGTGACGCAAGAGCATTGAAGTCGAGGGTAGTTATATTGAAAAAGTATAAAACACTTTTCATCATATCTCGTTTCTGTATATCCGAATTGCAAAACTTATTGACCGCCCCTCGTTAGTTGTTATGTTTGAGAAACTTGGAAGTATTTTTTTGAGGAATCAAATTACATTTACTGTATTTATCACAATTATTATTAACATATTTTGTAAGTAAAAATTATTACTCTTATATTTCCTCACTGGCTATAATTTTTAGGGAAACCTCAGTTGGTTACTCTTTTTGTGAGGCTATTAATTTCTTATATAGCTATCTATTAATTATCATCTTTTACTACAATCGATTTTTATAAGCATTTAATTTATCAGCCTAGCAACTTTGATGTACAATGAAGCTATATCATAATAAATATACTAAGATATATTATTAGTACCCATTTACTACTTGATAGCTGATCATTAATTAACACCTGTCCATCATTACACTAACAGTCTATACTCACGTGTAGTCATTAAGGTATGTGTTGATTTCCCCGAGATTCTCTTTCAGGGAACCATAGATCTTCCATCCAGATTAGAGTCATTATTGTACCTTGATTGGAATTCAAGCTTCAAAAGAAAGTGGAATCGTCCAGGAGATACTGTAGTCTATTTATTAAGTGGTAAATTATTTATAAAATTGTGATATTTTATTTATCTCGACCTATGTAGAAAATGGAGAAGATCGATTAATTTCTGGAAAATAAGATGTAAAGAACTTGGTCCTCTGGAAGAAAGAAAGTATAAAGGGAGTTACTCTCAAAAAATTACACAAATTAAGCTCACATCTTCAAAAACAGTAGTCCCCTGCAAATATACACACACGCAAACATACACACACACACATATATATATATATATGTAGAAGAATGAGGTTAAAAGGCGACCACGTGCCCTTCTGTACCCACATGGATCCTGAGATCACCGCATGGAGCTGTGCAGCCTATGCCGTTATCACACGCCCCAGCTGTATTTGCCTAGGAACTAAGCTAATCGTCTCCCACGGCCACCTCTCCGCAAATATTCTGGCCTTCTGCCTGAAGATTCAGGTCCGCTTTACATTCAAAACCAGCGTTATCATGATTCAAGCCCCATTCTCCCGAAGGAATGGCCTACTTTTCCTCTAAATCCACTGGACTCATAACAATTTCCCCTTTCACTAACGGTCTTCAACCAACTTCTGCCCAAAGCCTCAAAGTACCTACCTATATATATAGAGAGAGTATGGACATCATTACACGACAATATATATATATATATATATATATATATATATATATATATATATATATATATATATATATATATATATATATATAAATATATATATTGTCGTAGAATGGACTCTCGACGATATACCATATATAACTATTCGTTGAGGGAACTTATTTAATTATCTTTAGAGTGCGTGGATGTCTGGCTGGCCGATATTATGTATCTTCGATATGCTTAAGAAGTGGAACTGAGCTCAAGGATAATAATATTGCTATCATTAATAAAATAGAATTTTATTAATAATAACTATCAACAACACACACAACGGAAAATATTGACATAAACAGAGAATGGAAAGGGTCGTGGGGACTCGAGCTATTTCGAGGATTAAAAGATTTAAAAAGGTAAAACAAATATAAAATTAAAGGGAGGTGATGGTTCGCTAAACCATTTAAAGCACAGGATAGAATTGACAAAAGGGTTAAATACTCAAAGGTAACGTTAGGCTTACGTAATTTATACTTGTTGTGCAGAGAAGGCGACGTGAAGGAATTTTCGGTCCGCTGGCGAGTTCCAGCCGAAGGGGGGGATGGAATAAAATGATCCTGACGTGGCGTCTTGGGAATGAGAACCGTTTCTTGACGAACGGCTGGAAGAACAATGGCTGTTCTACGTTGTTCTCTTCTGAACAACAGGGGCGGGTGAGAACCGTCTCTTGTCTACGGGCTCAAGAACAATGGCTGTTCTAATGTTGTATTCTTCTGAACAACAAGGGGGAAGGGTGAGAACCGTTTCTTGGCGAACGGGTTCAAAAGAACAATGGCTGTTCTACGTTGTTCTCTTCTGAACAACAAGGGGGGAGGGGGAGACCCGTTTCTTGTCAACGGGCTCGAACGAACAATGGCACTTCTAACGTTGTTCTCTTTCTGAACAGCAGGGGAAGGGTGAGAACCGTTTCTTGGCGAACGGGCTCAAACAAACAATGGCTGTTCTACGTTGTTCTCTTCTGAACAACAGGAGGGGTGAAAACCGTTTTTTTTCAACGGGCTCAAACGAACAATGGCTGTTCTAACGTTGTTCCCTTTCTGAACAACAAGGGGGAAGCCTTTGTGGACTCGGCGTCACGGAGGTTCGAACCTTGGCACTCAAGGGATATTGTCCTTCTTCTGGACAAGTGATGGTGAATCTCGAGGTCGAGGTCCCTTGGCGCTACAGGGGAGAGAGGGTGGTGGTGATGTTTCGCGACGAAAATCTGGATCTCCAATCTGATCTTAGTGGTAAAGTTTCCATCTAAATAGACGAGACACTCCCTTGCGTGGGGGACAATGGAGTGGGAGCTTCGAGGGAATGCACAGCCGAGCCTGAGAACAAGCCTTATCTGCCCATAAGCCTAATTCAATCTGGCGAGGTCGGCGTATGAGGGCAAACGAGGGAAGGTTAAAACTCCTTGTTTAAACATTGACTCAGGTGGCTGCGATAAGGCGCCAAGCTTCAAAGCCAAGATGCACGTGGGGAGCATCGTGGTTTTAAATAACATGTGATAGTAGTTGAAATTAACGCGGCCTCAACCCGTTCTATCACACCCCTCCATTCCGGGGGAAGTTGTCACTTCGAAAAAAAAGAGAGAGGGACAACGACAGAGCTCCGTTGTGGGGAACTCGTTTTCTTGTACCAACCGTACCTTCCTGCACCTAACTAGTATTACCTCAATACATATGATTATTTTGATCTTTAGATTACAGGGGAAAATAACCTTTAATACAAACTTAAGAAAAAAAAGGGCATGGAACAATGAAATGATATAAAATTATTACATACGGGACAAAATAATTTATACGTAAATTAATGGGTATAAATATATATACATACAAAGAAAAATAGACATTGAGCGTTACAAAATTCAAACATATACATTAACTAATTATAATACAAGAGAATCTAATTTAAGTCGTACAAGACGGTATATACCTACATGGAGATACTAATCCTATGAATACAACTACTCTACGCTATTCGGTAACGCATTCCTACTGAGTGCGTCACGACCTGGTTATCGGAACCTTTTATATAATTTATTTTAAATTGATACTCTTGAAAGAGTAAACTCCAGCGCATGATTCGGCCGTTGGAGTGTCGTACATTCCTAATATAGGCTAACGGACGGTAGTCGGTTCCTATCTGAAATTCTTTTCCTATCAAGTACATTTTGAATTTGTCTATAACCCAGATAACTGATAGAGCTTCCTTCTCTATAGTGGCATATCTCTTTTCGCGTGGTAATAATTGACGACTAGCATATGCAACTGGATGACTCGTTCCGTGATCCTCGTATTGAAGGAGTACACCTCCAATGCCCTCGTTAAAGGCGTCGGTCTTAATCCCAAAGGATTTTTCCGGGTTGGGCAACTTTAAAAGGGGGGCAGAAAGGAACTTACTCTTGAGCTGATTAAAATGGGAAACAGCGACATCATTCCAACATAAACGATCGGACAAATTCTTTTTTTGAAGGGGGCTGAGGGGGGCCGAAATTGCAGCGAAACTCGGAACAAATCGCTGATAGTGAGAAGCTGATCCTAGGAACGATCTTAATTGCTTCTTCTTAATCGGGAGGGGAATGTCGGCGATTGCCTTAATCTTGTTCTCTTGGGGACCTAACTTGCTTTGTCCTATTTTGAAACCCAAGTATTTTATGGTTTCGTGGGCAAAATGGCATTTGCTGGGGCCAATGGTGAGGCAATTTTCGCGCAGTCGCTCGATAAGAGCTAATAGGGTGGTTAAATGGTGACTCCATTCAATTAGTTCTTGTAGCTGACTCTTTTGATGTGGTGTCAGCTGCGCGTCGATATCCAGGTCAAAGGGTTAAAAAAGCTCGCCTGGTAGGGGAGGAAGAGGGTATTGGCATCAGGTTAGATGCACACTGTCTGGATTACATTAAGGGACTCCGCGGGGTAATCCTCTTCAAGCGCCGATGTTTCGTCCAGTGCTACGAAAGAATCTCCTTTGGCGCGTTGGGGGTACTTTTTTTCTTTGGGTCCACGGACAGTCTCCGTGTCCTTGTCTTGGGCCTTATCACCTAAGGGTGTTAGTGATTTACACTCCTTTTGTGCCGTCCTAAAGTCCTGGTTAAGGGTCTCCGAGAAATCGGATGGTATCGGGGTTTTTATGAAGACGGGCCCCTGAGTTCTTTCTTAGCTCTGCCTCGAGGAAGGGTGGCCTGAGATACAGGGTGGGAACTGACTTGAGGGCTCTGTCCTATAAGTACAGAACAGAATTGTATGGGTGCTGAAATTACTTCAGCCCAGCCATCATAATATTGACACTGCAGGTAACATCTAACGACGGGGAATTGGTTCGCCCACCCAAGGTATTCATGTGCCACCGCAAACTTTTCGTGTTAGGGTCTAATGAGGGGAGGAGTTCGTCGGACACGATGAAACACGTACATCCTGTGTCCCTGACGAGAGTCGACACTCGGCAGCCGTTCACGCTGCCCTCCTCAAATTTCAAAGTTCCCGATGAACTTTTATCAAAAATAAAATTTACCTGGTGGCCTGACGGAGGGGGAGAAGTTGCTGCTTGGGTCTGCACCACCGGGGAAGCCGGGGTTGCATTAATCTAGGGAACTTGGTGGGCTGGTCTGCTTTTAAGCCTAGAATTTTGGGGGCAATTCCAGCTCATGTGGTTTTCTACACCACAAGTGAAGCATATGATTGGTCGCTTCGGGAAGAGAGATGGAGGAGAAATTTAACGGGAGGTTTGGAGTCCCGTTGTTGGTTTTGAGAAATAAAGGTTTGGGGTTTTACGGGGCCCGGAAACTTCGTAAGGTAGTCATGTACCACCGCAAATTTTTTCGTGGTTAGGGTCGACTGGGGGGAGGAGTTCGTCGGACACGATGAAACACATACATCCTGTGTCCCTGACGAGAGTCGATACTCGGCAGCCGTTCACACTACCCTGCTCAAATTTCAAAGTTCCCGATGAACTTTTATCAAAAATGAAATTTACCTGGTAGCCTGACGGAGGGGGGGGGGGAAGTTTCTGCTTGAACACGAGCTAATTCAATCTGATGGTGAAGCTCAGCTTGTCTTATCCGTTCCTCTCTTTCTCTTTCTTTTTCTTATCGTTCGATTTCTCTTTCTTTTTCTTCTCGTTGGATTTCTCTTTCTCTTTTTTCTCGTTGGATTTCTCTTCCTCTTTCTTCTCGTTGGATTTCTTTTTCTTTTTCTCACTCTTTTCTTTACTCCTCTTGAACATACTTAAATAGTTCTTTTCTGGAAAGTCCAAAGGATTCTCCTTGCGCTTTAAAGATTTTGAACTGAGTCATCTTTGCACTTGGGGGTGCACTAGTCAACCAACTAAAATTCCTTGCAACCAGAATTATGCCTTCTAGAGAAATTAGCCTACCTAACTATGGGCACAGACCTATTCGTACTTGGTTTCTCGATTTAAATAACCCCTGACTAAAATCACAAGAAAAACACAAACGAATTATTATAACAGTTCCTTGAGCTACTCCAGCTTCTAAAGTTTAAAAAAAGCGGATAGCAATCGTTAAAACAAAAGGGAACTACTATACTGTATTATTATAACGAATAACACTATGCTTTACTCGACTGAGACCAGTGTTTGCAAAGATATAGCGTTAAACCTTACACACTTGATACCAAATTTAAATAGTAGATATATATATATATATATATATATATATATATATATATATATATATATGTCGTAGAATGGACTCTCGACGATATACCATATATAACTATTCGTTGAGGGAACTTATTTAATTATCTTTAGAGTGCGTGGATGTCTGGCTGGCCGATATTATGTATCTTCGATATGCTTAAGAAGTGGAACTGAGCTGAAGGATAATAATATTGCTATCATTAATAAAATAGAGTTTTATTAGTAATAACTATCAACAACACACACAACGGAAAATATTGACATAAACAGAGAATGGAAAGGGTCGTGGGGACTCGAGCTAATCCGAGGATTAAAAGATTTACAAAGGTAAAACAAATATAAAGTAAAAGGGAGGTGATGGTTTGCTAAACCATTTAAAGCACAGGATAGAATTGACAAAAGGGTTAAATACTCAAAGGCAACGTTCGGCTTACGTAATTTATACTTGTTGTGCAGAGAAGGCGACGTGAAGGAATTTTCGGTCCGCTGGCGAGTTCCAGCTGAAGGGGGGGGAATAAAATAATCCTGACGTGGCGTCTTGGGAATGAGAACCGTTTCTTGACGAACGGCTGGAAGAACAATGGCTGTTCTACGTTGTTCTATTCTGAACAACAGGGGCAGGTGAGAACCGTCTCTTGTCTACGGGCTCAAGAACAATGGCTGTTCTAATGTTGTTCTCTTCTGAACAACAAGGGGGAAGGGTGAGAACCGTTTCTTGGCAAACATGCTCAAAAGAACAATGGCTGTTCTACGTTGTTCTCTTCTGAACAACAAGGGGGGAGGGGGAGACCCGTTTCTTGTCAACGGCCTCGAACGAACAATGGCACTTCTAACGTTGTTCTCTTTCTGAACAACAGGGGAAGGGTGAGAACCGTTTCTTGGCGAACGGGCTCAAACGAACAATGGCTGTTCTACGTTGTTCTCTTCTGAACAACAGGGGAGGGGGGGGGGTGAGAACCGTTTTTTGTCAACGGACTCTAACGAACAATGGCTGTTCTAACGTTGTTCTCTTTCTGAACAACAAGGGGGAAGCCTTTGTCGACTCGGCGTCACGGAGGCTCGAACCTTGGCACTCAAGGGATATTGTCCTTCTTCTGGACAAGTGATAGTGAATCTCGAGGTCGAGGTCCCTTGGCGCACAAGGTGAGAGAGGGTCGTGCTGTTGTTTCGCGACGAAAATCTAGATCTCCAATCTGATCTTAGTGGTGAAGTTTCTATCTAAATAGTCGAGACACTCCCTTGGCGTGGGGGACAATGGAGTGGGAGCTTCGAGGGAATGCACAGCCGAGCCTGAGAACAAGCCTTATCTGCCCATAAGCCTAACTCAATCTGGTGAGGGCAAACGGGGGAAGATAAACCTCCTTGTTTAAACTTTGACTCAGGTGGCTGCGATAAGGCGCCAAGCTTCAAAGCCAAGATGCACGTGGGGAACATCGTGGTTTTAAATAACATGTGATAGTGGTTGAAATTAACGTGGCCTTAACCCGTTCTATCATATATATATATATATATATATATATATATCCTTGGTCAAAAGTACAAAGCACCCTCTGAAATCATTTGTATGTATAATGTAGTTACACATTTGTGTTAAGTGAATACGGTATCTGTATATATATATTTTTTTTTTAATTATTGTAATATTATTAAGACACTTTTCTCTAGTTACAGCTGTAATTCTTTTTTGCATGGATTTCACCAAATTTTCACAGATTTCTCACTCTATCTTTTCCCACTCAGCTTGTATTTTTTCATACAGTTCTTTTTAATTTTTATTTTTTTGGCACTACTCATCATTGCTCCCCCAAACACTAAGCACAAGTATTTTATTTGAATTAAGTCTGGTCTCTATGGTGGCTACTCCATAGACTTGTGTTGAATGTATCGCTTTGTCCTGCTCAGATAAAACTACTTTATTTGATGTTATAGGATGCAATTTCTGGATAAATGGCTCTACAATTTGTTACAATATAGTAGTATAAGTCGTGGAGTTAATAATCTCTGACCTAAAAACAACTCCTCTGGCCTTGATGAAGCCATAAAACCCCATACTATGATAGAACAACCTCCATGGTTCAGTATTGGTACCACAAAGGCAAGGTGAAATGTCTCTCGAATACTTCCTCTCACAAATGTAGTCTCAGTAATAATGAAAAATTGTTACAAAATATAATGAATTTTTTTTCCAAATTATGCTTAAAATGAATTCCATGTAAATAACAATTTTATTACTTTTTTTCTTAAATACATTACTTTCATATGGCCAATTAATTTTAGACCATTGTTCATTTTCCAATTTTTGTTTTAAGTGTGGGTATTGGAAACTTTCATTATTGTCACCTTAGATATCTATGGCTTCTTTCTCCCATTGCAATTCTTTATCCCTTAATCTTTAAATCTGATTCTAACCGTTGTGTGTAATATTTTTGAACATGAGGCTTCATTGAACTCTCTACCAAATTCAGACGTTTTTATGCGATTTTTTAGTAATCTCCTAATGATATGTCTTCTTTTGGTGTTGTAAGACGTTTCATACCACTTCTCTTCCTTAATAAAATGTTCTTGATATCGATTTATATTGGTTTAGAAACAACATTTTGAACATTTTATTATTTAGCAATTTCTAACCTTGATAACTCTCGGCTATGACGAAGTTCGATCTGTGCTCTCTCTACCTTTATAAGTTCTTTAGTTTTAATTATATTACCTTATATAGAACGATATTGAATAATCAATGATTATGAATTTAATCTGAAACAAAGACATATTGATCAAATTCTGATTTTAGGAAACACCATTTTATTAATTACACACTATTTATTAATGTATTAAGTAATTTAAACATATTCACAAAATATTCAACCATATTAGAGTAACATACATTATTATCATACATATCTATGAGTAGTATAATAAATTCTAAAATGTGTGATTAAATATATATATCTATGAGGATTTCTTTACACTTTGGCTAAGGGTGTATTAGTAATTAAGTTTCACCTTTATTCATTCGTTTCCTCGACTCGTAATTTCATTTCTTTTTCATTTCTTCTTTTTTTCGAGTCTTATCCCAAGTTATCTGGTAACACTTAGGAAGGAAATACTTTGCTATTTATTTTTCCGTTTCAAACTTATTCCATTTAATATCCGCATATAAAATAAGTAGGTTAATTCCACATAATGCCCTCATAATTCATTGACTAACTCAAAGCCCTCCGCCTGCGCTCCATTTAAGCCACACCGTCATAAGATGCTGGCTATTTCATAAGATTAGGTGCCTCATCTTACTAAGACGATTTTCTAGTGCATATAGTAAGAGATTCTCTCTCGCAAATAGTTTCTATGTGAGCTCCCATATTTATTCATATGCTTAATTGCCAGGAAATGTTCTTACACTTCCTTATCCACGACTTTTCTCGGCATGCTATCTCAACTCCTAATTTTTTTTTTGCTACCAGTGCTTAAATTTAATCCTTCTGGAAAATTTACATTCTTCGTCATTGCCAAAATGGGGCTAAAAGACTCCCCCACAATACGATCTCCACTGCTTCTCGTGGCGTAGAGGATTCATAAGCTTTTCCCTTTGCTCTCATTCTCCTCATTTCCGTCAATTACTTCGAAATCCTTCTTCACCCTTCCGCACTATATTGTCTCTCCCACTTTTAGTTATTGTTTTCTTTTTTCAATTTAAAGTGATAATAAACGAGGGCTTATTTCTTAGATGGTTTGCAATTGCCTGGGAATATCTGTAAAAAAATTGCTTAAGGTAGAGGACGTGAAAATGTTTGAAAGTTATATAACCAAATTCCATCTCAGGTTATTGGGGTCGGTAGGGAAGGCCTTTCTCCGGATCCTATGGTGTAACCTGCTACCGCCAACCACTCGCTAAATAAGTTCTTCGACCATTTAGGAAAGTTCCTAAACCAAAGCATCCTCTACCCCCTACCAAAACTACCTTTATTTATTTGGGAAACTTTAATATCCCTACTAATTGTACTCTTGCCTTTCATAAGCTTTGCTACATAGTTTAACTTTACTCGTTCTTTTCTGCACGAACAAACATAGTAATATCCTTGACTTATTTCATTTTTGCTATTTTCGACCCTCAAAATATCTGATCACTAGACGGCAATAACAAACAATATATAATCATGTTTTGCTTCCATTTTTCTGTGACACAGAGTAATTACCAGTAATTTCCCTCCTCCTATCAACTACTTTCGTCAGATAACAACACGAGTAGTTTGATCTAGCCTTTTTCCCCCTCCGGTTCCCGGAGTTGACGTCAATAACTCATTGCGCTGCCTATATAGGGTCCATCCATTTCCCCTCCTTCGCGCTTCTTGCCGTATACATTTTACAGATTTTCTATAAATGTCGTCTGAGAGGCGTATATCATAGCGAGATGGTCTCGTCGCAATGAGTGGTCAGCTACTTCTGTCGTCTACATCCTCTACACCATAGCATTGGGTTTCTCAACCTTTTTACTTTTGTGGAACCGTTGAAGTAATTTAGAAAACCCATGTGTACAAATAATCATATCTCAATTTATGTTTTTCGTTCTCATTCAGAAACTTTAAGCTCATAATGGAAACACGATATATTTTTTCCTGATAGCAGTTTTAATTAAAGAATGGAAACTTTTTCAAGCATATTTAATGACATAAAATAACTTAAGTCGAATTTTTGTTTAAAAGATCTCTTTAGGAGATTTTCATTCACATATTTTATATCAATCATAGATATAAACAACTATTATATATAAAGTACTTTTAATTTAAAAGTTTCAACCGATATAATTGGTTGAGTACCTTGTGCCATGTGCTGTACACTAAAATTTTAGCCACCGACGGCAGTGTTGGCACTAGACTCTATGCCAGTAGGACTTATTTAATTTCTCTTGGATTCACCTCCGAGACCAACGATGGCTTGGAGTGAATTTAAAGGAGGTTTAATTTATACTGCGAAGAAAAACGCAGTTTGAAGGAAAATTTTTAATTAATATTCATTTTATTTAAGATATAAGTTCTGGAAGTAATTGGTTTCCATCATCAATTCAAGAATAGAAACAGAAATCGTTAAAAGGTTGCACTTTATAATATATTAGCCGTAATATAAAAAGAAAAGGGGTGAGATAAAAGTTAAAAAAACTAATAAAGTAAAGAGCAGAAGGCTTTTGATAAGCCATAGTAAAATATTACCTCATAAATATACATATATACATATACAATACCCATACATATGTAAATAACTATAATACATGTGTAAAGGTAGATTGGAAATATTAATCAAGTCCTTCGTAAATTCTAATTTTTCCGTTTTCTGCGGAACATTGATTGAGAGGCTGAAAATCTTCTTATCGGGAGAGAAACATTCATCAGGGCAACAATACTTGTTAGTTAATATAAGGCAAAAGGATGAAATAGCAGATATTTTCATCCAAGAAGTAATGAAAAATGCCTGTGGTGAGCGTAATTAAGAACTTTGCTTCAATATTTAAGGTAAAGAGCTTCGTTTAATGCTGTGAAAAATCATCCTCTATTTCTTAGTTCCTGTTCCTTTTGAAGGTTGATAACACGGTTGGTTTGATCTGACTTTGATCCATATTTACTTCATCGATGCCTATCCTCACTGGTTGCATTCGTTGAGCTACCGACGATGGGTAGTCTTCCACGATAGTATTTTTGGACTTTTCGGCAGTTTTTGATACTGTAGATCACACTATGTTTCTTTTTCGTAAATAATAATTTCTTGGTGCTCCAAGAACTGCTTAATAATGCATCCATTTTTAATTCTCATCTCGCTTTAAATGTCCTCATAATTGAATCTTATTCTCTAAGCCTAGACAAATTTAGGTTTAGTGTTCCGCAGTAGTCGGTCTTTGTCCACTTATCTTCTTGTCTACCCTTTTCTTCTTGTCATTCCTATGCACACCGTGGTTGGTCATTTCATTTGTCTGTTGGAAATAACTGGTACTACTACAGTAACTGCCTATAAAAACTTGTTCTATCACGACAATTCTCAACCTACAGGTGGCTGTTGAGTTATTCTCCAATACCTTAATTATATTGTCCAAGGTTTGTATTGATGGAAATTTGCCCTTTTTGCACGCTATCCGCTTTATTCGTGGTGGGCCGAGTCTGAAATTGCCCTCAGAGAGAAGAAATTTACCTCTAAGCACTATAGGTGTCGCTCGAACGATTTTCCTTTGTGAGAATTTATAAATGTGAAGGCCCGATTTCGTTTAGTTTTGAAACTTGCTGGCCGCGCTTCCTTTTAGATACACATTTCTTCCTTGATTAGTAAGATTGCTCTTGCAGATGTGTCGAAACGTATCCAAAGGATTCATGGAAAGTTTCTGCGGGATGTCATTCCACTTTCCAGGAAGATGGACGGACCAGCCCTTTAGTGCCCAATTCCCAAGCAAATCTTTCACAAACACTTTGTTAATATTTGTAGGGAAATTGAGATCCCACCCTAAAAACAGAGGCCTTGTTCAGTCATCGCAGCGTCCGGACGTTAGTCAGTGTAACCCAATCACTTAACTCCCTCTGTCTCCCCTCGACCCGCTGGCCGCCAGACGCCTCCTTAAACCACGAGAAGTACGAATCAACAGATTTCTGTGCCAGCGAGCATAACAATACGAATGGGAGGACACAAGGTGCAATATCACTGTGTAAACAGGCACTATTTTCCCTAAGATTTGGGATCTAATTTTGCGTCATAGACAATATTATAGGAGCTGCGACCAAAAGCCAGAAGATGCCTTTAGGGCTAAGTGAAACACGCTCGGAGAAGAGTCGTTAGAGTAGCAAGTAATACACAAGCCCTCATCCCCACCCCTTCCTCTACCCCCAGGGGGTAGGTGAAGTATATAGGTAAATAACTGGAAAAGAACTAAAAAGATCGAGTTAGAGATCGACCTGACGAGGTCTGCCGGCCATGCCGGGCAATCAAAGAAAGGAACAGAGAAGAAGCACATGCTGTGTCAGTTCCTGGTGGTCACACCAAAAATTAGCTGTTGTATTGAATATCACTCTCAGAGAAACCCTTTATCTCGGTTTGCAAGAAAAACCAGAGATAGTCCTCGCCATTGAGGGATACCCAAAGAGAACTCCCTCCCTCAACCCAGTAGTCAAAGGATTCACTTGTTTGCTCATCACTCGTCAGTGCAAAGCATTCAAAGATTAATCCGAAGATTCGAAAAAGGATACCTTCACGGTCTCGTTGCATATATCATCTGACTAAGACAACGTGCTCAACGCTATTCGTCGCCCTCACCGAAATCACCTGTTGCTTCAAGCCCGTCTCCTCGCCAGTCAAACAGCTTTGCATTTGAGAACACCTTCACGCGCTCAACCACAAAACCATTTTTTTTTCGTCTACATAAGATCCAAGGCCAAGGTCATTCTTCAGCCGGATTCATGTGTTTGTTTTATTAAAGGTAAAGAAATTCAATTATTTTTGTGTGTCAATTAACGTCCAATATTAAAGTGAGCTTGGGGTTCAACCATTACTTTATATTCCTTTGGTTTAAATTAGTAATTCTAACATGAGGCGTTCAGTAACAGAGTGACGTAAGCGCCTCCCACGGCAAAATTGAGTTACGTATAGCACTGTATTCCCCAACCCCCCTTTATTTGGTGTGCTACTCGGGACGTCAGAATGCAAGTTCGCAACAAGGTCGAAATTCCCTTTTTTGAAGGGAACTTTCGCCGTACATACGTTGCCGCACCTGAGCTCCCAAGCTCAAGGCAAGATCAAGGCCCTACACTACCTCTTCGACTATATGCCTCCAGTGAGAAGTCGCGACTTCCAGTAAATTATTGAAGAGCAGGAGAAGCTAGCCAGGGGTGACGGCAGTAGTGACGAGGAAGACGTGGACAATGCCCTGGACGACCGCCTGGACTACGATGACGAGAACGAGGAACACAACGTGCAGGCAGGGGCAAGGTCGCAAGTGCTATACCCCCTCCCTTCACCTAGTGACCCCTACCCCCATCATCATCGTCATCATCATCATCGGCATAATCGTCATCGTCACCATCGTCATCACTATCGTCATTATCGTCAACATTAGTATTATTATTATTATTATTATTATTGTAGTACTGTATTTATGTTACTAAACCTTAACCCTTTCAGAACCATAAAATACGAGTATTATTAATTTGTGAATACACACTCAAGGTCCCACCTGACCAGTCTAATTTTCTAAGTTGTAAGAAGACAGTAGTCTCATTAATGACGTACACACAGGTGCAGCGCGCGTACACACACATACACTCACACAAACACCTTATCAGATTCTTGTAAGACAGTATTCTTATAAGAAGCAGCACCCCCAATAATTTTAGCCACGAGCTGCCAGTTTTGAATATTGCTAAACTTTAACTGCGTTTTTCTCTACCTTTAGTTTTTGGCGCTTACGTCACTCTGTTACTGAACTTCTCACATAGACTCGTTTATTCATAGCTGTATAGCTTTTTTTTAAGATTTCACTTTTTTATGTTGTAATTAAAGATATATTTTTTTAAAGTATGTAATTCAATCCTCGAAACGCTGCACATGGCACTAGAAATCCTCAAAGATTAAATAACGTAAAATAATATAGCACTCTCTGAGAAAACGTAATCATGGAGTTATTCAAGTACGTAACAAACCTATGTACACCGACTCGGCCCTTACAATACCACGAAAATATTCTGAATAGGCTGAAGAGAGCTTCGCCAGAATTTTAAGCACGTTGATCGGTCACTTAAGGACGAAAAATGAACTTAACATGCTAAGCGGAAACAATTCAATGACATATAATCGTTGAGCAAGTTGCTTTCTGGTGTCCTTTTCTTGTACATAAACTACCCCTGGTTCAGACGATATACAGTAAGCTTTGCTTAGAAACCTTGCTGAGAACGTCTTGAGCTTTATGCTGGACTTGTTCAATAAGATCTGGTAAGAGGAACTCTTCCGAGATTTATAGCAAATGGGCACCGTGCTTGCTTTTCAGAAAGTTGGGAGAGATCACACCAATAAGGCTGGTTTCCTCACAAATTCCATAACTTCATACCTAACGGGAAAATTACTGTAGAAATTGGTAAATCATAGGATAGCATATTTCCTGCAGAGCCTAGATCACCTCTCTCCTCTACATTGCGGCATTCATAAGTTTTAGTCCTCGTATAATGGTCTGCTCAGGCTGAAACCGGCTATCTACAAGACTCTCGAACTCACACACCATTAATTTTACGGTCTTTTTCAACTTTAAGAAGGGCTATGATACCGCGTGGCGATAAGGTATCATGGAGCCCATCCATTCTAGGAGAGTGTGTGGATGCCTACCCCAAATTTCTGTTAGTTCTTACTAGATCGGCGATTTCGAGTATAGATGTATTTAGCACGCGTCGAGCTTCCAAGTGCAAAAGAAGAATGTTTCGCCTCAAAGTATCCTCGTCGTCACTCTCTTAACCATGAATATGAACAGTATTATCTCAGTGCTTGTGGAAGATCTCACCACGCTCTACGTAGACAACCTTTCAGTCTTATTTTGCCAGGCCAAGATGCTGACCCTAAAGCCTGGATACAAGTTCTGAACCGGTTTCTCGTCATGCTGAAACTAAACCTAGATTTTTTTTTTCTTTTGCCAAGGCCAATCTGGCGCACTTTTGCCACGTTTATGTAGATCTCCCCAACTCTGACCTATACTCAAATGGCGATCGCCTGGACCTCATGGACTCGAATTAGTTCCATGGATTTGTTTTCTACCGATAATCGACCTGAGAATCGCATATTTGCAGCTCAGAGTCTCCTCAACCGAAGCATTGGATATTCTATGCTTTTTGACGTTCAGCGTGTGGAGTAATAAAAAGGCTACCCTCATTATGTTTCACAGCGTCCTAATTCACTAAAAGTTTAATATGGATGCGAGATTTAGCTCTCATCACTTGAGCATCTATTGTTGAAGATGCTGCTGAACCACATGCTCTCCTTTTCTTGACTAGTACCTTTCACACGTACACTACATAGAGCTACCTTGTCAATTCAGAAGATATGCCGGTGATTTAATGCCGCAGAGAGGGCTCCGTGTGCTTGTATGCGCGCATTAAGCTTTTCCCGCACTCGTTACTGGCCCTTATTTTATCCGTTATTTATCTCGAGGGTATCTACCCTTCTGAGATGCTCAAATCAAGGAATTAAACCTTTTGTTTAAGAATAAGGAAACTTCTTTGAAAGTTCGATATAACTCACATCGGTTGTACCTAAGATTATGTCCAAGATGCCAATAAATTATAATTTAAACTAAAATATTTTTAATTACAGTTTGATTTCTAATTGATTTTTAAGAACAATTTGTTAACATTCTACTCAATGACCCAATAGTTAAATTATTGTATTAGTTGGTTGCCCATGATTTCAGTTATTTTAAATTATTGTCCATGTTTACCCCTATTTAAATTTTCCACCTTTTATATCATTCGGTTCCGTGACCTTTTCTCAAGTTGGTGAGGCTTTATCTACGAGTATGTTTAATTTTTTTGTGGTTTTCGTTGTTTTATTTTTTCTAATTCTTGCAGTGTTTTCTCTAAAATTCACCAAACTTAAATTAATTTCCATTCATTAATACACATATATATTTTCTCTATGAATTGTTTTGCTCCATTATAGGATGAAGATGAACAAAGAAAAACTAACAAGCATCTATCTAACACGTTCAGGATTATGCTCCTTGATAAAGGAAGCGTTTACAAAGGCTGCACAGATCAGGAGAACAGAGATCTTACAGTATCGGACCTCTAAAAAGCACCAGAAATATATATATATATATATATATATATATATATATATATATATATATATATATATATATATATTTATATAGTCTAAGAAGTAGGGTAGCGTATAGGTGAATGCAGCAAGGAATCTATAGTATTTTGAAGGCATTTATTGCAAAACCAGGTTTCGACGGAGACATCCGTCATCTTCAGCCGCAAGCAAACTATTTATCAAAGAAAGGACATTAGTTACCTAGTCAGAATTTAATCAGGGGGTTAATGCGGGGAGACATTTTTGATCAGAGGTCAGATGAGTGCCCTGTTTATAAAGCGATTAGTTTTAAACTGACCATTGGATAATTTAAAGTTGAGAATTTCCTTTATGTGAGCTGATTTAATTAGGTGTGTATATATATAATTCTTAGAATTACAAATTATTTTGACATTTTTAAAATTTATGGCATGGTTTTCATCATACATATGTAAAAACAAGCTAGAAGGTAGGCTTCCACGTTGGATATCGCATATATGTTCCATCACTTTCTTAGGAATCTACTGGTTTCACCAATCTATATTTTATCGAAACTTTTCCATAACTTTCTATATAAGTTGTTCTATTTTTGCAAAGATTACTACGTATGGTATTTTCGTACTGAAAGGTAACATTAATGTTGGTCCCTGATAGCCTTTAAAAATTTATGACTTGAAGCTAATATGGATAATATTTTCGATTTTGGGTTGAAAATTGACAAATATGTTTCAATAATAGCACTGTTGCTCTTGGCCAATCAGAAAGGTGACGATACTTTGCTTATTAATAACGTCATCTTTTATCTCCTTCAGCTACTATTCCCCTTCCACCAGTTGTAATCTATGAATGTGATGGGCAGCAAAGTTAAGGAATTGTCAGAGGACGGGCGCAAAATGATCATTGAACGTCACAGAAGAGGAGATGGCTATCGTAAAATATACCAAGACCTAAAGATCCCTTTAAGTACAATAGGAAACATTATTATAAAGTGGTAGAAATTTAATTCGACTGCTAACATTCAGGGGAGTGGCCGGCCACGAAAACTAAACAATGCAACTGCATGGTAGATTGCTCGGAAAGTGCAGAACGATCCATTTACAACTCGCGTGGAAATTCAAAACGATCTTAAAGTAGACGGAAAGAAAGTGAGCAAGGACAGAATTAGTAGAACGCTCAATCTCATTGGCCTACATTCTAAATGGCCAAGGAAGTCTCCTTTGTTGACCACTAGACATGTAAAGGCCCGGTTAAAATTTGCTGAAACATAAGAAAAACAACCGAGCGAATTTTGGGACAACGTAATATGGTCCAATGAGACCAAAATTGAAATTTTGGGGCGGAACACAGCAACTCAGGTTTGGAAGAAAAAGGGAACGGCCCACGATCCTAAGAATACCATACCTACAGTGAAATTCGGAGGAGGTAGTTTGAAGGTATAGGAATGTTTTTCATCAAAGGCCACTGGGACATTAAAAATAATCAGAGGGAGGATGAATGCCTCTCAATATTGTGAAATTCTAGAACGAAATCTTCTCAAATCTGCCAGATCATTGAGCCTTGGACGAAGTTTTATTTTCCAACAAGACAATGATCCTAAGCATACGGCCAAGGCAACTCAAAAATGGTTTGAAAATAATGAGATTGATGTCATGACATGGCCTAGTCAGTCTTCCGGCCTAAACCATATTTGAAAACTTGTGGAGGAAACTAAAGATATAAGTTTGTGCAAGGAATCCACAAAATGTCAAACAGTTGGAAGATTTCTGCAAAGAAGAATGGGCTAATATCCCTGCAAATACTTGTAAAAGGCTTGCGACTAACTACAGAAAGAGGCTTGAGGCAGTAAACAGAATAGAGGCTATGCTACAAAATATTAAATAAATGTATCCAATACCTTTGCGTGTCTTATTTTGCTATTTTTGTAAATAAAATGTTTGCATTTATGATTTTTTTTCATTTTTGATTTGCATAGGTGATGAAAGCACTATTGGAACATATTTGTAAATTATCAACTCAAAAGAAGAAATATTATGCATGAAATAGTAAAAAATGTTATGTATTTAATAATTTTGAATGCCACTGTATACTCGTATATATGATTTGTTGAAGACCAGGTTGAATTTAGCTTTGACAAGGACTTTATTCTTAATTTTACATTTGTTTATTTGGCAGTGAGCTTTCGCTTTTCCTAAGGCATCTTCAGATAGGCCTCTAATAATTGGTCAAGGCTGATTTTGTGTACATCTGGGGTGCAACGGTGATTCTTGGTCAGCGTTGGGTAGCTGCTGAGAGCTTCAAAGGAATTTTCCTTTGATTACCGCCCGTTTATGATTCCCGTTTAATATAAGGGTATGCATGATATTTCCAACCAAAAGTGTAACACATAAAGTCTTATATTCTTGAAATTTAAACCCCGAAATCTTTTATATAAAGGAAGGAAATGAGTCAAAGTGATTGCTGTTTTGATTGCGATAACAATAAAAGACAGTATTACGTATCAAATGATACTATGTCCCTACAGTAACCTGAGATTGAAAATGCCCCCAAACCAGTATAATAAACTGCCTCTTAGCTCGGATTTGCGAAAAAATGAGAGATGTAGGATCTCGCTGTAAGATGTTAAGCCAAGTTATCTTTATTGAAAGCCCTTTATTATGCAACACTGCATTATCGTTACACCCTCTCTTTTATTCCGCCCCAGTATTTTGTTTTCGACTATCACGTCGGCTGCTCCCTCCTCCTCGGTAGGTTGTCCAGCTTTTCTGACCCTGTCAACACGCTTGACCGGGTGTCTAATTCCTTTTGTTTTTCTTTCTCCAACACCTAGGGTACCATACACTATGCTGGCTCTTACTAAACATAAGCCTCCCCTTTGCAAAGGTATATTGCTCGGAGCTGGCCATTAACCATATGACTAATTAGAATGTATTAGGTGCATCTTGAGATTGTACGGTGTATTTTGATTAGGATGACTGTAAATTCGTCACCATAAGAAGGGGAAAGTTTTATGTACGCGGCTTCGCAGGCATACTTAGGGTGGTTAAGGACGAATATATTTGTACAGTCATGGCCAAAGGTTTTGAGACTACTATATATTTTCATATAAGAAAATTACTAGAAAAATCTAAGTTGATTTTTCTTTTAGTATGTTTGTATCATAATTTGAAAGTAAAAGAGCATAAAAATAGAGTAAAAACCAATTTTATTAATTAATAGTCAATTGATACGCCCAAGAAATAATAACAATGCTGCCATTTGCTCTTTAAGACTACTTCAATTCATTTTGGCATACGAGAGATCAAATTTGTAATGATATCTAGACTAATATTGCTTCATTTTATTCTATAAGTACTCGCAAAAGCTCACAATTGTATGGCTACTTTTTATCAAGCGCTAGTTTCTTCATCGTCTACAAATTCTACATTTCTTTCAAATCTGGCGAATTCCAGGGCCAAAGCCCATAAAATTCGATCTTATTTTTAACCAAAAACTTTGATATTACTTTTGATTTGTGAGAAAGTACGCTAAAATGCTGAAAAATAGTTATCATCCAAAAATTAGCCCTGGACTGTAGGGAAAATTGCTGATAAAGAAGGTTTTTGTTGTTATTTTGAGATCATGCCAGTCTTCTTGGACAAAAGGGTTAAATCTCCAAATAAGACGCAGCTCCAAATATAGAGTGAGTTCAGATGCTTCACCGGGGTTATTATACCGAACGCCTGAAAGCGCTCCCCTTTACTCACTCTAATGAGAAATAATCTAGAAGCTCTATACAAGCAAAAGGGAGCTTTATCAGAGAATAACACTTGGCTTCATTCTTCAACAGTCCATTCCTCACTTTCTATACAAAAGTAGAGCCTATCCATAAGGTTCTTCGCAGCTCTTTTTCACTTGAGTCTTTTGTCTAAAAGTCTCTGGCTCACTATGCGCGCTGAAATGTTTACATCTGCTACTTTCCATTCACTCTGCCTTCCTCACACGTCCGCGCCACAAATAATAATCCTTGCCCAACTTAATCCTATGTCCATTATAGATTGAACATTTTAAGCAGTCTCAACCCTCATTTGAATGTACCTTTTTGTATTTAAGAATTTCTATTCTGTATGAGTATGTTCATATATTTGTTAACATCTAAATCACGATGTATATAAAGCTATTCCTTCAATTACTTAAGTAACAAATATCAACCTTTGATAAGGATACAGGTGTGTATCGAAACGCTCAGGCCAATAAATATTTTGTTTGGCTTAGTTAACTAGTTTCCATCCCTCGTTCTTCATTACTTTCTTAATAAATTTTGGTGAACTTATTCACGGTTAACTCACGACCGAAAGCAGAATATGAGACAAATCGTGAGACTTGAGAAGAAAATAATCAATGCTAAATTCGCAGTCGCCTTCAATAATATATATATATATATATATATATATATATATATATATATATATATATATATTGCATATGGTATTTGCAATATAGGGTAACATGCTATTTGTTATATTTTTCACTTTTTCAGGTAATCTGAGGTCGCCCAAAGCGGGTCGTTTGTCTGCAATGACTCCAGGTTGGTACAGGCTGAGAGTCACCACCCCTTGCGGGATGAGGGAGAAGAGAGTTATCCGCTATGATGGGGCTCCCCATCAAATGCCAGCAGTGGAGTGCCCGCTGATCCACCGCTTTCAGTCTCTTGATGTCAGAATAAAATATAAGGACAAAGGCGTGGTCTGGAATGGGAATGAAGGCGTGAATTCGTCTGCCACGAACACTGCCCTTGTGACGCCCACGCACTCTGTAACAAGAACACGTCCCACTCCTCAAGCTGAGTCTGAGAATTATTCCCTTACCGTAAGTCTCTATTTGGCACATTATCATCATTTTTTCTCTGACTGGGTTCAAGTTGATTCAATCACAGCATCATGGGTATTCTCAAAGAAAAATGGACACTAGTTTTATTTCAATTTCATTGTTAAAATAAATATATCAACGACTGCATTTTGTTATTATATATTTTGTATGGAAATGAAACGTTTTCTAGCAATTTGTAAAATATTTATGTATAAATTTCTGAACTTTGCCCATCGGAGAGCAAGTAATTGATCTTAAAATAGATATCAATATTTGAGCTCTTTTTGTTAATTTAAAAAAAATGCAAAGTTTTCTTTTTCTTTAAAAAATAACGAATCAATAGTTAATTCATTCGTATTTTTCTTCATGTTATCAAATTTACTTTAGCATCACCAACAAATGAATTCTATAGAGAGAATCAGGGTCTGGAAAATGGAAAACTCACTTAAGAATTTTGTAAGTAAAATTTTGTGGCAATAGAATTATGTAGTTATTTAACATTGCCGCAAACATGAGTGGTTCTTGAAAGTAGCTAGTGTGCAATTTGTGTTAAAAAGAGAACTTAAAATCTTTGGTATGGTCAAGCAAAGGAACTGTGACCTCGAAACAGGCGATGACTTACAATTCTAGGGTACATAATGCAAATCAATTGAAACGCGATTTCTCACGAACTGCCTCGATGAAAGATTTGACAGGAGCAAGATTTTTAATGAAAAAATGACAATTGACATTTTAGGTGCTCGATGAAGGTTCCTGGTCGACGGAGCTAAAATATCTGGTGATTTTCTCCAAGGCTTAAAATTGCTAGATCGAGCATTTCTCGGTAACCATGATGCGGCTGATGTTGTGTCAAATATATCTTCCAGCGAGCAATAATTTTCTTACGATTTTCATTCAGACATGGCGAGAGGTCTGTGTGTGTGTATGTGTATGAGAGAGATGCATTCTTCGTGAGAGATTGTATTCCAGATCGCTTTAAAGTGAGAAAGATTCAAAAGTTTGGCCAAATTTCTACTGGATCGGGCGCGCTAACTCTGACTGATTTTATCTATCTCTATATGGCTCACCTACTTCATTAAGCGGCGCAGTTTCCCTGCTGGATATGGGCGCTGCGAGTAAACTCCCGCCTTGATTATATCCCTGGATCCGCATTGTGCTATATTACCATCACTATGTGGGTGCCGAGAATTTTATGTCACGGAGGCGGGGCAACAGGCTTCCTCAGCCTTGCATGTGGCACCTCCACCTGGGCTATAGCAAGCTAACGAACAGACTGCTTATCTTCATGCACTTTATCCCACCTGGAGCCGCTTCCGTAGCAGACACCGTGCCCAGCGTGATCGTAGGGCACTACTGTTTTCCATTCCTATCGCTTCTTATTTCTTTTAAATTCTTAAAACCCTTTGCAGAAAACTTGCGCCTAATTCTGTCCGTATCCTTTAGTTCTGAATAAATAATCTTTTGTCCTTCTAGTCTGCCAATTTTCTCGCCTTTCTTGTAATTGTATCTGTGTTTTTATCTCATTTTACCCAAATTTTGTTGGATAAAGCGCATTTTAGCCAATCGCCGTTCAACGCCTACTCCCCACTCCCACCCTATATATATATATATATATATATATATATATATATATATATATATGTATATATATATATATATATATATATCTTTAAAATGTATTCCGACATCTCGTTTAAAATTCTTGTTTTCATATATATATATATATATATATATATATATGAAAACAAGAATTTTAAACGAGATGTCGGAATAGATTTTTAATTTTCTCAGTTTTGAGAGCTGGAAAATGGTGATAAGTGTTTTTACTAAGGTGTACGGTGGATGAAGATAAACGACTAAAATTAGTGTAAAAAGTTAAAGAGCTAATTAATGAAACTGATTAGAGGGTAATTGCAGTGATGAAAGAATATTACCCGAGTTTAATCTTTGAGGTTAAGAGTTTGATGCGTGATAGGGTTAAGAGGAAAGAAAATATTCTGATAATTTGAATTGATTCAAAGAAAGTTCGACCTATTTTAAACAGATCTCTCTTTCCTAGCCCGGAAATTATAATACGTTATAACTTTGCTTAGAGACATATTGGAGTGGAATATTTGAAGAAGAAAACACAATCGATAATATGGAAATAATAAATAGCTAACGAATTAAAAACTCTTTGAAAATTGTTTTAATTCAAAATTTTAAGACAGTAAGAGAATTACTTTAGATGTTCACTGGAGTTGAAGGATCTCTTGATAGCCTATCAGATAAAGTGTAGGATTTCCACATTTGGGATGCTGGGTTTGGTTCCCTGCGAAGCAGATACAAAAATTTAGGCTCTTGCAGATAGCTGTCACCACTCAAGCGTACCGTCGGGTTTGCTTCATTTGCCCAGACACGTATAACCAAGACAGATAAAATCACAACACTGCTCTCTCTCCCTCTTCTCGCATAGACAACACATCATTCTTCCATCTTCGACCCTGCTGAAGGAGTGTAATTTATCCACACTCCAAGGACGCGGAACGGGTGGTACTGCCTTGGGCAATCAAGATTTCCTATTTGCTCTTTTTTCGCAAAACATCTTTATACTACCCTCTATATACCTTCTCTAACTAAATTTTACCGGTCTTTGTTATTCCCGTGTTTTTCACCTATTGTCTTTCCCAGCTTTATGTAAATTTGCTTACCTGCTAGAAGGACCTCGTCTTCGAGTGAAAAGAATGGCACAAATAAGCTACTGAGACATAAAGTTGAAAAGTTGGGTCGAGCTTTCGTGGAATTATCCGATAGCATTTCAACACATACGAGGGGCGGTCAATAGGTTTTGCGAATCGGTAGGGCAAAACAGAGGAAGGGGGATGGCTGTTTGTGGGGGTGTTAGGACAAGTTATGACAAGTCAAGATCTGCAGCCACACGCTCCTGCCTTGTCTATTTAAGAAGCAGTAGCTGATCACAGATCGTCAGTCACAAATTTTCCAACAATGGAGAAGGTTGAACATTGCGCAGTGATCGAATTTTTGACCAAGGAAGGCAAGAATGCAAAAGAGATCCATGAACGCATGTTTGCAGTGTACAGCGACACCGCCCCTTCCTATGCAACGATTATTTGCTGGAATAGGGAGTCCTGCCATGGTCGTAAGTCCCTAGAAGATGATCCCCGTCTAGTACACCCGTCAGACGTGACCAACAAGGACAATGTGGCCCGTGAGAAGAGGATAATCATCCAAAATCGACGGATGAAGGTCTAAGAAATCGAGCGAGAACTTGGAATATCATATGGAAGTGTTATGAAAATCATATACGACAATTTGGCCATGACCGAGGTCTCTGCACGTTGGGTCCCTAGAAACCTCGCGAAACCTCACGTCCCATGATCGACTTCAACGTCGTCAAAGTTCGGGGGAGCTGCTGCTCCTGTACAACCAAGACAAGGCGGGATTCGAGTCACGCATTGTGACAAGTGATGAAACGTGGGTCCATCACTGGGATCCCGAGACCAAGATCAAAAGCATGGCCTGAAGGCACAGGGGCTCTCCGACCCACATCATGTTCCGGACCCAACCCTCAGCCGGGAAGATCATGGCCACCATCTTCTGTTATTCTGAGGGAGTGTTGATGGTGGACTATGCGCTTCGTGGAAGGACCATCATAAGCCAATACTACGCCGAGAAACTGGCTGGGTGGAAGAAATGCATCCGTCAGAAGCAGCGCGGCAAGTTAACACGCGGTGTCCTGCTCCTCCACGACAATGGCCCTGTCCACAAGGCCAGAGTTGCACAAGCTGCCCTGCTTGAATGCGGATTCGAGGAGCTCAACCCCTTCCCCTACAGTCCAGATCTGGCTCCTAGCGGCTACTTTTTATTCCGCCAGCTCAAGGCTGCACTGCGTGGACGCCGGTTTGGGGACGATGAAGATGTCCAGCTCACCGTCCAGGCGTGTATTGAACAGCAGTCGGGAAATTTCTGGTTGTTAGGATTTCGAAGCCTCAGGGAAAAGTGGCGCAAGTGCATTGAAGTCGAGGGTAGTTATATTGAAAAATAATAAAACATTTTTCCTCATATCTCGTTTCCTTATATCCGAATTGCAAAACTTATTGACCCTCTCTCGAAAGTAGGGGATTTGAATGTATGAGGCAATTTAAGAGGTATAAATTTGATGTCTGCTTTTCGGAGACCGCTTGTCAAATTTCACTAGGCGAAATATCATTTGTGATTAACAGGCTTTTAAATGGTTAGAAATACTACAGTGTCTAGTGATCATATTTTAATTATTAGACGCCAGATGTAGCAGTCCAATAAACTGAAACTGCCACGTAGTTTTTTGTTTTAAGATGCTTTTGAGATTAAAAATTTGTTAATAATATTCCAACTCTCCAGCATAGTGGGTTGTGTACAAATTAGGTTTGATGGATATTTTAATGCTGCTTTTTAAGTAAAATCTTAGGGAATTCAAAGTAGAATTCATCTAGGGTTATTATCTTGCATGGTTTAGATACTTTGTACTGCGAAAAGTGGTAATATAACCGCGTATTTGGTTGTGATAAGAATGAGATAAGACGTTGCTTGATCTGAAATGTGCTTATGATCGTTTTTATTTTATTCATAAAATATTTGAAGATGCAGTGTGTTGGTATGTTTAGGACGATCAAGTAATTAAATGGGAGAAAAGGGAAATGATTAGCATAAATATTCGACAGCGGTCTGTATATGTTATCGCTATGGGTTTGATCAATGCAAAGAAAAACTATTAAGATAATTGAAAAGAACGTTTAAAAGACTTTTGATGAGGAACACCCGCTAGCTTACAAGACATCTGGGTGAATTTCCACCTCTCAGTACAAGGTTCTATCCCCAACGAGAGCGGACAATAAAAATTTCGGCGGTTGTAGGCCAAGTCTGAGGTATACCTGCAGGCAGCTCCGTCCAACACAACACCACTCTTTCTTCCTCCCTCTTCTCTTCCCACATATGACATCAGTCATCAGAACCAAAAATGCAGAAGGATGTTTGATGGCCACATCCACATGATGCGAAAAGGATGGCCTTTAATTGGGCCATATACCGTGGCTCGCTCTCCATCCCTAATATACCGCTCATTGGTACCCTTGAACTGGGCAGCGATTGTCAATCTGATCTTTATGTGAATTTCAGTATTTAGTCAGATGACCTCGTCTATATTCGAAAGGGATGGGTGGCAAAATGAACTAACATAACTTTTGATGTTTTTAATTTTATTTTTTATTTCACTTAAAATTAATCTTCGTATGAGTTCTAACAATTTTTATTAACTTTCGTTTATAAGTACACATTTTTTTTAAATGAAAGTAACTCAAATACCTTACCAAGCCATAAACGAAGCCTACGTTGCATGAATTGTGCATTTAAACGAAAATTAATGATTATCTCAACAATCACCGATATTCTCCTCCTTCAGTTAATGACTGGGGTTGCAGTGTCTCTTGTGGCTTGTATCGCCTCTGTGTGGAGTCTTTCAGTTGTGATGATGAAACGATGTAAACATAATGCGAGAATCTTATCGCGGCGAGAGCAAGATCGAGAGTCACCCTTCATAAGTGTATTCTTGTAAGTATTTAGGCTATTTATTTCCCTTTTGATCTTTTTGTGATGAAATATTGCAAGTCACGAGTCGGTTTAGGATTTGTCGCTTATTCGATTTAAGTGAGGAGAAATAATAGAGGTAAGGAGAACTTAAAGATGTAAGAAATGTGGACATAATGATAAATTGAAGAAATGGAGTCAATGAGAGAAAAAAGGATTATGGAAGAATTACGATGCTGTTGAAAGTGACACTTTCCAAAGCAGGTGCGCCAATCTCCCTCTTCATTTCCCTATAGTTGAGACGTCATTTATTGTATTTGTATTTTTGCCACTGTCGTTTTTGTTTACATAAACTTTGTAGTTTCAGGATGGTAATTTAACAAGTTTGTTTTAAAGTGAGGTGAACGGCTTGAAAGTAAACTGCGTAGTGGTTGTCTTTGCAGAGACAAGGGGTCAGAAGGTCGAAAGTACTCCATTGGCTTTGGTGACTATGAAATGAATACTATAAACCCTGAGAGATTCGTTGAAAATCCACGATATGATTTCCACGACGCACGGCTGGAATGTGACATCGAATCCAGAGTTCAGGTAAGAATCAAAACCGTAAAATAGAAATGTTTTTCAAAACTTATCTTAGTTTTTACTATTACATCTAATCTCAAATTCTCTTGAATTATAATATTCAGAAATTGGAGACATTGTGGCTTGAAAATAGCCAGTTCATTGGGTTTAAGGAAAAAAATATATCCTCCTTCGCAATTTCTAACGGATTCAACATCTCATAAAAAAGTTTTGTTGTTCTTCGCAACAATAAGCCTAATTTTAAGTAGTACTCGCTTCATACTTACATTACTAGGTTTCACTGTTATATTTTTATTAATTCTTTTCGGGGGGATTTATTAGGGTTTGTTCTTTAGTTTTAATTCTAACCAGGATAAAGATTCTTTTCCTGCGTTTCATTTTTTCACCTTCTAAAGGTCGATTTCCGGGTCTCTTCATGTCTAGGAGTGTGCGATTTAGAAATTATTTTGTCCATCTTCCGTCGATACCTTGGCTTGTGTTGTCTACTGACTTTTATTTCGGAGCAATTATTGTTTTTATAATATGCATCCTCGTTGTTAGTCTTTTAAGCCAAATATTTCTTCCGTTAACAGCGGATTATTGCCGATATGTATTATGCACGTTTCATCGTAATGCCCTCAGGAATAAGTGTGCTTCATATATTTATAGTTCAAGTTTTCCTCCTTTTGTTGCAAATACTAAGATTCACTTGCCAAATATTTTATGTATTAATTATAGAACAAAGTCCCTTCCATGAACCATGCTTTGATGAAGCTTTTCAGCAGTGTCTATTAGGAATCAAAAGATCTCCAATGTTTTAGCTTTTGGGGGCCTTATCTGAAATTTTATCGCCACTTCTAATTCCTCTGTTCAGCAAAACTATTTTGCAATAATTTATTCTTTGAAAACTATATTTTAACCCAAAATGTGAAACTGGCTTGAGAAAATTCGTATATCATATATTGTCTGTCTTTTGAATTAGAAATGCTCAATATAATATCTTCAGGAAAGAGTCGACATAAATATCTAACAAATTATATCTCATTTTTTCCTAGTACAAACTATTGGACATATCCTCAAACAAGCTTGTAGATTTATTGTTTACTTCGAAATAAATTGAAACTAAATAATGGTCTTACCTAAATTCCGTAGTGTACTTAGAATTCAATATTTTTTATTTTTTAATCCGGCTCACATTAAGCCAGTCAAACAGGAAGCGGAGAGCGTACTAAACGATCAAACATTCTAAGAATACTAGTTAGGACATGGTGATAAGGTTGCCAGAAAAGAAGAGAAAGGACTCATCCACCGACCTACGAATGCCACACAGAGGCATATGGTATTCGTTTGTTCACTGCAACAATTGTTGAGCAGAATGACGGTGACGGTATGTACCCTCGAGTGGAATCCGAAAATTTAATTCTCCTGTGCTACTTTCAATCGAGGGTTTATAATAGTTTGTTAGTTATGTCTTTTCAAAATACATATATTGTATTTGTATGATAAGAAACTAGTTGGCTCAGACTTTTATCCTTTCTTTTTAGAAAGGCAGTACAAACAAAAAACGAGGAATAGTGACATTGGAATTTTCTTTTCCTCCTAACTCTTTGCGCGAACAGAATGGCCAGTAATCCGGCCAGACTTCCCTAACTCCATGATTTATAAGGTCCATTCTTACACTTCTTTGCAAAGTGTCAGCAATATTCATATAGCAAAATAAATAAAATTTGTTTTTATTTTAAGGATACTGGGATTTCTCCCTCATTTATTAAGTTTATAACTGGTGCCTGGAGGCCATCGTAGTCATATAGTTCTGTAAAATTACGCAAGAGAGTAAATTAAGATATAAAGAGGAAAATACTGAAAAAAAATATTTAACATCTTCAATTGATGGTGGAGAGTATCAAAGGAAATATATACACGGTCTCTCTAAAGTCTGGACACTTAGGCAAAATGCATATTTTCACTAAAAAGATTTAACTACATTTTATATGATTTGAACTAAATTTAATTTACTTAAATTATTAATAAATAACATATATATAAATTACAATCTCGGGTGTATTATTAATGAGACAAAAACAAAAAAAATTCTATGGTATGTAATTACTTTAATGTAAATAGCATAGAATAATTCCTAGTAAATTAAAATAGAATATAACATCGAGGATAGTTATTTACAGTGAAGAAATATAGCAATAAAATATCCATTTAGGTAGTACCGAGAGAACTTTATAGATTGAAGCGCTAAAAATTAGAGAATATGTTTTTACGCATCACTGCCCGAGAACCGCTTTATTTTTTTTGTCTCGATCTGTCCCTGTGCAGTTTTCTGGATGCACACCCTGATTTTAGATATGAGGTGGTCGATAACCTTCATGATAGTGATGATTTTTCCATCTAATCATCATTTTCAGTGACACTTCCACCTTAAAAATAGTGCCGTTGGTGCTTAGAAGGTGGGGAGGCGGTGGTTCGCCTTTTAGGAAATGACTGATTTCTCTGTCCCAGTCGAAATGTTTAGGTCGGTGGATTAGTCCTTTCTCTTTTTCTCTTGCAACCTCATCATCATGACCTAACTAGTATTCCTAGAATGTCTGATCGTTTAGCACGCTGTTTGCTTCCTTTGTAATCGGATTGATGTGAGACGGCCCTCAGACAGAAACGATATGCCTAAATGCGCTATAATCGTCGCCCGAACGATTTCGCCCTCTGTGAATTTCGTCGAGATAGGGCAAGGTTCAGGTATGTTTTGAAGCACACCCGCCGCCCTTCCTGGCTGGCAAACGTGTCTTGAGTTAACGGGTAGCCCCCTCTTGCAGAAGTTTGGAAGAGAGTCAAAAGAATTACGGTACAAGTTCTTGTAGGACCCCTCTCCCTCTCTATGGGTGAATGGGATCGTAATCTCGGAACCCACATCCGTGGCAGGATATTTTAAACTGTTTACTCCACATTCTTCAGTCAAGATACTATTCCGCCATGATTTAATTCATGTCGTGATGTCGCTGAGGACAGCGGACTGGATTACGTTCAGTGAGTTGCTTTTCGATCCTGCTACATGGTCGGACACCATCCCTGGTCCGGACGATTTCAATAGGCCATGATTAGATTTATTATACATGATCTGGACAGAGTATCCTTCTAGACTACCTCTAAATGCCTACTGTCCTTGTTTTTCCACCAAATCTCTCTAACCTTCTTCGTCTGTGTGTTGATGGAGAATTGCCAGATGTTAGATTACTCTTCTTTCTGGAGAGCAGAGTCTACCTATGTACTTAACAGTTCGGCTTCCTCAAGTTTCACTCCACGTCGGATACTCTGCTTTGACTGAAAAACACTATTTGTAAGCCTTTGTTTTCTAGATAGCACTGCGCTACGCTATTTTTTGATCTGAAAATGGCGGATAATACCGCAAGGTGATAAGGGCCGCCTCCCTATTATCTTTTCTGTATTTGTAATATTTCGTCTAATACTCATGAAAGTAGGGTTGGGGGATCGTTCTGTCCCAATGGCGCAACAAGAGGGCGTCCCGCAGGGTATTGTATTCAGTATCCCACTCTTACCTATAAAATTGCCAAGTGCCAGAAATTACTGCACAGCACACATAGTACTTCTAGCACAAGTCATTTGGACTATCGTCCTAAGAACAAGCAAAGAATAAACCTAGCCCTAATAACATCTTGCATCAGATGAAACTTTAACGATGAATAAATATATATATCACCCTTATGCTTGAGGGCAATTCGATGAGACGTGCAACCACACATATCAGAAATAATGAACAGATGATATATATATATATATATATATATATATATATATATATATATATATATATACACATAAAAGAATAGAATAGAGATGATTGATGTTCCATCAGTCTTTGTCTTAATCTTCACACTTACTTTTTGTCCTTACTAACTCTCTTTTGCAAGATAGCTGGACCAGCCTTGACACAGAGGACAATAAATAACGTCTATTTGACGGCCTTAACTTTGCACAAGAACGAAACACATCCTATTAACAGATTAAGGGACGGATGGACCCATCCGGAGGATGTGGTGTTATTGAACTTCTTTGGGTCCGTCTATCTTTCAAAGGAGAGTTAGTGATGCCAAAAGGTAAGTGTAAAGATTAAGACAAAAACTGATGGAACATCAATCATCTCTATTCTATTCTTTTATATATATATATATATATATATATATATATATATATATATATATATCCTCTGTCTATTATTGCTGATATGTGTGTTGTTGCACGTCTTATCCAATTGCCCTCAAGCATAAGCGTGATTTATATATTTATTCATCGTTCAAGTTTCACTCCCATCCAAATATCAAACAAACACGATGGGATTTATATCTGCAATATAAATTTGCTATTAAGTAAGGGATTAAATAAAACATTTTCAAATAACATCGAGTCATTATAGCTATAAAACAAATTTCTAAACAACGTGTAAATATAACATAGTGAATTATATTTTTATTTTAATTATCGTTGTTATTTAATCACGCTTAAGTGTAAATGGCAATTAAAAAGGATAAGTTTGGCGGAACAAAAGTTCTAAACTTACAAATGATAAGTAGAGCACAAAGCCAAACGATTTTGTGGTCAAGATTTTAGTTAGAATCTCTATGCGTTGATGTAGGTTCCTTTAACAAGTAATATATTTTCGTATTTCAGCCAAATGTAATCGCCTCCGAGACCTTACAGCTCATTTCTGAGCTAGGGGAAGGAGCGTTCGGCCGGGTTTATCTCGGGCTAATGGATGACAAGCACGGCAATGCTGTTAAGGTTGCTGTAAGTATCATATTTTCTACTGATATTAAATCCAATAAAGAAAGAGGGGACTATTTGATTTATTTTTCAATAAATTGTGTTTCAGTATTAAGGTTTTATTCAATAGTGGATGGAGTCGTGCTATCAAATAATTATTTTCCTATTAAGAAGTTTGAAACAGTTTTATCTTTGATAGGTAAAAGAATAAATATCAAATAGGATAAGAATATTTAAAGATTTGGTTTGTTTTGATAACTTTGTAGTTGATTTAAAAATATGTGGTTATTTTTATTTATTTCCCCTTATTACTAAAATTATCGCAGAACATTATAGTGTTAAGGGATGTGTTAAATTTGTAATTGTTTCTTTTAATTTTCATGATCAATTCATTAACTTGTCAATACAATGATTAATTAATTCTCTTTTTCCGTGATAAGAAATAGAAAGCTGGACCAATTTAACGAGAACATGTGCAGTTATTAAGGGAAGAAAGGGAGAAAAGAGATTGAAGAGGGAATTAATGTAAAGTTGTGAGAGGTAAAACGTTTTGATTAAAAGATGAAATATATTTATTTTTATTAAGAGAGTTTTAACAAGAAATTATATTTTAATTAAACGATAAATTCAACGAAATGTGTATTTGTGAGTACCAGCAACTCACTGATTCTAAAGAAGCATATGCAGGAAAGACATATAAAGTGCTAAATGAATTATTTATTTGTCATTTCTTCTTTCTTGATACCATTCTAGTACCTGTTATCTGGGTATAATGATAAGTCATACTATCCCCATCTGCAGGTTTTGGAACCAATTGAAGTTTTCCAAATAGAAAATTGGGGAGTTTGAGGCCAATTCAATGGTTCTCATGACCAACGAAATTATTAGATCCCTTCCATCTCTAATCCTGCAAACATTTAGTTTATAAAGATATTTATGTATTAATTCATCTTGAGAAGTCACCGCGAATGTAAATGTATTAGCTATGCAACATATGTTGAGAAATGTGTAGCATTATTGAATGTTGAGATCTCATTTGTTATTGAATTTTAATTTTTTTAACTCATAAATATGTTCATTCCTGTTTTAACCACACGTTTATGAGGCTGGGTTTAAATGTAGATTTTTTACATTTATTAAAGTCTTTATTTTCCCATTGCACTTTTAGGAGAGAAAATTAGAAAAAAAGAAAAAGAAAATTCTAACAGTTATTCCGCTATGTTAATCAGTTTTAATGCAAAACTGTCTCCATCCACAGACGTTAATCTCAATTAGTTGCTTAGTAACACAGTGTCTATCGAAGTGTGCCATTATCAGATTTAATCAAGTGCGATGACTACTTTAGTATCCTTCTGCTTATATGATATTTATAGGTGCCATATTTAGTATAGGCTTAATTATAATTGGTAATTGTTGTTTTTTCATCTACCAAATCAGGTACGTATCTATTTGACATATTCTCCAGTTTGCCAAGAAATTCATATTTGTTAATATTTATCAACATCTCCTCAAGGTAAAGATGCTGAAAACTCTTGGTTCAGAGGCACAAGCGGAAATGAAAAGGGAGGTAGAAATGTTAAGCAACTTGCAACACGATAAAATAATCAAGTTTCATGGAATTTGCAACGATAGTGAGACACTCCTAATGGTCTTTGAGTACATGGAACAAGGTGATCTCAACAACTATCTCAGGTAACTGCGTAAATGATGTAAGAATGTTTACATGTTGATAAATGCAACATAAAATGATATTCCAGAGTAAAAAACAACGATATTTTTCGTATTTAATCTATTCTTTGTGTCTGCGTCACTAGGAAAGTTTTCTAAAATTAAGTTGTAATCGATGTGCTAGTAGAAAAAACTGTACTCTTTAGTAACTATGTAAATGAATATTGGAATTTTGGTGCGTCTAAACTTGAACTCAAATTTACCTATGAAGTGGCACTCGAAGATATAACTACGTATGATACCTTAAATAAATTAGTAATATTATATTAAGGAATAGGGAATTTTCTGATTGGGCGTTCCAAGGGGCATTTACCATATATAATCAGACAAGTATTTTCATGACAACGGATTTTGTCACCTTCTTCAATATTAGTATGAAATTTAGTGAATCAGTAAAATTAGAAGTAGATGTGACATTTAGATCTTGGAGGCCATTGAATTAATAACCCTTCTTTTATTCAGTAGAAGAAGAGAAAAAAGAGAAAGAAAGAGAAAGGGAAAGAAAACATATTACCTCAAAGCTAGCTATTGTGATTTATTGGAAAGAGTCGGGGGCAATTACAATCGAGCAAAAACATCTTGGCTTAGTTGGGACAAATGTGAGTTGGATAGGCCGAAGAAAGAGCACAAAAGATAAAATGAAGAGGAATAAGGAGAAAAGTACTATCAAGGCGGACCCTCTCTGCCTTTAGTGCTGGGGCTGATGGCCAATTTGAAGCATCCATTGCCACATTCCTTTAAAAGAGCTCAGAGATACTCGAGGAAAGCTCCGGATCACACGATGAGAGAAGTTAAATTACGTTGGCTATGGTTAGTTCTCGAATGGGAATCTAAAGTCGAGTGGAATTTGATTGGACTGCCAATCAAATTCCACGTTAAACTCTGCCCTCCCTTCGTAATTCGAGGGCACTAAAAGGAGAAAAATAGGAAAAGAAACCAAACCAACTCGTACATAGAGCAGGTAGTTATTATTGGTAGTAGTGGTAGTTAAAATTAAGAAGAGAAAAAATAACAGGAGCATTGCTGCTAGAACTTGTCTGAGGCTAGGTTCGTAAACTGGTGAAAATATGGAAAGGGAAAATGTATGGAAGGTATATAACCCGAATAGACAGAAGAGGCGATTACTCGACGCGCTAGGAACCGGGTGGACGCGCAACACCCTTCACAAATAGAGCACATATCCCTTTGCGAGTGGTGAGGCCTGGAGGACATGCAATCCGCCAGTTATAGAGCCAGTCCTTAGTGGGGCCGAGTAGTGGAAAACATATCCAACCCAAAATATTATGGTTACAGCAAGTTGGCTGGTTGCAGAGAATACTTCAGAAAATTTATTTGCTTTATCATATTATATATTTTTTTATAGATCATTATTTTTCATCATTTTATTTTTTAAATCACATAAATCATTCTTAGTGACAAGTATTAAGCTACTTTGAGATTTATTTCGGCTTTTAACTTCAAAGGAGAGATAAATCTACCGTTGACACTCAAACGCACTTTAACGAAAGCGCAAAATCAATATTTATAAGGGCGTTTTAATCTTGCTCTTAAAAAAGAGTTAATTTTGTTCGAAAAAGCAGTTTATTTCCCCTTAAAATAGCATTTTCACGACATTTTGAAACAATTTTCCGACATGACTCCTAATAACTTTGTTACTCGAAAAGCGATCAAAGTGCTTAGAGACGGAGAAGATTACGGAGGAATAAAGGTGTTGGAGCAGAACCGGGATTTTCACCTCGTCTCTTTAAAGTCATCTTCAGGACGTGAGGGCGAACATTATCGTAAAATATAACTACTTCAGGCAAATACCGTTCATTGTTTTACTCATTAATTCTATTCGATTTATCGTAATATTTATAGCTTATATTATTTTGTTTGTAGGGACCAAAATTATATACAATACAAAATACTGTTCATCGTAGAGTCAGTTTGAGTTCATTTGAATTCTATGGGGATTTTTCGGATTAATATGGGTTCTAATGGCAACAAATCATTAGGAAGAAAGATTCTTCAAATGGTAAACAATTTAGTGATCACTGATCCTTTTGATTACACAAAGGGAGGGAATATTAGATTTATTTTTTGGTTAATGCGTAACCTACTTATCCATCTTAATAAAAGGATGGAATATAGGATTTGTAACTACTTTGTTCGTCGGTATTCTGTTGGCTCATGCGGAATCCACTTTCACTGAAATAGGGAATATTAAATTTCATAACATTTCGTTTGTTGGTACACTACTTTATTAGCGAATGCAGAACACACTTATCAAAATTCACAAAAGTAGGAAATATTAGATCAAATACCACTTCGTTTGTGGGTCATGTGTTAGCAGATAAGTTGAATTTGTTAATGAACGAATTTTAAGGGGGTGAATGAAAACCTCAAAAAACAGTAAGAATACCGATTCGTTAAATTATAGATATTAATATAAATTAAACGCAAATATTCATCTACTTTATATTATTTATATTTCAAAAGATCCAAGTTTAAATGAAGTGAACAGGATAATTTATGCTGAAGATTAAATGTATTAGCATTAGTGGAGGTGAAATGCTTTTCTTCACTCTCGGTTTGGTTCAGCCTGGGTTAAATTAGGCTATAAACAAATTTATAATATACCTGCTGATCTGTAGCTTACCTTTTTATGCTATTGATAAACGGAAGATTTATAAGAAATCTGAACTATTTAATTAGCAAAATGCATAAACCTTGATAAATTCGGTTTAACACATGTAATTTTCCCCTTTTCACTCAAACGAAATTAAATGGAAAGGGTGCACTTGAGAAGACATCCGAATGAAATATCCTCTAAACAAATGCGAAGAAATTCACCTTAAATAACACCAAAGGAGAGAATGAAAGCATTTTTTCTCTGACTTGTTACCGATGACCCAAATCTTTTAAATGAGAGAATATACTCTGAATTGGAATTTCCGCCTGGTTAGCTCTCAAAAAGGGATGTCGTACTGTTAAATATTAGTTGGAGTAGAACTCTAAATGTAAATGTATTCCCGACAAAGATATACAGGAAATTAATTCCAGTGCCCAGTTTCTTTTCGGAATGTGAACTAAACAAAAAATTGTAGGTAATTTTTACAGACCTGCTAGACATCGTCCCTAATAAAACAAATAATACTCCTACATTAAGATACCGTGTTAAATATTTATAAGAAAACCTCTGAGTCACCTAACGTGTAGTAAAATATCGGGGTAGCTAAAAAGTAAACTAAATGATAGGAAATTATCTAACATATTAATAGGGGTTTGCATTAACACACCACCTTAAAGAATAGTCTTATTACAGTGGTTTTCTTGGCGAAATAGCACTTTCTCTCTCTCTCTCCATTTTATTTAATCTGGCATAAAGGATGGGAAGATACCTTTAAGCCGCGAAAATCGATCCTTGAAACAACTAAAGATTAAACTAAAAATATATCGTAGCAAATGGACGGTGTCAAATATGAGTTAAATATTATTATTATTATTTAATATTTTAAATGAGGAAGCGAAAACAAACGTAGATCTCCACCAGAAAGATTTTTAAAGTATTTGTATATAATGTGGTTGATTAGTTAAAGTAAAAATGGTATTTAGGATAATTTGCATATTTTTTTGGTTTTCTGCAAGTTCATGTAGTTCTATTGGGCGTGGATGGTTTCATTTATCCTCTGAAGTGAATAGGTATCAAAGGATAGTGTAAAAGAACAACCTCTAATCCCCCCCCCCTTCCATTTAGCGGGGACCACGTGCTATGGTATCACGCCATGGACGACGTCATTTCCTGTTCGAACATTCTCGAAGTTTATACTCCTGAGCACGTTTGGAAAATATTTCCCAATCCTACGAACTCATTCCAAGCCTCCCCCTCCTCCCTGGTGACGAGGTGTGAAAGAGCTCCTCTGTCTCGCCCTTACTGCTAAATGATGAATCGACTCCGCCTCCGGATTAAGATGTCTAGAGCTTGTGACTCCTTTCTACAAACTCCCCTTTCCCCCTCAGAATCGGGCATACAAATACTTGGGTTATTCTGTAGTTCGAGAAATCCAGCCCACCCCTCAAGGCTCTCCTTATCGCCTCGTCCATTGAGCGTTCGTCAGAAAGCAGCCTTCTTCAGCCATGATTCTACCCAAGTCAATTGGTAGCTTCTGTGAACGGCAAGCCTTTGAATTTGCGCAACATTCTCCCTTCGTTTAATCGAACCGACGAAAAACTCCATCGATTACGATTGAGGAAAAGAAGATTTCTCTTTCAGTGGAATTACAAGAATCCCCACATTCCTCGTCGAACGTCATCATTGAAGATTGGCTATCTTCATCAGAAGGTTGGTTTGGATCATGCCCCACCTGCCCCATTCGGACCATGCCCCCACCTTCCTCATTCGGATAATTCCCCACTCGCCTCATCGCAAGAAGGACCTTCCTTGAAGTCATCGACCCATAAGACTGAAACCCCCCCCACCTTTATTAGTTTGTCAAGTCCCCCTTTTTGATCTCAGCCTAGTTACATTAATCAATTAATTCCATTTGAGAATCCCTCCTCATAATAATTATCAAGAGACTTTTTCAATTTAAATAATTCTCCTTTGCTTATTTTTATTCTTATTTTGATCTTTGTAAATAAAATTATAATTTTATTTTTTCATCTTTAACTAACCTTGAAAGATACTCTCGGCCTTTTCAAGTAAATCTCGCCAACCATTTATGCACTCTGTCTGATTATTAAGGATTTGAAACCCAACGCCTCAATGTGACCTCCTAGTCGGTCGTAAATCCCTGCGAACAGTCCTTCAACGGTTCGCGTTGCATTACGTGATTAAGTCACCCTCCCGGGATCCCACATAATATAAGAGTAGTGTATGGTATAGAGTGGTTGTGCCAAAAGAGATAGCTTCTTTTCATGGCAACAAGTGTTTCATCACTCTAACAAAGTTATTTAAATAATGTTGTAATGGAGACGTCAACTGACACTTTTGAGGCCTCCGTACCCTTCGGTCTCCATTACCCTCAGAGGTACCTGCCTTTATGTAGAGGAAACCTGTTTAGAATATGGAGATTTCCGCTCTTCTTTTGTCCCATCCTATCCAACTAGTTTCGTCGATATATAAGGTGTCTACCTATAAATCTCTTCTACAAATTTTCGCTTACTTTATTTTCATCGATTTCTTTCTAAGCCCTTCCTCAGTCTTTTGGATATCCCCGTTTGTTTTTTGCTCGTTAGATTTAAGTAAATAAATGTGATATGCTTCTATATCAAAGCATTCTTAAGGAAAACAATGAGTATTCAGAATTAAGTGTAAAAGCATATTATTAAGACATATTCTGGCGTTTAAATCTTAATATATATTTGTTTAAATTAATATTTGAACAGGTTTTGAATTTCTGTTCGTTTATTCCTTAATGGAGCTATGCTTTTAGAGCAATTATTTACCCTCGTTCTTTCGTTCATCTCAGTTACTGACCATATGTGAGACAAAATATTTCTATGGATTACTGAGCCACGAAAACTAGCAATATTTTTTCGTGATTAAGATGATTTTATGGTGAGTTAGGCAAAATTATGATACTTTTATCGGTGTATATTTTTGCAGCTAGGTCAATTATTGTCTCGAGATGGCTGTGTATTAATTCCTGCTGAGATTATAGATGAAATATTGCTTTCAAATTCTGTATAAGTTTCAGTTAAATAAAAGTTCTTGTTTTAACGTTAGGTAAGGATTTAGGGATGAATTACAAAAGATTTTGAAGTAATTCTGATCTTGTTTACAGATAAAAAGTAAAATTTTTCCTTGTTGTTTCTTGGTGTTTAATAGACACATAAATCATTTATAACCTCCAGTATGCGCAATCATTCAACGTAAGCAACTGAGATAGAAATATTTCGTTATCCCTGTCCACCAATTGATACAATATATACTCAATCGATGAAACTGTTTTCATCGAATTATAAAGATCCCCTCTTAAGATCGTCTGATTTATTTGCAAGATGTTTTTGGCTTAGCATCTGTTGTCTCCTTAAGAGGAAACTTTATGGTGGATGCAATAAAACCATTTCTCGAGGATCGGCATCCAATGAGATGTAAGAAATTAAGAGTTCGCCGTCTTATAAAGATGTCGGAGGGAAAAAATTACTGTTGACAATTCTTATTCTTCGATTACGGAATCTATTAAATGAATAATTCGCAACTCAAAAATATTTCCTCCTAAAATCACAATTGTTTTAATTTTTTGCAATTTATCTGAATAGTGATTACCTTGTTAATTATTGCCTTGTTTGTCTCGTGTGACTACTCTTCGTTTGTGCATGTGTTCGTGTATCATTGATATGCAGTTTTTCGACACAGACATATCTTTAAAATCTTTGACTTTTATCCCATTAATTATTTTTTTCACCTCCCCTTTTTCTCTTATTTATATTTTCGTCAGTTCTAATGAACAAGAATGAAGGAAAGAGAGGTAGGGGGAATTGATATAGATAAAGAAAGATATTGATTGCATCCCAGATATAGAATTAAATCATTTCGTAACCAATACTGATATTTAAAGTCTCATTTTGTTTGATATTCCTCAGATTACACAATGAGGAGGCGGGTGTCAGTTTAGATGACAGCTGCCAGATAGAGCCACTCAGTGTTATGGACTGTCTGCAAATAGCTCTTCAGATCGCGTCTGGAATGACTTACCTCGCCTCTCAGGTACTTTGTTTCAAAAACTTCATTATATTTCCTCTTGATTGCGAGAGACTGCCTGGGTAGTGGAAAATACACAAACTATCAAATAAAAGCATCAGACCCAAACAACATGATCTAACTTACTTAACACAGCAAACAACTCGTAATTTTCAAATAAAACGAACAAGCCCAAGCAACCTAACCTAACCATCACACGTCAAATAGTTCACAATCTTGAATTAAAACTAATTAAAACTAATACTTAAAATACAAACTAACATGGGAATGGGCAAATTTCTTCGTAATCCCTAAGGTAACCTTCGAGATAGGCGCAATTAAACCCTAACTACGATGGGTATTCTGCTAGTATTGTCTAAAGACAGTAATTTCAATCCTTTTTGCTCAATCCAATCTGAGAATATGTGGAACTTTGAAAATAGTTTCTAAAAAACAAGTTTTCAATATAGTGCTTTAAACACATGTTGCTCTACCGACAGTGAATGGAAACTTTAGAAGTAGATACTCGTTCCGTGTGTTTTCTTTTAGTTCCAACTCCAAAAAAAGAACCAAAGCCTGCGGTTGTCTGTCTAGCAAATCATTATTTTTATTTTCCCGATATGAACACAATATTCTGCTCTTCAACAAAAAAACATGATTTTATAGTATTATTATAAGTTATTGGGGAAAAAATGAATTAAAAAGGAGGTTTGTTCCTGATAACTTGCATCTGAAATTCTCCCAATCCAATATTTAAATTCATATACTTTATATATTCATCCAAATTTACTATCTCAGCTTAGTTTACCAATTTAAAGCTATGAAGGGGATTCAAATACAAAGTAAATATGACTGGTATAAATAGTTTTCTGTTTAATTATTTATAAAATTTAGAGAAAAAAGAAGAACGATTTTAGACATCTGTTTCTGACAGTTTGGGGAAACCTACAACCTTTATATGCAACAGCTTTGACCGTGGAAAAATTCAGAATGATGAAAATACCTTAACAATATCTTTTAAAGTCACTTATTATAGTTTAATTTGTACTAAATATTTTCCAATTAGAATATATGTACATATAAAAAGGTAAAAATTATCCTTTTGAACATAAATTTGTAGTCTACCACGAGTTAGAAACTATTTCTGCAGCATAAATTACACATTAGTGCCACGACTATAGATTTATTCCGTGTATATCGTCATTATCATAATAATTTACCCGCTGTTTAATGACTGGCTTTGGCATAGATCAATACTATAAGATTGAATATATGTACAAGAGATGTAATCAGAAAACAGTTCTTACCACATACTGCCTACAGTAGCCGGTTCTTTCTTCAAATGACCATTATATTTCTCATAACCTTTTATCCACTGTTCCATGAAATGAAACTAGGACACTATTAGTAACAATTTTTAATAATTTTCTGTCCATTTTTTAAAAAAATACACGGTATTTCCAAGAAAATGCAGATTTTAGTTTTTTTTCTTTCGTTGCGGACCATGGTAAAGGTCAGTAGAGTTGCGCACCATTCCGGTATCAATTGACCTTATTTGCACTCGAAACAAAATATCCTTGGGTCTTTTTTCTTCCCTAAGATTACATTGGTATTCAAATTACTTTGCCTTTAAGATTCAATGATTGCATCCGAGTAGTTTTTTCGTGCATTTTACATATATCGGAAGCCTCATATCACAATCTCGCATACTGAACGCTGGTGTGAATGAGACTTATTCGTTCAAACAACGTGATGTAGCGCCGCCTTTAGAAAATGTATGTTATTTCCTTCGCTTTGTTTTACCTTTTTCTTTTATTTTTAATTGTTTTCGAGGTTATAGGTGAAAAGCCCTGTTCTTTTGTGGCATTGGCCCAAATTCTTACGTAACTTAGTCAGAATGTTTGGTTGAAGGAAACAAAAAAAATCAGAGGGGAAATGTATTCCATGACACAAAGGCTGAAGCATGGAGTGGAGGAGGCTTTGGGCAATACCGTATAGCACAAAGGAGTATCTAGAGGGCAACGGACTACAAAAGTAAACATAGACACGTGTGACTTAGATGAAAAACGCCTCAAAATTCGTGCCTCTTTGCTAAAAAGTTAAACAAAAAAGATTCGTGTGCAAAAGTTAGTCTCAGCAACGAAATAAAAAACGAGGGCATAGCCGTGGAAAGTTTGGGAGGAGAGGTTTGTGGAGAAATTTGTTAATGCAAGGGAAGTAAAAATGTATAAAAGATAAATAACCTACGTGATCATAAAGGAAACTATTTGACTTTTTTAATAACGCCCATCCGGCGACTCTCAACAAAGGTATAAGTCGCCGTACTTAATTTTTAATCTAATACTATGTTACATTAAAATCAAAATAATTCCATAAAAACACTAAAAAACAAAGAGAAACGAAAGAAAAACAAATTACACAATAAATAAACAAGAAGCGATTCAAAAGCAAGAAGAAGAAAGTAGCACGCTCCGGCGTAGGAGCATGCGACCAACACCAAAGAGAGTCAACTGGAGAAACTATTTGAATCACTGAATGATGTTAGGAAGCGCAGTTCTCTAGTCTATAACCAATCTTCACACTGAAGGTGTATGCTCCTGGTGGTAGGGAACGGCAAAAAATGGTAGCATCTTTACGAGCATGTCACCACCCCATGGAACCGCTCTCCACTTACAATGCTACGAGAAAAAGTTGAGTTTTGCTGTAAATACTGTTTGGAATTTTTGGCAGAGGGAAAACTTGGAGTGGAGTGAAAATTCAAAATTATGAGGTATCTATGACAAAATAAGAACTAATTAACGCCAGAAAGTTTCCAAACGATGTCACTGTAAAAACTCTAGTGTTTCTATGAGCATTTCTTAGTTGTGCTAATGGTTCGGAGTTATGTTCTTCTTAAGAATTAAAAGATGAAAGTTCGTTCAGATAATATATTTTACAGATAATTCCGAATTCGAATGAAAATACATTTAAACGTTTCACGATGAGTATTAAATATCTGGGCGGAATGAAATCGGTCTATTTTAAAGATGAAAGGTTGTCGTAAAATAAAATCGGTTAAACAATAATTAATTTATTGCAAAATGTAAAAAAAAAAAATAACTACGTCTGGCCAATTCAAACATAGAACTATTTTTAGTAATACATATCACATTGAAGAATCCAATCAATATCATGCATTCTGATTGGTCATCGTCGGTCACGGGACTGTATTCAAAGCCGCTTATTAAATAACGGCTTAAAAACCAAGAATGTCTACCTTTTACCAACTTAATCTCATTACTAAATTAAGTTTTGATAATAAAACTAAATTCCAAGCAAGGAACAAATCTTTTTTAATGGAACATCAAATCAAATGAACGCAAGGACAAAATGCATGACAAATGCATATCATTGCCGTCACTATGAAAAATAGAGAGATTGTAACAATCAACTAATTTTCGCAAAATCTATTTATTTTCGTATCAGCTTTCGAAAGAAAATTCTATGTAATCATTCTCGCGCAAATATACTCATCTCTTTCTTCATAATCAGCAATTTTACCGCATACACTTCTTAATTCGCGAAACAGGCGCTCCACTGATTGGGTGTAGGTTGGGAAAGATAGCACTTCAAATTTGCTAACAATCAAATCCTGAAGTTTGGCGATGATGAGATCGCAAGTGAGGATAGACTCGTAAATTGTGAATGAATCCCAATCAATGAGTTCAGCAATGGTGTGTTCACATTCAAGTTCAGGGGAGGAGGAACAAATTTTCTCAAGGATTTGTCATCAACATCGCTCACTTGGCAAAGGTCCATAATCTTGCGAACGGCGGAAGCGCGGAGATTTGAATCATCGTCGCAGAGGAGAGAGACGAGCAGATTTCCTTGGTGCGCGTTCCAAGATTTGATGAAAGGGAACACTATGCCTCGCGTTAATTGAGAAAGATGGCGGAGTCACATGATTTGGAAAAGAATGTGATTCGCGGCGTCAGAAATGTGCGGTCGAGTTTTGATCACATCCAACGAGGAATGTAGTTCGTGACGACAAATAAGATGAGAGAGTGCAGTTACTTCTTAATTTTACCTTTATAAAGATGCTTAAAGAGGTTAGTTGCGCCAAGCCGACAAGCTAAAGTCAATTACCTTGAGTGGGAAATGTGTCCTGGCTTCAAATCTTTCAGTTACGGATAAATTTTCCCGCTGTGATTGGATTTGGGGACAAGGAAAAGGTACTTCTAATCAGATGACAAATCTGATATCGGAATTTCGGCTCTATCTGTGATCGGAACGAAGACTTCATCCCATTCTAATTATTTCACCTTTTAAAAAGACTTCCCTATTGGTCCTTGGAAAGAATTATTGCGTGTGGTAGGTCTGTCGACGGTTTGGAATTGATAACGAATGGCGAGTTCATTTGTATATAGGTCACTAATTGACCAATGAATTTTTCACTTCGACGATCCTCAATCTTTTTCAAGATGTCGCCATCTCTCTCTCAGACAAATACATGTAATTTCACGTCACTCAACTCGAGAAAAGAAATATAGGCTAAATTATCTCGTTGTGTTGGGAGATCTGAGAGTGGCAACGGCTTAGATGGTCCGATGACATTATTTGAGTCACTTCGAGAATTAGCGTGTTTGTTGGTTTAGACACTTTTGTCAATAAGTACAATTAATTGAGAATGATAAAATGGATTTACATATGTCAGTCGTTGCAGTCTTCACATTTTTGATTTATTGAGTAAGTAGTAAAAGGTGTGGTAGGTTTCATAGGGGTGAAGCAGGTTTGTAGGTAGAGCCCAACAAAGGCAACACACAGTCGAGACAACATCGTTATTCCCAAGCGGAAAAAACTGTGCAAGAGAAAACATAAGACCAATTTAGACTTAAAAACATTATAAGGAACATGTTACAAAATCAAGACCATAAAATCGGATATGGAAACTAAAAACAAAAGAGGGAAAAAGCCCAGATTAAGATCAACAAGGTGTTACAAAAGTAAAGAAATAATAAGCAAAAGAGGCGAAGTGCTCAAAACTAAAATATGAAGGAAAACAACAAAGCGTAAATAAAATAGGCAAATTTCCAAAACTAAAAACAAAAGAAAAACGTAAATAAAATAGGCGAAGTGCCCAAAACTATAAAAAAACGAACGAAAAACAAACAAACAAGAAAAGCGTAAATTAATGAAGCGAGGTGCTCCAACTAAAAAACGAAGGAAAACAAGAAAAGCGGAAATAAAAGAGGCGAAGTGCCCAAAACTAAAACACTAAGGAAAAAAAACAAAACAAGAAAATGCCCAAGTAAAAACCGAACTCTATCAAAGATGTACGAAAGAAAAAAAAGTCTTGATGTGTGTCAAGAACCTCATTACTGATTGGCTTGGCTCGAATGTTAGGATTGCAAACCCCCAATCAGAGCTCGAGTTTAAGATAACCGTGAATACGACAATATTTTTAAACATAGCCAGAATCTTAGAGCCGATCCTAGCAATGTTATTTTTAATCGCCTCTGTGTTTATAATTACTTTCCATTCTCGTTTTGTCTCACTTACGATAGTACAACTTACAGTTCTGACTTTGTCTCCCTTATTATATATGTATGTAGTATAAGTAGCTAATGAGCTGATATCCAAATCCACATATGCTGCTAAAGGGTGTCTTAATATCTGGTGTTTGAGTCTCGTCAAATTAGTTTTGCGCCCCGTAATTTACTTTGGTCAAGGATGACTTAGTCCTGATTTTCTTGATGAACAGACACTGTACTACTGTAGTGTTGCTTTAAAACCTTGAAATGTGTCATTGAAAGCATTCTACATCAAGAACATTACGTAAACTTACTGAAAACCGAATCCTGTTCAATCCAATATTTATCGAACCAAACGCAATTAAAAAGAAGAAAATATGAGATGTAGGTTCCTCCTGAACTAAGACAAAAATGATCTTATGAAACCTCATGTTACAACACATGTACATACAGTGTAACAAAAGTACAACGATGCTAGATCAATGCAATTTCTAAAGGAAATGATTTTGTCTGAATTAAATATTGATTAAGGTATTCGGATTAATCATTGGCATCTAAGGGTAATATGATGATTGAATGATATTAGGATTAAAGTTGGGTATAAAAGTTATGTAATGAAAATTATAACATTGTAAAGGAATAAATGATAATCATGATGCAATAAATATTTTTTTAAATTGTAAGGCGCCAAGGTAAGATATGGAGTTTGATTTGGTGAAATAGAAACATCTTCTATACCCATGATTCCAACGTTTTTCTCTACATTTAAAGCGTTAGACCAACGAGGGCTTACTTTAGCTGAAAATAAGTAAGGAGAGATTTGTAAAAATCTAGTGAAGGTAGAACAAGTAAAAATATGTGAACAAAATTTAACACCGGTTCTCTCGCAGGCATTGGGTCGAGGAGGGTGCACAATTGCGGGCACCGCCTTGGAAAGGCGCATCGTTCTCCCAGATTTCATTTGTAACAAGGACAATGCCTATGCTATCCCATTAAAACTTTTGCGTGGCATGATGCTGAAAAATTCTCTAAAACGTCTTGCCAGCTTCAACACTGATGGGATAAATGTTTTCCCTAATCTATAATACAATGAAAGAGCTAAATCCAAAGTTTATAGTGACAGTATCATTACTAAAATTTTCAAACCGAATCAATGAAGCACACCACTTTGCAGGAAACCTACACCTTCTAGGAAAGATGAAAGTAGTAACAACAATACTCGATAAAAGAGAGTTCAAAGCTGGAAATGGGAAATTTAAAGATGAATTGTAGTGCCCAATTACAAAGTGGAGTAGAGCCAACAAGGAACCTCACAAATTGATCACCCTTATGGTCCTATGATATCTTGAAATGGACACGCAAACCAAACACTAAAATAATATGCCATTTGTTAATAATTAATTAATGCAAAGCAAACTGTATACTTGTAAATAATGCTCAACCGCTAGTCAATAATTAATAAATCAATGCAAAGCAAAATGCATACTTTTAAATAATGCAAAACCGCTAGGCAATGAAATCGCTGTGCTCTCACGCTAACACACAAACATTCACACACACATTAGAAAACAGCTGCTAGCCGACGATTTTGGCCGCTGCAATAAGAAAGCCAATTGAAATATCTCTTTATACAAGTAAGGCCTCTGATACAGAATGGGGGTCTGACACACCAGCTTTGACAGTGACCCGCGAGAGACGAAAATTTATGTTGCTACAAATATCAGCCTGATAGATAAAAGTCAGTTTTCCAAATTCAAACAGTCTCGTGGTGTACACACACAGATACCCTCTGGTCAAATAGGCCCCACCCAGGTCTCGGATTGGAGAAACGGAGCCACGCCCCTAATCTTTCGTTAGAATAATTGGGCTTGCATAAGGCACACATAGACAGTCAGATAGAAAGAGAATACGAGTACTTTGAGGCTTTTAACACCGATTTCCAGATACAAGGACGTGAGCATAATATAAACCATTAACTCAGCAACTTCATTTAACCGAAAAAAGGCGGCCATAAGAAGAATAAACCTCTGAAAGCGCCATTTTTCCAATTTCCTTATCCCCGCTAAGTAATAAGTCGGTTACACCGTTAGCCCAGCTTATAAGAGGATAACCAACTGGCATCTTGACCTTTCAATTAGTGTCAGATCGAATACTTACGGCATAACCAAACTCAGTCGACAACCCCAAGCTCAAACACAAGCATCTCCCATAAACTGCATCCCCTATAGAAGTTCATATATAACCATAATAAAGTATTAGTTGTGTTATTAAAGAGAAATACAGTCCATACAAAATTATATCCTCTTTAGAGGTAGCATAAAAAGATTCTGGCGTTTACATTTCATCGCAAAGGTCTAAAATACTGTCCTACATTGCCCAGGTACAGGATACTTATCAATCGCTAGTATTTCAAATATGAAAATAATTCCTAGAGTTTTCCAAATTACAGCAACAGTCGCAAAGTCGTTCTTAGAAGGAATAATCATAAATCCTATTACTCTATCTCTATGATTATCTAATAAAGCATTTTAAGCTTTTCTTAGTTGCGGCTTGAAGAACTCTACCCAACAAATGGGCGGGTTGACCGACTGAACCAGAAGATCTTGGAAACCTTACTTCATTTGGTCTACACTTTGCTAATAAATTAGAACATTGAATTAAGTTGATAAAAACAATCATCTAATTGGATATAACGCATTCATTGGCTATATCTCACATTAGGTCTTATGCAATTATACAAAATGGATGCCCAATGATCTACTAACGCAACCGCAAGATTAATATATCTCACCTTAACTTCACTTAGAGCTTGTGCAAAGAACATTATAGATTTTTTAAGCCACCCAAAAATACTTTGAGGAACGAAACAAGTTATTTGAACTTATCCAACACACTGGATTTTCAAGACTAACGAAGATTGCAGTAATCTTGCACCTTTAACATAAATTACTAACACCGCCGGGAGCATTCAAAAATTTTAAACAATGTATGATGGTCTTTATTGGATGATGAAATATCTCGTGTTGAACCGATTCGAACTTTTTTATCCCTTAGCGCACAACCACAAGATCACACATGCTGATAATTCAAAGTTTGTTCCAGAATAGTGCATACCGCTGTCATAACTAGCAAACGATCAATGATATCCACTTCTGCAGCCATTCTAATTGAAGTTCCAGGATCTTCCTTACAAAACTGATGATATTCCTAATTGCATAGTGTTGTCTCTGCTTCTGAAGCGTATGTTCCTGCACCCCCCGAGCTTGGTCCTCTAGCCTCGCCAACAATTTCATACACTGCTACTATCGACCTCTCCAATCAGGGAGCAGATGCAGAGTATATAAATGTTAATAATGGGCTTTAGCGTAGGCAATAAACCCGTATGATAATTTTAGAAAAGTTAAATGAGTCTCAAATTCTCTCGTTAGTTGATAGCTGATTCAGAAAAAGATGAAAGATAATTTGATCTTTAAAAAAAAGTGTTAAAATTTAATAAGAAAAAGGAATTTGAAAAGAATCTGCACATTGCATTCAGAAAGGGATTAGATTGATTTCACCTTACATGCAAGGGAACAAAGTTTCCTGTAAAGCAAATTATTTGGCAGTACTAGTTAATGTCATTAAAAAATAACAAAGTTAAGCACTGTCTTGTTCCCGTAAAGAGTAAATTAACTTATCTTAAATTCACATAAGCTTTACAAATATTATACTTAAGAGGGGGGAATTTAAATAGAAAAGGTGGGATGAGATTGATAAAGAAAACTGATGCCACTGTTATATTTCTCTGCGTGAAATAAGAGTCCATCACCCAGAAGACACTCTTGAGTCACTCCTAAGAGGATCCTACTCAAACTCACCAGAAGGGGGGTGCGGGGATCGAAGGAACATCTCTCTTGATCCCACGCATCCATATTGTGCTTCCATCCCAAGTAGGAAGTGGAAGGCTTAACCCGTAAAGAAGGTATCAGGATCAGCAAAATGGAGAAAACGCGTGCGTGTTGTCAACATCCGCTGACCACTCGAAAGAAATAATGGCACCTCGACGAAAGAGGGAAGGGGAAAATTGACAGGTCGAAAATATTTTTCTAACGACGCTTCCTCAGAATGAGTTTTTTAGTTTCGAAATTTGACCTAAATTACCTTTATAGCTAATAAAAGATGTTTTAGATTTAAAAGCTCTCTTGTTTTTCTTATTTTGATCGCACATAAGAAGGAACTAATGCAAAGGAAAAAAGATTAAAGAGAACTAGGCATTTTTAATTCAATGAGGCAGCAATCTTCAAAAAAGTATCGAGGAAAATACACTTCACCCAACTTTTCCGGGTGAGAGCGAAGCAATTCACCTTGTTCTAAGTTCAATACGCTTACACCTGCCTCATCCTCAGGTCTGTTACCAGGCGACTCTAAGCACTGCAAATATTCCCGGCTCACGAAGGCCTTAAGGAATCTTAGAAATTTATACAGATCGAATTGCACGAATAACAATTTCAGGGTAAGGCTGGCGTTAAATTCGAATATTTTTTTCTTTCCTATTCGTGTATCTTTCAGATAGTTCGACTTTACTCATGTCTTCTTACCTAATAGCGACTTCTTGACAGTTAAAGTAGGCACCTATTTCATTAATTTTGAGAGGAAGCTTTTGTGAGCAATTAGCGTCGACTTTGATTGTTTTGAGAAGTAACAAGTCAGATTTGACAGACCATTTCTCTCTCGCGGTATCTCTCTCCTTTTAAGAAGTAAATACTCTACCTAAAGTGCGCCCTCGAGTCCTAGCGTCCGCAAGCTATGAGACCAGATTTAATTTCTTAAATGACCAGCTATTATACCCGCTTGGGGTATCATAGCTATTTCCCGATGCAAAGAGACCAACGAGCATAAAAGGGTCCCCTGATCCCGAATTTTTGGAAATACGAATTAAGAGGTTGTAGTTTCCTTGAGAAACCAAACCGAACGCGGCCGGCGAACAACACACTTCTCCACATGTATTAATTTAAACAACAAGTACTGGTTGAAATCGACCACAAGTAAAGAATTTATCCCCCCAATTCTATCTTTCAAATCGAATTGATGGTAGAATGCTTTATCTGCGAGAGGGGTCCAATCAGCCCTCAAAGCACGTTTTATGCTGCTATTTTTTACAGATCCAGAATAGAGAAAGGCTTCTATTCCCCAATGTATTTTTTCTGAGAGCCGATAAAAGTTATGATTGTGCGAGTGTGTATAAAAAGCTTTCTCACGTTGCTATTCAATGTAGTAGCCTATAATTCGGAAGCGGATATGTAATTTTGATTGATTTTAGTTGGGGCTTTAGAACACTCAACAGATTTAGCCACTGATTCTAATGACACCACTTATCCATTATTTAATCCAGGGGTTTGATGCTTCAGTTGTAATGGGCAGTGGGTTAAATTATGTTTTTTTACTTCGCAAAAGCTGCACTGGTATTTAAGGGTAAACGCTGTGCGGTACGAAGGTGCACCAAAGTGTAGCGTCCTCCAAAATATTCTCCACTTGAGTGTGGAGAGTTAAAACATTGGTTAGAAGGGAAATTATGATATGAACTTCGAATGTAGGATCTCTTCAAAAATTAAAAATGATAGAAGAAGTAGACAAGTAAGCTGGCGATAAGATGTGACGAAACGCATGGCAATCTAAACAGTGATTGCCAATAAATTTAACAGGCGGTTTTGGACCAAAGGTTACTAAAAAGTTCCGAGAGATTTAATTTTGAGGTGCCGACGGAATTGGTATAGTTAGCAGAAGTGAATTTATGAGTTTTCTTAAGATCCTTTAATTTATATTTGACGTCAATTCTTCTTCGCAGAAAGAGTCATTCACTATCTCCATGTTGAATGAAAGGTAAATCTGATTTATTTGTTCGTTTAAATCTTGCCCAGAAACCGGAAGAACTTTTACCCAATCAACTCTATTACAAAATCAATTTTACGAATTTGTTGGTATCCTCTTCCCACGATGCAAGGGGGTCTAGACTTGAATGGTAATGAAGAGCTTAAAAGAGTAGGCAAGACACCCGGAGTGATTGATAGTTTTGGAAAGGTCAAATTTCTTTCCAATGATGTTTTAAGACGAGATGAGTCCAAAAATTATATCGTTATTTAATAGATAGTTGTAAAAAGGGATGAAAGATGAGTTGAAAATTTTAAAATGTGTTAAAGTTTGATAAGAAGAATGAATATGAAAAAAGTCTGCACAATGAATTCTGAAAAGGATTGGATTGATTTAACAGTGTGTGCAAGCGAACCAAAGTTTTCTGCAACGCAAATTAATTGAAAGTACTAGATCACACAACTACAAGATAATTAGGCTAAACACTTACCATATTCCTATTGGGTGGCTAAATTAACTTAGCCTATTTCACAAAAACTTTACATATATTATACTTAAGTGGCGAGAAGTTAAATGGAAAAGGTGAGATGAGATTGGTAATGCAAACTGACGCCACGGTTTCTTTCATCTCCACGAAAAAGAAGGTGCCCCCCTCCTACCCGAAAAACACTCCCAACTCTCTCCTTTAAAAATGTTTCAGTGACTAATATGATCCCATCCAACCTCATAAAAAGTGTGGGGGAGGCAAGATTGTTGGATTGCCTGTCCTTATCTCCACACTTCTAACCTATACTTCTACCTCACCCCCAATCTCAAGTAAGGGAGGGAGTTTTAATCTCGTTAATAATCTCTTAGGGTCAATAAAAACCCAAGAACGCGGGCGTGTTGACCACTTTAGGCTAACCACTAGTCTCAATATTCTAGAATAGAATTCTCAATCATTTTCCGCATGTCCTTACACAAAAGAATAGATATAAAACGAGTGGTGTACAGACGAAAGAAGGGCGGATAGAGGAAAAAGGGAAGGGGAATTATATTGATGGAAAATATTTTTCTAACACCACTTACATCCTTAAATTCACAATCCATGCCTATTGACCTTGAGGACCAGAATCTAGATTAGAACAATCGCTAGAATTTGACGCCAGCATAGTTATTCATCTACCCAACCATATCTGAAATCAAACTAGGCGCAGAACACTTTTACTTTTACTACTGACGCCAACAAAAATGAAGTTTTTATCCGGTTCCTAGCTTCTGCATATGCAGACACCTGTAACTTTCTAGTAAGGGAACAAAAATTTACAACATTTTCATTAATTCATTTCACAGATAATAGAAAATTTCTTAAGGAATGTTGAAACCAAACTAAATTTAAAACTTCCAACAGAAATTTTTCAAAACTTGCATGATTTTAAAGGTTGTAAGGATTAATGAACTGAACGCAAGACGCACAAATACATAAAATACGAGACTGAAGACAAATATTGGAATGAGGGACTACGCCGAACCCACATTCCAACTAGATACAACCACCTAAAATACACCGTAGCCAGGCTAGAGGGTCTAATTAACTCACTCAAGATTCATGCCTCCTGTTATTAGCGAGCCCTCATTGATAAAAGCGATCAATTCCTAAATGGGCTTATTGGCCAAGCAGCCCCAATAGAATTGAATGACACGAAAATCAATTTAAATTTATTAGCCTGCCACCGACAAGTGAGTGTCTCTAATTCAAGTTATCTTCATTATTCATCAACACAATGTTTATTTACATGATGCCAAATGAGATTTAGGTATTAAAATAGATTTAATAAATTATAGTCATGACTTACATAACACAGAGTTGCTTAATAATGTAAACACTTAACTGTTAACTTGTTAACTTTGCCCCAAACCACATTACCTTATCATCCCTTTTGAATGTGTATGCTTTCTCTTCCGTAATATAATTAGTAACTTTGAATAAATGGTATAAACTAATTTCCGATAAATTTTATTTTCAAAACTTACTATCCTTTCAATTGACTAATTCTGGCTTAATTTTGTGGTAATCTTAGTTTAGTTTCCACAGTTGAGCCGTGGAACTTTTCAAAAAACCCATAACTTTCAACGCCCTTGAAATGTCCCTCATTAAAATGACCAAATAAATAAATAATTTTTTTTATGCAAAACCTAACCCTACTTTTGTTGAATTGTCTAACCCTGTATCTATTATTTCATCATACTTACTTTTACAAACAAACAATTTATTGGCACCTACAGAGAATAATAAGAGCTCATACACGGTAGGCCCATTTCAGAATAAGGCTAAATTAGGTGGAACCCCCTCTAATAATTGTAAGCTAATTTAACTTTATTTACTTTTAAGTGTTGACCAAATTTCATCTTAATAAATTCTGTGATTGTAGCGCTGACTACTTGATGTGATAGATTGTTGCAGACTTGAACGATGCGGTTGCTGAAGGCAAATTTTCCCATTGATGTTTTTAATTTCCACTTCTTCAACTTCTTGTCGTGTCCTCGCGTCGCTGGCACGCCAGCTAATTTATATAATTTTATTTGTTCACTTCTTTTCATTCTATGTTGGAGGGAAAATAGATTGAGTTTTTTAAGCCTATTATTGTAGCTAATATGTTTAATTCCCCTTATCATTTGTGTATCGCGACGTTGTACTTGTTCTATTATATTTACATCTCTAGTTAATCATGGAAACTAGAAGTGAGCAGCATAATCTAATATAGGTCTGACTAATGACGTGTATAGTTTTAACATAGTCTTGTAATTACGCGTTGAGACGGATTGTCTGATAAATGATACAACTCTTGTTGCTTTATTTTTATTGCAACACATTGACTGGAGAAATTTAATTTATCATCTAGTTTAACTCTTAGATCTACCTGCTGTTTTACTTATATAATCTCAGGGTCATGGAGATAATATTTAAATTTAGGATTAACATATTCAGGCAGTTTTGTAAACAGCTCGAGTTTTCCTTTTCCTTTATTATCAGCCCAAGTTTAGTATCGTCTGCAGATGAATTTACTTGACAATTCATTCCAGAACCTAAGGTGTTTACGAAAATTATAAAGAGTAGGAGTCCTAAAACGAAACCTTGAGGAACTTCACTAGTTATCAGCAGCCAATTGGATGTCACCCTATTTAAAGTTACTCTCTGCTTATGATCTGTCAACCAATTTTCAATCCAAGTTATCGTTTTCTCATGGATATGCATAGCTTTGAGCTTTGAAAGGAGGATATTGAACCGGAGTTTATCAAAGCCTTCAGAAAAATCTAGATACACCACCACGTAACTAGAACCTGAATCGACAGCTTTTGCTACATGCTCGTAAAATGTGATTAGACTAGTGACACAAGACCTCCCTTTCCTGAAACCATGCTAACTGTTTACTAAGAGTTGATTTCTGTCCAGATGATTGCGTAATTTTAAATCAATAATTGACTCCATTAGTTTACATATAAGTGAATTTAAGCTTACCGGCCGATAGTTCTCTTTTTCCTCACGTCTACCTTTTTTGAATATGGGGACAACATTGACCAGTTTCCAATTCCTAGGAACAAAATTTGCCTCCAGAAAGTAATTATACAGAAAAGCGAGTAAAACGGAAATTTCATTTTTAACTTCCTTAATACTTTGCGCGTACATTTCATCAACCCCGTTAGCTTTATCAGAACTAAATTTATTAATTGCATTCTTTACATCATCTACTTTAAAATATTATTTCATTTATTTTGGGAATGTTACTCCTTATGTTTTCGATGCTTTCCTCATTTAAATTCGGAATATCCTTGTTAAAAACTGAGCAAAATAATTATTCAAAATATTCGCCTCTTCGAGGTCATTTTGAACTACTCGGTAGTTGTCTTTGTTGTTAGTTATATAATATCTGTAGAATGCTTTCGGATTATCACGTGACCTTTCCGCTAATCTAATTTTCGTACCTGCATTTAACAGCGTTCACTTCTCTTATTATCTGCCTTTGTAAGTCGATAATTTTTGCCCTAATGACTGGTTGCCTTTTAGCCGCTTATAAAGTGACCGTTTCCGCCCTCTCAGAGTTTTAAAAAAATGGTTAATACAAGGTTTGTCCTTTGTATATTTTAAATCGTTTATGCGAGGAATAACGTAGTTTGAAGACCCTTAATGCGACCAATAACGAGGCTGTTAGCCGAAGCATGTGTTTTGTTATTGAATTCCTATGCCAATCCAATTCTTTTAATTCATGTTGTAGAGGGATCCGTTAAAATACTAGTATTTCCCCACCTCCTAAGATAATACACGAGATTTGGATAAAAAGGAGTCTGATTTCCAAGTGTCCATATTTAGATCGCTCAGTTAAAGGTAATTTAACTTTTTGGAGGCCAGAATTCTGTACAAGGCAATATGAAGCCTTGTAATTCTATTAGTTTGGTTTGTTACCCCAGAGAAAATTTGGAGTAAGACTGCATTGTCATAGAATAATTCTCAACTCGTGCGCAACTAGAATATGGTTTATATTATTCAATAAATCACTATGCAACAAAATTTCACTTTTTTCTTGTTCCTGGTTTAAAAGTTTTATTTCCCAGTTGTTCTTAGCCAAAGTGAATGAAAAGTCTTCTTTGTTCCCCAAACTTTGCTTTTGTGGGTAGGGCACTGAATTTCTATATTTGCCCATTTGAAAAATAATGCTAGAGTACTTATAAATTTCGGATAAAAATCGGAATATATAAAAGGATGTAGGATTTACTTCATTCAAAGCATAATAAAAAATTGTAAATATTATTTTTAAAATGCATTACAATGTTGGAGAATGATATTTGTTTTAAGAAAACCTTCCAAAACATTAAATTAATGAGAAATTTCTAGAATTTAGTATAATTTTATCTAGTTTCAAGAATGTTGCCTAACTTGCCAGATCACACCCTAGAATCTTATAGTACCTTCTGAAATATTTATACAGAGATTCACAGATCTCATAAGATGGGGGCTCTAGCTACGTAGATAAAGTATTAGAAGATAAATGCCACCAAGAGGTTACAATCATTCTCCAGATACATTTTTTTGATATCTGCAGCGGCACATCAAAAAAGAGTAAAAAGGCTTGGTGTGACAGCATCTATGAGAAAGTGTGAAACTTACAAAGCATACTATGCCATGCCAGTTAAGTACCAAGAGAAACTTTGGGCACCTCAATTTGATTGTAAACAATGAAAGAAAACTTTGGAAGCTATGAAAATTGTTCGTTGTAAAAATGAAAATATTGAATGACACAATTATTTAATCTATCATTTTTCTCCGTAAGCCAAAAGAGCATTAAATTATATTTTGTTACATTTACATGATGTTATAGAAGGGAAAGAATAGTCATGAAGTTAGCCCTTGCCAGGATTTGGCGTGAAACCCATGACCACTCAGGCAACTGCTACTTATGCATAGTGGACCTTTCCAAACGTCGAAGTGGCAAAAATGCACCTGCTACTTTCTATACCAATCTTCCGTTCCCTATTCACCAGTACCACACAGTACAATTCTTCTTGTACCTACCCCTATAGAAAGGAATATGCCACCCTGAGAAGAAAGCAATAATTCAGAAGCTGAAAAGATCAGTGAACATGGAGAATACAAACCAAAGAGATCTCATTGACATTTTAAGAGATCTTAGTTTATCAAAGTCATTTCCTGAATGAAAATGTGGAAGTGAAAGCCAAAGAAAATGCAATAAACATTTCATAAGATTTTTTACTTATAAAACTGGGCTATTTTACTGCAATGATGTATTTGGTCTGTTTGACCAAAATGGTAGAATTGTTATGCGTCTTTAGGGAGGTTTTACCAACTTTCTATGTAAGCTATGTATGTGGGAGAGTATGTATACCACAGCAAATTACCGATAGAAACTCTGGTCATAAAGGACTGAGTTCTTGTTGGAGGGCATAACCAATTGATAGAGCAGCAAAATGTCTTTTTTCCTCCATTGCATTTAAACCTAGGTCTCATGAAGCAGTTTCTTAGAGCTATTAACAAAGGATCTGCAGACATCAAGTACGTTTAAGCTTTCTTTCTCAAACTCTCTAAGGCAAAGATAAAAACTGACGTCTTTGTTGCACCACAAATCAGGAAAATAAGAGTGCTCAAAATTCCACGAAAAGCTTAATAATAAGTCCACAGAAGACTGGAAAGGTTTTATTTCGGTGTGTCAGTACTCTTTGGAGAACGACAAGGCTTACAATTACCTGGAATTGGTTTATAACTTAGTGAAAAGCTATGGTCAAATATGCTGCAGGGTGTCCCTGAAGGTGTACATCCTTGATGACCATCTTAAAAAGTTCAAGGAAAGTAGGGGAGCATACTCAGAGGTGCAAGGGGAGCGTTACATCGAGATATACTGAACTTTATAGGAAAATTATTTACATTACAAACGGAAATCAAAGAATCTGTTAAATTCTAACCCATTTTACTTGTTTTTACACATTTCCTGTGGAACTTTCAATAAAATTGTATAAATTTAACTATCTGCCTTTTTTAGGCCTAAAATACTTAAAAAACTATTTTCCCTATTTCTAGTTAATATTTCATCATACAAGCTCCCAAAGCAAAGTTTAAAACAAATAATAGCTATTTTCTATAATAGTTTTCCAATAAAAAGAATGGAAAATAAAACTTACTGGCCAGGAACTAAAAATGTGTTACAGTGTCTAATTAAAACAAATATGGTGGATATTTTATGAAATTAAATGGTGGATTGTTTATTTTCCTGATTTACAATAGATGCTGTCTTTATGAAGTCAACCATAATTCTTGCTTACAACATTCACATCAGTTTGAATATCTGTCCTGTTATAGTAAAAAACAATTAAACATTTTTCATTGAAATCTTAAGATGTCTGGCAAGCGAGAAAATTGCGTCATTTATTCCCTTAATCTACACGAAATTTCCATGAAAGACAATATTTATAATTAAAATTGGTAGCAATGAATATTGTGTGTTTATTTCATCAATAGACTTATTCTACATATATGCATACTCAACTAGAAAATTGTTTACATAGACTGAAAATTATTTGAAAAGAAATTGTAGTTCCAAATCCAATGTAAATCTTTCTACTAACTTGACTTCAGTCAAAATTGTTTGGATAGTTATTAATTATACTATAATATTTATCTGCTTAATCAATCTCATTTTCTTGAAGCACTATGTCCATCGAGATCTTGCCACGAGAAATTGCCTCGTTACGAATAACATGATCGTGAAAATCGGAGACTTTGGCATGTCTAGAGACGTATATACGTCCGATTACTATCAAGTAAGTGTATTTGCCTTTTTTTATTTCGTATTTATGTATTAAAATATTGGATAGTTTCTAGTTGAGATATTAATTAATCTAAATTACTTCAAGTGCTAAATAAACTCGATTTAACAGGAAAAATGCATTTTCATTCCAGGAGAATAATTAGATTATGGTAATAGATAATTTGTTAATTTCCATCAACAACAAGGCTGAATTAATTGCGGTGTTGATAAAGACAATAATTATGGCTTTATTTTTTCGTAGGAACTTTTTTATTATTAGGGAAAGTGATTTATATTTCATAATATTTAATGTTTAACTCCCTTGATGTTTTTCATAAACAAGTTTATAAATCTTTTTATAATCGATTAAAAAATCCTAAGTGCTATATACTTAATTTTGCTTGATACTCGACAAACTTTTCTTCTCTCATTACCAATAATTCTAGTTCAGATGAAGTCTCATTTAATTTAGGCACACAATGGACTATATTCATCCCTGTTTTAAAACCTATGTATTAAAGAAATGTGATAGGAGAAGATATTTTCTAGAAAATACATATATAAGAATAAAGACGGAAACTAATGTTTATGTCTTAAGTATGGATGGTTGAATATAAAAAGCTCATACTTTGTTTTGACAAATGTGTAAGGATTTATATTTATGAATAATTTAAGATGTATTTTAGGTTCAAAAAGAGAAGAAAAGAAGGTTTAGGCAGATCTAAGCTTCTTAGTCAAATTAATGAGAAAAGATTCATAAAATGGCTTTCGCTCTATTTATTAAAGGGCATACTAAAATGAAATAGTTTCAGCAAAATCTAGTACACTGCGAGTTAATATACTACTGGTCTCCATTATAGTGCATGTCATTATTCCTTGTAGCATTCCTCATTGGCTTCTCATTTCATGAGGTAATAAGATCGAAAAGACAAAGAAATTAGTACTGCTGACGAGGTATTTTAACCGACTGTTGTTACATAGATTTTGTGATGCCTAGTTTAGAGACAGTAAAGTATCAAATAGGAAAAGTGTTAAAGGAGAAGAGTAGGAAGGAAAAGGACTTGCTGGTAAAGAAAGAATGGGGCCGTGTAGTGACTAGAATCGAACCACTCACTCCGCGTTGCTGAGACAAGAGGACGTGAGGCTTACTTGACCAAGCTTTGCCTCACCCTAAAAGAACAAGTTCATAACAAACTTACAAGCTGAACCGCTTTTCTCTCACCACGCTAAGCTATTAAGCTACGATCTAGGGAGAGATATTGTGATTCCCCCCGTGGATTAATCAGAGACTCATTCAAATAAGTCGGATTCTTTAAATAAAATTATTCCCTATATAAACTCTGATCATTTTAATTACATCATATGCACAATTAACCAAATATACAAGAGACAAATATGACAGAACAAATAAAATAACACCAAAATAAGGAAGCTACTTAATGATGCTGACTCATACAGGTATGGATAACACAAGGTCTGGATAGCCTGCCCAAAGCAATTTTAGACGATTGCTAAATTCTATAAAACTCTCTGAAAATTGAAATGTATTAAACCCAGTTTCATTTTTGAAAAAAATATAAAAGCAGTTGTTAGCATTCAAATACCAATTAGCTTAGAAAAATTATAGTTTTTTAACTATAACTCAACATAGTTTTCAGAGGGAGAGATCCTGTTTAATAAAATTGTAATTTCTGTTTTGTACAACTAAAAAGGTAGATGAAGGTGATTTGAATATAGTTATCTTAGACTTAGCAAGAATTTTGAAGAAATACCACAAATGTGGTTAACATAATTTGAGTTGCATATCGTTTCTTACTCAATTTTTAATTGGATTGACGAATACTTAATAGTTACGAAATAAAGCGCACTTTTCAAAGTGGAGGAGTTTGAATAGAAGATATTTAAAGTTGTCCAATTAATGTGGTAATTTATAACAAAATTCGCAGATATTACTAAGAGTGAGAATCATAATAAAAGCTTAAGGGCCCAATTACAATAGGCCTCTTAAATAATCAACTACTTTTTACTTCCAATGCTTTTTAACCTGAAACAAAAGAAATTTTACTGCAATTTTGACATTAGATATTAAGAGGTATTACGTCATGGAGCTTCAATATTTTTGCCTTGAAATCAACAAAAAGAAACAGTTTCGGAGGCCCTTGAAAAATGTTTTGCACTATAAAATTTTATCTAAACAAGGTAGAGCAACAAAATAGGCACCAAGCTATATTGTTTTAATCCTCTTAATAACTTATACAATTATGATAGTCTTGGAACAAGAAATGACACTTTGGCAAATAGATAGTTTTTAGAAATGTCACAAAGTTCGTTTTCTCATTCTCAATGCAAACAAAGTGGCTTATTTAGTACACAAATTTGAGATGAACATTTGTGTTACACGTCTAATCGATCAAGAAGTGTCAGATTGCTTGTTTTTTGAAGCTGTAAGAGTGGCGTCTGTTGAACTCCACAGCTTGTGGGGGATAGTTCCTTTACTATTCATATGTTATGACATTCTCAAAGTCGCTACGCATCTTGATACCGAACTCATAAATGTCATTCACCACTTTCACATTCATAATATAGCCCAACGCTTTTCTGTAGCCTCTCATTCTGTGTCTACGACACAACAGGTTAAAGAAGCCACTCGGATTAAATGTTCAGTGGGTCCAACAGGAAATGTGATTCTGGGCCATTAAGATCAACTAGAGCGGTAATAGCTATGACTTTCTGGAATGAGGATTTCGGGTTCTGTAACTATCAAGCTACTCAGTGTCATGGAACTCTGCAGCAATGTTGTTGTTCAATTTGTCACTTAATTTACTTCTACACGGATCAACAAATGTTACAACTTCCTGCATCAGCTACCATTTGTGGTTCACTAAGTTATTAATGATTGTTTCAGCAAGCTTTGAGTCAGTTTTCTTGTACTTCAACATGTCCTTAATTATAATTAGATCATTCATGGAAGCTTCTGTAGTAGATATTGATAGAATCTATACACGACTGTAGAACAGCGCAAGGGAGGTGGTCCGTCTTTCCAACTTTGATAAAGTGTCTTTGTACTCAAGTTGATTTGCAAACATCAGCATTTTAAAAGAGTATAAGTTTCTTGCTGTTCATTTGCTCTGATGAATGGCGCCTGATTGACTTTAGTGTATACATCGAGAAGCCATTCCTCCAAGAAAATAACTCACGAATCTCTGGTCCAACAAATATGCCGGCTTTAATTTTAGCATCACTTACAGAAGGGAATTTGTAGGACAGGTACTTAAACCCTTCTCCATATTTTGGAAGTGCTTTTACAAAGTTCTTCATCAATTCCAACTTTATGTGAAGTGGAGGTAGAAGCACTCTCTCCGCTGGTACAAGTGGTAGAGCTTTGACGTTATGGCGGCCAGGTACAAATTCCGTCCGTTGTGGCCATTGCACTTGTCGGTAGTGTACGGAATCTGCACGGCTCTCCCACAAGCATCAAAAGCATGGATGTTTTTTGTAGCCTCCCTGGAGCCCTAACAAAATACTTAGGACCTTCAGGTCACCACAAAGAAGCTAGTTGTGATCCTGATATTGTATGTTGTTAAGAAGAAGTGACATGGTAGTGTTGGTTTCTTTCAGGGTGACAGAATGCGCAATGGGCAATGATGCTACTTTTTTGCCATTAAAAAGTAGCACGGCTTTTAGACTCCTTGTAGAGAAGTCGATAAAGAGCCTCCATTCTTCAGGATAGTATTTCTTGCCCATGTGTACCACAAGACCTTAAACATCATAACAATACACCATGTCATCTGTCTTAGTAAAGTACCCCACAAATTCCTGCTTTCGATACCTATACCATGCAAAGTGTGTGCTGCTTTCCAAAAGATTTTTCCCTGCTAACTTTGAGCCTAGCAATTGTCCAGATTCTTTTGACAGCCCAAGATCTCAAACAAAGTCCTCTAGTTCACTTTGTTCAAACAACTGAGGACTGTATCAACGGATCCCGGTAGGGTTAAACTCTTCATCTACATCTACATCTTCACGGCCACTACTTGCAGGGTTACTAAAACTGCTGCTACGGTGCACATTCTCAGGACATATTGGTACTGGGACATCATCACTGTGTGGTTTCAAGTCGCAGAGCTGATGGAATGTTTGGATATTTAATGTGTTTCATCTTTTAAGCATTCCTGCCCAGCGTTTTCACCATACAAAAATAGCAGTCATTATGGTCATTTTTCGGTTCTCGCCAAACCATTGGTATACCAAATGGCATTGACTTACGTTTCCCTTTAATCCAATCGCTGAACCCAGAAATACAGTTCACACAGGCAAAACGAGGAGCCCATGGCTTGTCCTGATCTCCTAGTTCAATGGCAAAGTAGGCACGATACAGACGCTTTACTGAAGATGTTATAATGCGCTTCTATTTTGAGGGTGTGTACTTTTCGCGTATGTAGCAGAACGAGTTAGGATGGTCCTTGCAAGTCTACGGCATCCTTCAGTTAATTTGCAACAAAATAAATATAAACATAAGGCACAGTAAATGATCTCACGCGGACATTACACAGCAATAATTCATACATAGCTGCCTATGCACCTAGCTCTATAACACATGCTGTGCAACACAAAAACTAAAACCTAAGGAGCAAAACGAATAATACTACAGTCTTCAGCACGTAAAAATTGGTCTGGAAAATGATATTGTCATTTATGTTGCATTTTTGATGCAGTCTAATGTTATCGATGACATGTACCCTCAATAACATCTCTTCATTTTATAGAGGTTAAGCATATACTAGCACAGCTAAACTTTCTAAGCTAATTCCAAGTTCACTGTCCAAGACCTATTTGAGCACCCTTCAATACCAATGTAAGTAGTGTACTGCGGGGCGAGGGGCCCAAATTTATACCTATGACTCTGGCTGATATTATTTATACTTGGACATTATTCTGTTACGACTTTGTTGTGCATATGCAAACTGGAGGTAGCAGTGCTGCAATCTGTAGTTGGGAGTCAAGGCAATTTTGTGAATTGTCAAGGTGGTACTAATGGTGCTGCAGGGATTATAGGTGCAAGTAAAGCGCTTTTTCTGCGTTGCCAAGCTGGCGCAATTTTGCAAATTGGGGTTGCGAATAAAGATGTTTGGGGGTTATGGCCAATTTTCTTCCAGTGGTGCTGCCAGATTTGTTGTTGTAAGTCAAGGCGTTTGGTGGTTTTCCCAGCTGGTGGTTTTTGGTAGACAAGCTGGTGTGAGTGGTCCTACCAGTTTTGTGGTTGCAAGTCTACGCGCATTTCTGCATTAGAAAGCTGGAGCGAGTGGAGCTGCTAGATTTCTGGTTGCGAGTAAAGCGTTTTTTATGCATAGCCAAGCGAATGGTGCTTCCAGATGTTGAGAGTACCAATCGAGCTGTTTTTGTTCATGATAAAGATGGTGCGATGGTGCTGAAAAATTGCGGTGGCTAGTATAGGCGTTTGTGAGGGTGGCCAAGCTAGTTTTAGCGGTGCTACCACATTTTACTTGGCTAGTCAAGGCTTTTTGTGCGTAGACAGGCTGGTGGTAGTCGTCTTGCCAGATTTGCGGTTGCAAGTCAAGGCGTTTTTGTGTGTAACTAAGCTGATGTGAGAGCTGCTGCCAGAATTTTGGTTGCAACTCATGCGATTTTTTTGCAGGACGAAGCTGGTGCGACTGTTGCTGCCAGAATTATCTGGGAGAATCAACACGTTTTTATATGTAGCCAAACTGGGGCGAGTGGTGCCTTCAGCCTTATGGTAGATCGTCAATGTCTTTTTGTGCATGGCCAAGGTGGTGGTTGTGGTGCTTCCAGGATTTTCAGGCTAATCATAGCTTATTTGCGTGGCTAAACTAGTTGGAGTGCTGCTGTCTGATTTGTTCTGGAAGACAAGGTGTTTTGTGCGGGTCAAGCTGGTGCGACGCTATGCTGCCGAACTTGTAATGGCTAGTCAAGGCGTTTTTGTGCGGCGCCCAGCTGATGCAAATGGTGCTTCCAGTTTTGTGGTGGCGAGTCAAGACGTACATGTGGGTCGTTCAGCTGATACAAATGGTTCTTCCTGGCTTATGGCAGCTAGACAAGGTTTTTTTGTACGATGCTAAGCTAGAACGAGATGGCCAGATTTGTGGTTTCGATTCAAGCGTTCTTTCTGCTTAACTAGGCTTGTGTAAGGAATGGTACCAGAGTTGTGTTTGAGAAGCAAGACATTTTTGTCTATGGTCCAGATAATGCAAGTGGCGAGTCAATAAATTTTGTACGTGGCCAAGCTGGTGTCGAGTCGTGTGGCCAGATTTTGGTTGCGTGTCAATGCGTTTTTTTGGCGAGCCAATAGTTTTATCGCACTACCTCTTACTTTTGAAACTAACGGAGATCTTGACACGAGACGCGCCTTTCAACGTTGATTGCCCGAAGCTGGTGGCCTTTAGGTCCTTCAGAGAGGAAGCCACTAAAATAATCCTTAGGGCATGACTGGCTCATTAGTATCTAAAATCTATGTGAACTTAGCTGGGTTACTAATACTGATTTTAGGTTTTTTATCAAATTGTACAGGGTGAAAATACAAAGTGTAGAGGGATATTTATTTGATTATTTTAATAATACAAATAGATATTATTTAATACTTAGACTAAAAGGATAGAAAAATGTAGAAGCTAAAGAATGATGTATCTACTATATAATTAAATCTCCACTTCTTTTGATGATCGACGAAATTTAGGTATAACCTGAGGGCAAGCGGCACGCAGGATTTTAGTTCATATTTCCTCCCACCGTTTTTGCAATTTAGACCTCAGAACCTCGATACTCATGATATTTGATACAGGCATTCTGCTCAAGCATAAACCATACTTCAAAGTCAATGGACTTCAATACTAACGAACCGGGAGGCTAAAGTTCCTTTGAACGAAACCCCTTAATATTTGCCTTCCAACATTCTTGGCATTTTAATTTGCTCTATGTGAGGTTGATGCATCATTTTCAAGGATTGTATGAGCATTACCGATAGTGGCATCCACCCAAGGGATCACCTTTTTCTTAAATCGGTCAAAATAAACAAGGTAAATGAAATTTACTTTACCTTCAATGAAAATGAGGGGTGTTGCTTCCATCTACACAATTAGCGAAGCTTTTCCCTACATTCTGAAAGATGTTTATTGTTCGACCGAAATCAAGTTTTCATTTTCTGTGTGTTGTGGCTGGCCTGGGCTGTGACCAAATTTCAACTGTTCACAAAATTGGAAAGTGAGAGTGATCTAGTTGCCGTTGAAAGGGTAACTTTGCTCTTTCGACTCTCTTATTTTTGGTGCCATTGAAAAGCCGATTTGCTTTATCTATCTTGAATGCACAAAGTTTCAGATCATCCTTTAGCAATTTTTTCATGGCCTCATAGCTTAGTTTGGCTTCTAAAGTAAATTGTCTGGCTCTCCTCCCAGGATTTCTTCTGATCTTGTATGATGTGTTCTTGATGAGGATTGTGATCCACATTTGATTGGGCGGAGTAGTCCTCACTCTTAGAAGACCCCCGCTTTTCTTTTAAAGTGGTTTGAAAGCATCGAAAAACAGGTCTGTTTATAGTAGGGTCAATTCTTTTTAAAATATTGACCGATTTTCCCGCCAAATACAGATACACGAGCGCTTCTCATTGTCCAATCCAATTTGTAAACGGCTGCTGTTTTTTTATGGATTTTAACTTTGATCTCCTAAATTTAATAAATCTTGAAAGAATCTGCCTTAAAATAATTATTTAATGTTATGAATACATATTGAAAATGATTTGTAAAACTCAGCCAACACTTCGTATTTCCACCCTCTATTATTCAAGAATTCGTCGCTGTATTCTCCATCTTATTTTCCTGAAGATTGCAGCGAATTCAAACTACCGTCAGGGACATCTGGTATTTACTTAGGTGGTATCTCTGTTAAACAGATTTTACAGAGGCTTATAAATAAAAGGGTGAAATTCGGAAATTTTAAAATATTTTGAATGTCTTCGACGATAGAAGCATAAATAAAGTAACTGGGATCGTCAGAGATGCACAATTCTTCTTGGCCTATCCAACATCAAAGGCTAAATTAGTGCAAGGTGTCACCGGTAATGATGAAGTTTCTCTGTAATCTGGCCAATTACATTATATCTTGTGCAAAGAAACTTCATTTGCATTTGCACACACCAACAGAAGTATTGGAATCTGAAGACCTTAGCAACCCCTCGTATTTCATTTAAATGCAGTGAATTACAATCCCAGAATCATCCGCTCTCAACCAAACGAATGCAAATCTAATTGCCACCGTTTTAAAACCGTTTCACCTTATTCTTATTCCTGTTTTATCTCTAATGATCGTGAAATCTTTAATGATAACTACTAATCCGTCGCTATTGCGATATACATATATATATATATATATATATATATATATATATATATATATATAAAGAAAGAGCAAATACAAGTTATGTGGGTGATAACAACCACCACAGGGCGTTCGCCATATTTATTTTATGCATTTCGAAACAATTTTGAAGAGAGAAAGAAGGATGCAGAAACCTTGTATTGCAGACTATATAACATTATAGTACAACAGAGAGAAATTCGAGGTGAATGAGCAATGAGACTAGAAACAGAAGCAGAGATAGAAACAACGCAAGGGGAAAAAACTTTTCCAACTTTTTTCCCTTTGCATTGTTTCTGTCTTCTCTGTAATGGATTGCCTTCATTGTGCTGCCCTCTGCTCTCTTTGATCTTAGTTTTTTTCTAATGTCCCCTTCTTTTACCTTTAAAAAACTCCTGTTTCCTGTCTCAATGCTCATCGCGTCGAATTTCTCTCTCTTGTACTCCTACCTACGGGCGGAGCTTGCGCTTCGCTACTAAGATTAAAATTTAAGATCTAAAAATGCAGCCATGGTTAAATTTTTATAAATTTTCTGAACTTCGCCAATTGTAATAATTTTAGAAATGAACTCTAAACTATTTCCCACCTTTCAAAAAATCACGTTGCTAAAATACTCGTATAGTTATAGATAAAATAAAAAAGCAGCTTTACTTAAATCTTAATAAATTTTTGAACTTCACCAATTGTAATTCATTTTCTTTTAAAACATTATAAAACATCGGATAATCATATTTATTCTATCTGAACTAAACTCTGTTATTTCAAACTCTAAATAAATTCTTAGAAATTACTTTGATAAAAATTTAAAATACTACTTAAGTCAAAATCAAACTAAGATTAAATTATTATTCAAATACTCCCCAAAATCCCGTTCTTAAATTATAGAGTTAGGGATGATATATATATATATATATATATATATATGTATAAATGAATCTCGAAAATAAGGAACGTGAGGAATTTATGAATAACGTTCCAGCCACGAGAAAAATTAAACAACGGAGAACTGCGAGGCCTTTCGACTAATGGTCCTTTACTAAGTCTGCTGAGTAAAGGACCATTAGTCGAAAGGCCTCGCAGTTCTCCGTTGTTTCATTTTCCTCGTGGCTGTAACGTTATTCGTATATATATATATACATATACATACATAAACACATACAGGGGTCCCGAAATTTCACCAATTATTACTAAAATACCTAGTATAATTTAATCATTATAGTTAATCTTATGCCTTAAAATATGATTATAGCAAAATATTTAGCCATTATATTTAGTTTTTCTTCACTTGTTTCTAATATTTTTCTTCCGAAACTTTTCTTTAAGTAAGTAAACGAGAAGTAAAGATCACAACTAAATTATTTCACTCTCCTTATCTTTTTTAATCAGATTGGAGGCCGTGCATTAATTCCAGTTCGCTGGATGCCTCCGGAAAGTATTTTGTACAGAAAATTCACCATTGAGTCCGATATATGGAGTTTTGGTGTCGTGCTTTGGGAAATCTTTACTGGCGGAAAACAACCCTGGTATGGATATACAAATCAAGAGGTTAGTTTATTCTCCTTTTCCACTTTTTCTTCTTTATAAAAGTATTTTAATTGAATTTATCGTCCTTTTTTGCAGAGCTTTTATTCCTTAAATGAAAACGGAAGATGTCTGGTAAGTTGATAAATATGAGTATCAGACCGGAATAGAGGCATTTTCAACCGATCAGGGATGTTACGAACGGATTTATTTCTCTCACGAGGAATGATAAAATTATTAACTTAGTTGATATTTGGAGGATTAAAAATGAACTGAGAAGTGTTAGATATAAATTTCTTGGTTGCCTTAGAATAGTTGTTAGAATTTTCATCTGTCCTCTCCTGTATCTATAAAAGGCTAAAGACTAGTGTACAGGAAGATTACTTTCACTTAAGCTGAAAGCGGTGTTTTTATGTTTGAGGAAGTCTTAAATAGTAAGAAAAGTGAACCTTAATAAATGGATAATAATTTAAACTTTTCCAATATTTCTTTTAATATTGATATACTAAGGCAAGTTATATTTGTAGATTATCATTAAAAGAAGTGAAAAGGAGTAACAAGGAAAGTAAGTACCCTAGGAGACCTTACGGTCCATTCAAAGAGGGTACCTTTGGACTAGCAATGTAGTTTTAGGCCTGGTTTATTTAGTTTTAATAGCAATGAACGAACCTGAAACTCAAACCATTCGGCACCTACGGTTCAAATCATTTTAGAAACTCCTTCCAAATAAGATACCTAATTGACCTTTGAACAAAAGGATAAAACTTTGGTTTGGCCTCAATTACCTACAAAGGGGAAAAAATAGAATTTAAACAGAAACCAATAAATTGCAAACTACCAACTTCACCAAAAATCCCACAAGAATAGTATTTTTCGTGTTGTATCTAAAAATAGTTAATCGCATCATACACGGTATTCAAAATTACATATTAGTTTAAAGTGGACAGTAAAAAAATATATTAGTTTCTACTTAATCCTTGAAAGTTTCACATCTTATACCTATTTCAAAAAACATTGTAGCTAAAGGCTTCAGGAAAATGTAATACACAATGTTTAGAATGTACTTATTTCTCACCGAATCAAGAGGTGTGATCAGGCCAACATTATCTATAATTAATGAATGAATTATTTTTCAATTTTAGATAACTTTAAATGTATTTCTTTCTCTACGTTTCTTGGCAAATATTTAACATGATTACCAGGATCGCCAATTTTGTTATACATACTCGTACTTCTACCGCTGTTCTAGGTTAATATAAATCTTAAAGTAGCCTTTGAATAGTTTTATGGTTTTAAAAATTACTCATTTGAAGAGGAGCATGAGTAATAGAATGAACTAGAGTACATTACTTTTGTGTTAACACTAAAACGTTTCGCCCCTGCTCATCTTTATTCTAGCTCTCAACATGTTTATATTACTACATCTTTCATTCTCGCCTGAGTTAGGTTTATAATTACAATTCCTTAATGTCGGATATTTTTATTCATCTTTGTAGTTACCTATTGAATTACTTAAGTTTTAATAAATTTCCGGGATATAATTTTCTTTAAAAGTCTGGCTTTTATCTCACTTTTTATTATTGAGGACGGTAAGCAATCTTTTAAATCTCCTCAAAAAGATTCTATCCAAACATGATAATCGATGAAACATTTGAAAATTAGAGACATTTTATGTAACCAGGTTATCTGAAACAGTAGATTTTCCTACATCTTTTATTACTAAAGAAGGTAATCAATCTTTTAAATATCCTCAAAAAGATTCTATCCAACCATGATAATCGATGAAACATTTGAAAATTATAGAAATTTTATCTAACCAGGTAATCTGAAACAGTAGATTTTCCTACATTTTTCATTACTAAAGAAGGTAATCAATCTTTTAAATCTCCTTAAAGAGATTCTATCCAACCATGATAATCGATGAAACATTTGAAAATTAGAGACATTTTATCTAACCAGGTAATTTGAAACAGTAAATTTTCCTACATTTTTCATTACTAAAGAAGGTAATCAATCGTTTAAATCTCCTCAAAAAGATTCTATCCAACCATGATAATCGATGAAACATTTGAAAATTATAGACATTTTATCTAACCAGGTAATCTAAAACAGTAGATTTTCCTACATTTTTCATCACTAAAGAAGGTAATCAATCTTTTAAATCTACTCAAAGAGATTCTATCCAAACATGATAATCGATGAAACATTTGAAAATTAGAGACATTTTATCTAACCAGGTAATCTGAAACAGTAGTTTCTTACTTTCGCCAACTATGACATCGGCTAAGAGGTCATCACGTTTGTTTATGCATGAGCACCCACTATCTATTTTACTAGTCAAAACAATATTATCATTCATACTAAGATCAAATATTAGCTTCCATGGAAGATAGGTTTTTAAGTTCATGGAGGAAAGGTTTGCTTAATTAACTACACAAGTTTTGTTTTCAACTTGATTAATAAACTGACTTTTCCCTACTAATTTTTACAGGACTAGTCGGATATTTATTTACCCATTTTGCCGTGATCCCTCCAAGCATAACATTTTATGGTATACCTAATAACTTGCAAGTGGGATTTTTGTTTGCTGGAGGTTTTGGGGTCAGCCTTCGGCTATTTCTTCTTTTGGGGGGGGGGGCTATAGTCATTATGGCTTTGGGGTTGAGATGAACCAAGCAGGCGTTTCTTTTCAACTAACACCATTATTTTCATTGAGAAAAATTCAAACTTTACTCTAAATGCACTCGAAATTGATTTTTTTTAACTAGACTTTTCTAGACATTTGTAAGACTTTCTACCTATTCTCTTTTGGGCTGTTTTTTAAAGAGGACATCTATCAGAAAGGTGTTACAAAGCAGTTCATAAATAAACTAGTCAATTAGACAAAGGTAAGTTGCGTGTGTGTAGAGCGGGATGTTTATAGTCAGAGTAATCAAATCAGATAAACCCTTAGACATAGAAAGTATGAGGTGATAGAGTTAACACGCGAGGAATCATGTATAGACAAAACTGATGGGAATAGTAAGAAAACCTACGAATAACAAGGACTACAATAAAAATGCCTTTAACTGCAAAAAGGAGAGTAGGAGTTATAACCCTCCAAGAACTTGTTCCTAATCTAACACTATTCTCTCAAAAGTTCGGCTCAAACTGTTAAAATACTGTGAATTAAATGCTTTATACATGCTATGATTGTTTATAACTGTGCGCTGTATGATTTATAGGTCTGAGAACAAAGCAATACACACAAGAAAGAGGAACATTAAGAAAAGCATTGATTCAATTCTGTCTCCAAAGCACTCGAATAAGTTCAGAGATTTAAACGAAACTTTTCTTATCATATTTTGTCTTTTATTGTGTGTATTGTCTTATTTGTTATTATTTTTTTTGTCTAATTTTTATTGTTTCTTTTTAGGTAATAACTCAAATTACAGCTGATAAAATGCTCTCATGCCCTGAAAAGTGTCCTCCAGACATGCACTCCATCATGATCAGTTGCTGGGCGAAGCATCCGACCGACAGGATGCCCATGGGGCTCTTGTACCAGAAGATACGGAGCCTAACCATCCCACAGCCCAATATAGTTGAATGAGATGTCCAGATCAGAAGTATGAAGTAAAGATTCGAGCCATAAGTAGATAGCACAAGCTATGAAGTTGTCAAGTCGCAAGATGCATGTTGACTATATAGCTCGTAAACTATTTTTTTTAAATCAATGTTTAAAAAATTTGGTATATATAGTGGTTTTATAGAAAAAAGGGAGAAAATAATTATAAAGGTTTGAAAAACTTGAATGAGGTCGAATTAAGTATATGCGTATAAAATATGATTAGCACATCAATTTAAAAGGTCTGTCACATTTTAAGGTGACTAAAATGAATTGATTCCAGTTAAATTAATATTAAGGCCGGAACTTATACTATCGGTGACTTATATTTCTGTAGGAGATAATTGATAAAACTAGCCTTTATGGAAATAATATATATATACATATAATGGCAAGTTTGTCGTTTTTTTCTGAACTATAATATCAGAGCTTTGATCAACTTTCTAACCATGAGAGAAAGACGCGAATTAAAGTGATAGCAGCTAAATCACTTTGCAATGTGAATGAATGCGATTCTATTCCTGCTGGAATTCGAAATTCCCATGAATGTGGCAAAATAATGCCATGCATTGTTTTTACACTCTCTACCTTTCTTTCCCACACTTTTTCCCTCTTAAGGAAGGATTAAATTCATACGTATCATCGCTATATTTTCATGTGAAGCCTCATGGTCCTATTTTTCTAGATAATCGGTTTGTTATTTTGTTTCTTGATTAATCTTTACCTCTACTAGCGTCGTTTCTCTTCATTTTTGATTAGTATTATCTTTACTAACTTAAAAATATAACCAGCATTTGTTGGAAGAAACCGTACTCTCTCGTTCCTTAATAATTAAATATCTTTTTCGTTCTTCCACTTTCTATCTTATCGCATCTTAAATTATCTCTCATTTCTTGTAAGAGGCCAAGGGATGAACTTGTTCCGGAATCTATCTAGAGAATAAAACACTTGAAGTTGATTCAAATACGTATTTTTACAAGAATTAAATTAAGTTCTTATATTAACAAAAACACGATCCATCCTTCTTTTAGAATCACCCGAACATAAAGGGTTTTAGATTAAAAAAGTATTTTAATGACAAAAGAAAATGCCGTTTTTAATTCTGGGTTGACGCTCATTTCATCTCATTGGGTAAGATTATTTTTATCCACAGTAATATATTTTCTAAAAGAACAAAATAACTATTTTCAGTGAAACCCATAATTAATAGTCAAGTTCTATAGGAATATAATCTTCAAAATATGTATAAAAATCTGAAAGGCGTAAATACTTAAACTAGTGACATCATATTTTAAGATCTCAATTATGGAAAATGCCGATGATATTATCTATCGCTTTATAAATTACCTAAAAGTTTGGGCACCACTTATAATATATAATTTGATATTGAACGTCATGTATAATAAAAAAAATTTTTCGTTTGTATATCTTATTTTGCGAAGCTTTTCGCCCTATCCTTCAGCTAAAGGATAGGGCGGGAATTCCCGCGAAGTAGTATACGTAGAATAAAACAGAATTCTTGCTATGTTCTCATAAAAAGAACACCTCTACAGACTATATAAATCTTTAGGATTTTAAATAAGAGGAATTAGCTAGAATTAAATAAGAAAATAGCTTTAATATCGCGGTTAATTGATTCCAAACGATGTACGCACTGTTTAAATAGCGCTGTTAAAGGTTTGATTATAAGTTTCAATGTATTTTCTCAATCAAGTAAAAGATAATTAAAAATAATATAAAATCATTTATTATATATACTCTTTCTAACTAATAAAAGTAAGAAAATATTAGAAATGCGTAACACACAAATAATATATATTAGAAAAGAAAAATACTATTCCTTGCAATTTGAATTAGATTTAATTTTCAAGAAAAAGTGTAATCTTTATTTTCTTAACCAGTGCTTCGATCACCCTTCCTTACATCGAATGGCACTTTTTATGCTTTGCTGAAATTTGATGCCTTACTCAACAGCAGGATCGGCCTTTATGATCAAAACAGAAAAATCGTCGGTGCTCTTCTAAAACGTGATCTACCAACCTTTTGAACTACACTTTCATCGTAAGAGAGTTACATTGAGATAATAATGTTTAGTAAGTTTATTAGCAAACAAGGTCTGCTACCTAAAAGTCGCGTGCTCTCACTTATTCTGATTTATGACCTTACAACTTTCAAAACTTTAAATAATTCCCAGACTAACCTTGGGAGGACTCAGGCAATTATACCATTTAAAACAATATAATGGTTTCAAATATCGTTAGAATACGCAAAAAAGTTATGATGTCATTGCCAAAACAAAATAATTCTAGGGCTAATCTAGGGAGGACCTTGGCAATTATGTAAAACAACATAAGGGTTTTAAATTTCGTTAGAATCAGCCGAATAGTTACAATGTTATTACCTAAAACAAATAAAAGCAAAACGGGGACTGAATGACATAGTGAGATATCGAATCACCGGCGACTAAAAATGCCTAACCTAACGAAACCTAATCTAAATTAGGTTTAGTTAGTTACATTGATTTTATGAATGATGTTAAACTTGTCTTCCGTTAAATATTAAAAATTATGTGTTATTGTGTTCTTATTTTTTAGTTTAGACATGCTAATAAACTTACAAATAAATATTATTACAATGTAACCACCTTACAATAAATTGCAGTTCCAAAAAGTTGGTAGATCATGTATTGGAAGAACACCAAATCATCTATTTTTCGACTGAAAATTGAAAGTTCTCCAATTTCTTTTTTAAGCAAATCATTATTTTTACCATCTCCATCTTTACTTTCTATATTGTCACTTTGTTGAAGCAACTTAATGAGAATTTCTAGTAATTCGAATTTGATTAAATGCTTTGACACACACGGGTAAAATCCAAATTTACTAAGCTAATTTTTTTCCCATATCAGCAATTTCTTTTGGGGCTTCTTTCTTCTGCGCTTCGAAATCTGACAAATCACTTGCACAAGAGGGGAAAATAGTTTGACTTAAAAATCACATGTTGATAGGAATTATTTCAAGCCAAGGTTAATAAATGTCTTCAATAACACCTTGAATATTTTGTGATTTTTTACAAAATTTAGCCAATGCCATTGCACTCTATGCCCTTGTAGCTTTGATAGTTTGAGCAAATGTTCATCTCAACTGATAAGCCATATGTTTTAAACATAAATATGACGATGACCATAGGTTGCAGAATTGTCCTTGTGTAGGGTAGGAAAATTAAATGTAATATTTCTATGTAAATCAGCTGTGACAAGAGGATGAAAAGGCGTGTTGTCTCATAAAACCAATTTTAAAAGCAACCTTATTGTTTGTAATAGCGCGTAAACTTCAGACAAGAATAAGTAGTAAGCCATTCATCAAAACCTAAGCATGCCCTTTTTATTCCATCGCTAATTAACAGGTAAAGTACCCTTTGAAATTCCATTTTGATCCTCTAGACTTAAACTCGATTCATTAACGGATAGTATAACAATGACAAGATTTCTTGAAACCTCATCAGGCAAGCTTAAGGGACAAACTTCATCCATGGCAAACAAGTGGCTGTATTTAAAAAAAAACTATCTAACGGCTCTATTTTTTAGAGACACTTGCTTCACCTGGATGAGCAGGGTACCGAAGTGTGCTCAGTGCTGTATCTAAGAGGTTTCACATTGATTGAGTAACCAAATTCCTTAAATGCGTAAAATGCAATTTAATTTTAAAAAGTTTGATACAATAGCTGGCTTTATTTTATATCGGCTGAAGCATGTTTCTCATATAGCAAAAGTGTCAATCGTTCGTTTGACAATTGCTATATGTAAGGTTTGTACATTTTCGTTTTAATTTAAAATAAAGTGTGATAAGGTATTTTTTGTTTCATAGTCTTCCTTTTCAATCTCAATTTAATTCACTGCAGAGTCTAGAATCAGCAAGTGTCAGCACTCGCACTTTCACTTATGATTATAAAGTTATAAAGACCCAGATTCCACAAGTTTCCATTTCGTCTTTATTTGTTCCATTTATTTCCTTTTATTTTGCCATAGATGCTGATTACTGTCATTTAAATTGACACTTGACTCATGGCAAAGTTTTTCTAATTAAATTCTTCATTCCATGTTTTATTTTTATACATTGCAGGCAATCGATTTTTAGTGATAACTTTTGCCATATGAGGAGCAATACTCATTCCATGCTCTCAAATTTCCTCTTCGTTTTAAATTAGCCTTCTTACAGATGTCTCACTCATTCCATTATCATGGATTATTTTAGCAAACGAAGCATCATTTTCCAAACACCTCATAGATGCCAGATTTTCTCTAATGTTGCTTGTTAACAGATGAATAGGAAACAGAATTGATTCAAACATATTTTTCTAGTTTGCACAATAGTAAATTTAGACAATCAATCTTTTCCCAAGTAGAGTTTCATCCATTCATTTTAAATGCCCGTACTACATCAGAACAATCAGGTTTACAAGTTTACCCACATATTCCCTCATACAATACACAGGCTGACTTCATATTCAGTCATTCCCCACTCTATCTACTTATCTGACACCATCTTCCGCTTGTAGTCTTCCAACTGCACTCTTTTCTTCCTAAACATTTCAATGTTCACAATTAAACTTTTATCATTTACTAAACGCTGTGTCCACGCCAAAGACTCTCCACAATATGTCCATCCAACCTAATTCTACCACTTCTTTTCTCAAAGAACACTAGAAATTTAAGACAGGAATATCATATCTTAATCTATATTTATCATCAAAAACTATCCCCTTTCTTCCTTCACTATCTGAATTCAGTTCCTTCCTCCAACAAGCCTTCCATATCATTCAGTCACTATTTTACCAATTTCTCAAGCTCTCAACCTACTTACAGCAGGTCATCGCCATACACGACAATATTAAACAACCCCAAAGAAATCATGAACCTTGCCTTATATTCTCCAGTACCTCAAATCATTCACTTTGGCTGACTTTCAATCCCCCGCTTACCTTAATTCAAACATAAAATTTTCACTCCATCAAACATTTACATTTTGAAATGATCACACACTTTCTTTATATTTCATAAAACTATCATAGACCCTAAAACTTTTACTTTCTTCTCGACCCCCTTAGTGCTAATGTTTGATCTACAGGACACATATATTCTCTTCAAAGACACCTTACTCATTCCGAATAAATCATTTCTTCCAATATTCATCATATTTTACTAATCAGAATTTTTTTAACAACATACAACTGATTTATTTCCCCAATAAAATTGGCATTTGTCTTTTCGGTTAATATAGCAATGATATCACCAGATTGTATCATACAATTTTTTCCATTTTACAGATATTGCGAAAGTTTTGACATCCCATAAATATATATATATATATATATATATATTAGTGATTTAAAGGGGAGTCTGTATTTATTTGGCGGGCCAAAAAGGGGTTGTTATGTTCAATATGAGAGAACAACTAGAAAACTGAGTCGTTGTTCCAGGGAAGGAAAATGTTGTTATGAATAACGCCCAAAGAGGAAACTAGTACTCCATTTTAGGTTATGTAGATATGAATGCCTATGATTGACAATGTACTAGAGGGTGAATATGGAGCTCCTTACCCCTGAAGGCATAAATTTCAGGGTATAGGCCAATAGATAGCCAGTTCCTGACGTTGCTGAAAGTTTTGTGTCCCCATTCGAGTGGATTGAAACTGAACCTCAAGCTAGGAGTCAAAATCCGTTTCCACTGGGTTAGCAAGAATTCCACGTCCAGAGTTATCCACTAAATTATATGGCTGGATTCCGCTTGTGCAGAATCAGTTTCGGATTCAAGCTGTCAAGTTTTGAACTTCCTAAAGAATTGAGGCAGGTAGGTGTGAGTGTAGCTGTGGCGCCTAGAGGGAGATTGCGATACTTAGACAAAGGCTGTGTCAAATAGTACAGCAAAGGTACCAATACTTAGAAAGTAAGACACACAAGACATGACACTCTGCAAAAATTGTTCCATCTAATAGTTATTTTACACTAAAATCGTCACCTTGAGAGATTAGATTTTCCACAAAAGAGTATTAATGCGCGGTTTCGTCTAAGCCTGTCAATTTTTACATTTACCTTTTCTTGCATAAACTCATTATATGTAAATCATATAAAAGTTCTCAGGAAACCTAATTTAGCTTTGTCGTCTTCAAAACTTTCATTCTATTTATGATTTTAAATTAAAATTTTTTCGACGCTTGGCTTCCCTCCTTCCCTCTCAATCTTCTCATCCTTTTTCTCTTGAAACTTTTAGTTAAATGTTTTTATTCAGATTACCAATTAATTTTGGTGCTTTTTTCGCTTCCTCATGTGCATACATGCATATTTTTCTTACATAACTTCTCTGATAGATGAATGTTTTGCATAAACTCGACAAGATTTCTCTCTACAGTGCGTTTCATACTTTTTCCCGTGCTTGCAAATGAATTATCTTCACGCTTCTTAATTCCACCATACCTAACACCTTATCTACAAAAGAACAAGTTAAACTTATGGCACAATTACTCAGTCAAAAAGTCCCGTAGGCATGTAACTCACAGTTACACATCAACCTGTCTCTCACATATTCCTTTATTACCATGAGCTTACTCATACAATTAAATTTATTCTCACTTTTGCCCACTACATGTGTAGTCTTACTTAAGTTTTTACTGAATGGTTAAATTTGCCCTCTAAAAGGTTCTCTCCAGACGGAAAAATACAATTCTCTATTTTCTCTGACGAAAATAATGACAAAACATTGTGTTAATCCTTCTCTCACTCTGTCCAATATTCGTTCGTTAATATCATAATAATCAACCGACTTTCTGTATATACGCGTTTTCGAGTCCAGCCTTCAATCCTCTCCGTAGTCTTCTACGCCTCACTTTATTATTGCAGGGTGGCTTATTCACTAAAATCACGCATAGCTTCACACACACAACTCTTAATCATTGCGATAAATTATATACCACACATTGTCATACATAAAGTTTTGCTATTTCACTAATACTATATTAGTAGAATCACCTCCTCTTTACCCCTCCTAGTACGGCTACCACGAATTAGATCTGATCGTATCCCATTCACTTAATTAAATGCAACATCTTCATTCTCGTCATGTGCATTTCATATAACGCAAACATATGCAATTTTCCACTTCTAAGAAATTTCGGCCTCTTTTTCTTTCTTTAAATATGCCACTACAATCCCATACATCCTCTCTAATTACTCAATGTCATTGGCCATCCGCATCAACCGGACAGCTCTCGGTAAACCTAAGCATGACCTCAATCTGATGATTTGAGCGCAGGATAATCAATTTCGGCGCCAGGGCTTCTCTCTTACTGCTATAAGTTAAAACTGACAAAACGCATTGATTAAATGATTTGCTTGTAAAGCACATTAAAGGGTGTACCATTAAGACGGATCACAGTTAGCAGTAATAAGCGGACGCAAAAGTCAGCGCACAGAGAGATTTGGCTACCAATTGGTGGACGCGCTGTGCTCATCAGCCCTGTAATGGTGTGGATGATCTTACATTTATCATCGCATGCATAGCAATTGCAACAATGCTTTCTTTCCTCTTCCACCTTCTTAGCACAACACACACTGACAATCTGTGCCAAGGAATCCTGATGATGGGTCTATATATCCAAATACCTCTCACGCGGAGCAGGTCCCTCTGCCCCTGGGTGACGAAGGTTCCAACTGAACGCTCTTTGGTGTCAAAACATAATAATACTTCCTGGCACCTGTCCCCCAAAGAGGACCTGCCCTTGGTGCCCTCATACTTACTACCAATTTCAATACTAATCTTTATGTCTATTTCATTATCGGATCGGAATCCACCTGGATAAAGGCAGATTGGCGAACCATTACTACTACCCCTAATCTGCTATGTTGTCACTCATAAGAAGGCCCTGTAACTGTTTATGAGGGTTAAATATAACGGAACCTTAATCACATGGATGTTGTAGTTCATCACTTACCAATGCAGTTCATTACTTGGCTAATTTTAAGGAACGGAATTAAATTGATCCTGTTTAATTATAAGGACGACTTTGGTCTCTTGGGAGCATGATGTTGAAGCTGAATTAAATCCAAGATAGACAAAAATAAAATGACTATAATATTTAATACATTACCATCTTTTTTTGTATTTAAATTTACATGAAAAGTAGTTTTCCCAAATTATTATTATTTAAGGGGTAATTTTTTTATGAAAACATTGAATCTTGACTCCATTTTTTTAGAAAATAATATTTGTCTTGAGATAAATAGTAAATTGTGCTCTTTGACCTGCTTTGTTTCATTAATGCTTCTGATGTAAATAAAAAAAATAATCGAAGTGTTTTTGATTTATATCCTCTCTACCAACCAACATCTAAGTGAGAAATCTTTAAATAACAAAGATTAATTAAAGGATTAAACAGATTAGTTTGAAACTTTCTAATACATATGATGTTCGAATAAGAAATTAATTAGTTGTTGGGATTATTATTATCCTAAAAAAACAAAGCTAACAAGGCCTGCAACGCGAGACAGTTTACGAATATTGGTTGGTAAGAAAATTACTGAATTTAGGGTAAGTGAAAATAAATGGAAGTTAAAAAATTTTAGTAGCCAAAGATGCCACGAATTATTAGAGAGGAAGATTTTTTTAACCTGTTCTCAATTCGGTTCGAAGCAAGGTTTTGTTCGTCAGTACAGTACGATCAAAACTAGAGAACCAAACACTAAAATCTATATTTTCTTGAAAATACTCGTTAAATTTCTATGAAAATTTCACAGAGTATATATTTTTTAATTTTCGTCAAGATAGGGTCTAAGTTTCAGTTTATAGAACATCGGCCAAAAAAGTTAGGTATTTTAAATCATGGTCACGTCCAAAAATATAGACCGATAATAAAACTTTCAGTATACCACAAGATTTCGTACAGTGATTATAGCAACACTGTGCTATGTATATTGTAGACTAATATTAATGGTATTACTCCCTTATTAGGGGGGACGCAGAGATTTAGTGTCTACAAATCCTTCAAATGCAGGATGCTAACTAAAAGAGCGAGATTATGTCATTGTATGACATTTCAAAAGGTTTTATTTGGTAAACCGTGTGATTTAACGAATAATAAAGCTCCATTCGGAAATAGCGCAAATCGTACTGAGTCAATTATAACTCGCCTCTTTGATTTAAAGGTGCTACAGAGTGAAGAGCCAGAATAAAAATACTTCATTCATGCTCTCCTTCTCCTCCACATCTTTTGGCATTCTTCTCTTAGTCTAAACCTTTCTTTTTATCTCTCTATCATTCTCTATCTATTCATATCTGTCTCTTTCTCTCTCTAGATCTCTTTATTTTTTATCTATCATTCTCTCTCTATATATCTAACTTCTTTTCGGGGGCGTATGCACCAGTATTCTTTCTGTCGCTGATGTCGTTTTCGCTTACTCACTCAATTCATTATAATACAGCTGTGAGAGAAACAAGCAGCCATTATGCCTTTTAATAATTAGTAAATTGCATATAAAGCAAGAGTTGTAGTATTTAATCAAAACATTGTTCAACGTGATATTGGTGATCCAGTAATTTTGGCATACTTAATTGAAATAGTGAAACGCTGGCCTCGATATGTTGACCTCTGTATCTGTACTAATTAAAGAGAACCTAAATCAGTGTGTGGTAAAATATATCTTCCCACATAGTTTTATACAATCAAAACCAACAAAGAATGTTAGATATTTTCTTTGGCTGGTCGTAAATGAGTTGGGAAGGTAAGCTAAGGAGGTTTTGGAAAACACTTGAGTTATTTCTTTTTCTTGCGCATTAATATGTAAATAGGTTTTCATTCAATTTATCTTTAAAAATGTTTATTGATGTAATTTGAACTAAAATTGCTGGTAGTGAACTCAAAGTTGAGTGTCTATTTAAGAAAAATAGTTCCCCCAAGATATTTGCCTGGTAGTGCTTTAAATTCGATTTATAGCCATTTTTTCGCGTAGTGTTTTCAGTGAATTAAAAAGTCTGTCTAAAATTATGAATTGGCCACTAAGCTGCCTAACTTCAAGCGAGAGCAATCAATTCTTTAAGTTTGTCTTTATGGGGCGTATTTTGAAGCACCGAGATGAGATCTGTCGCCTTCCACTTTACTCTGTCCAATTGTTTAACCCCTTTTTAAAGATAAGTAGAACAGAACTCACCTGCATATTTGATCTGAGTGTATGAGTGATTTGCATAATATGACTACTATTTATTTACTCTTATATTAAAAATTTATTTCAATAAAACGGAGTGGTCTCTTTGCTTTTTAAGATATTTGGACGCAATGGTTTGAAAACTTTAAATTCGCTCGAAATTAATAGACTTATATCACATTCTTGTGAAACATTTTCTAATTGATGATCACCTAATGTAATATCAAAGTTTTGATTTTGAGAGTCGATTTTTATAGATTTGGTAGTTTTGAGATTATTAAGAATCTGCCATTTAATTTATCAGTTAAATATCTTACTTCGTCGTGTTATATGTAAGTCCCTTGTTTGAATTAAATTAGAGAAACTAAACAAGGTGAAATTTGCCGGTTTGTATGGCCATCAAGCTTATCACTGTCCTTTGTAAGGGAGTATGTATATAGAGGGAGAGGGGTAGAATCATGGGGGAAGCTGATTTTTCATTATTCGCGAGACGCTATTCTGCTTTACTGAACTCTTATGAGGTTGTCAGTGTTACAATGGATACTTTCGAATAAAATTTACTCACTGCTCGAGTGTGGATGGGAAGACGTTTAAAAGACTTCTGGCCATTAATTTGTTAGCATATCTTTCTTTGGATCTCTTAGCAGAGTTTAAGTTGCGTTAACGCTTAGTCCATCTTGGCTGAGTGGTTAATGCCCGTGTCTTGCACGCGTGAGGCCGTGAGTTCGAATACCGAACTTGCTCTCCGTTAGTTCAAAGAGCATCACGTTTGTGACGGTTTTTATCCACTTGTTAAGTGTAAGAAGGCGTTTTGTTTTTTGAAATAACGGATGGATACTTTATTTCTTTAGCGAAGAAAAAAAAACAAGATCTTTACAAAGGCAACAAGAAGGAAGCGCGCTCCGGTGTCGGATGTAAGCCCGCCTCCCCCGGCGCAGAAACATGCGACCTATAACTAATTGTCAATAAAGTGGAGGAAGCCAACCTCCTCGAAAAAGTTATATACTCCGTAAGTCTGTGTGCACGAACCAGTTCTGAGTACAAAGGATAAGCGGTAGCGACCCCGCTCGTTCCTGTACTGAGACAGGTAACGTGCGCGAAATTCCCTTAGAGTCGCACATTCAACAAGAATGTGCTGAACAGTCTAGGAGACAACTCAGTCGTCACAATAAGGTGCGTACCCTCCAGTTCGAAGATGACAAAAAGCAACCTGAACCCGTTGCTGGATTGGGGTGGTAGATCCATGGTGACAGTCGCAGCACAATGGCACGCAACATCAAGTTCCATTCGGCCCACTCCCATCTTCTTTGACAAGCAGCCCCGTATTCCTCATCAAAACCGTGGCATCACGAATGTTGCAAACCAAAGGATGCTGAGCTTCTAATGCCCCGAGAGCACCCAGGGAAATTCCTGAGTCGCTATAAATCAAAATCTTGTCTTCAAACTGTACGGGTCACGTTATCTCCACTACGGAGCGGTGTATTGCTACCAGTTCGGCTGTGAAGACAGTGCATCACCTTGGCAGAGCCCCACTGACTTCAAACAGAGGGATTATCGTGTGAAAACAGACCCCCTCTTGGGACCTGTAGCCATGCGTATACACTGGCAGGATTCCAACGTCACACTGAGTATGCTCCAAAAAAGCCGAACGCAATACTCTCCACGCGGTAGAAACTTTGGAAGCAGAGGAGTGGCGACAAAAAATCATAGGTGGTATCCACCATTGTGTTGTCCTGGGTAGAACCAGAAGCGCTACAGGCTCGGGAGCTATACCTTAGCTCTCAAAGCAGTTTCCTAGCCATAAATCCAGAGAGCATAGGCACCATCGAGGTCACCAGTGGATGCAGTGAGGGCTGTTGGCGATAGAGGGAGATACCTGGCTTGGGCTTACACGCAAATAATTAACTGTGCACGGTGCAGTGCAAGTGGTATCTCCAGAGCATTGACAAGTAGGTTCTCAATGGGGTACGTGAGGAAGGCGGCGATCGCGAATTAAATGCGGGTGGTGTGGATCGATTCCACCTTCCACAATACATGCTCGGCAAACTCGCATCCGTACTCGAGTTTCGAACGAACAAAGGATCGATAGAAAAGTAAGGCAGTAGCTCTATCAACGCCCGAGGTGATGAACGTAACGGAACGATGAATAGCCATGGTGCGGGTACAAGAGACACTAAGTCTGCAAACATGAGCCTCCCAAGCAAGGCATCGGTCAAATAATGGGACAAGGAAACCGTGCGAGTCCACCACTTCCAGGTAAACTCGATTTAGAAACAAGTTCAGGTCAGGGTCGAGCCATAAATAGCGGCAAAAGTGCACCTCATTTGTCTTAGCCAAGTAATACCGAAGCCTGTGCGCTTCGGAATAGTAAGAGATGCGGTTCAATGCCTGTTGGAGTCGATGCCCCAGCCTAGCGAGAACAACTTCTGGTAGCACCTAGGTGATGCCGTTTGCCAAAGCAAATGAGTCAATTTCTTCATGATTATCTGTTTATAGTTGTGCTCTGCAACACCCTCCTAACTTCTTCATTTAAAATGCCACGTTTATACCTTGTCGTAGAATGGACTCTTGACAATAAACCATATATAACTATTCGTTGAGGGAACTTATTTAATTATCTTTAGAGTGCGTGGATGTCTGGGTTGACCGATATTATGTATTTCCGATATGCTTTAGAAGTGGAACTGAGCTCACGGATAATAATATTGCTATCATTAATAAAATAGAGTTTTATTAATAATAACTATTAACAACACACAAAACGGAAAATATTGACATAAACAGAGAATGGAAAGGGTCGTGGGGAATCTAGCTAATCCGAGGATTAAAAGGGATTTAAAAAGGTAAAACAAATATAAATTAAAGGGATGGGATGTTTCGCTAAACCATTTAAAGCAAAGGATACAGTTGACAAAAGGGTTAAATACTCAAAGGTAACGTTCAGCTTACGTAAATACACTTGTTGTGCAGAGGAAGGCGACGTGAAGAAATTTTCGGTCCGCTGGCGAGTTCCAGCCGAAAGGGAGGGGGGGATTAAATGATCCTGACGTGGCGTCTCGGGAATGAGAACCGTTTCTTGACGAACGGGCTTGAAGAACAATGGCTGTTCTACGTTGTTCTCTTCTGAACAACAGGGGGGGTGAGAACCGTCTCTTGTCTACGGGCTCGAGAACAATGGCTGCTCTAATGTTGTTCTCTTCTGAACAACAAGGGGGAAGGGTGAGAACCGTTTCTTGGCAAACGGGCTGGAAGAACAATGGTTGTTCTACGTTGTTCTCTTCTGAACAACAGGGGGGGGGGGTGAGAACCGTTTCCTGTCAACGGGCTCAAAGGAACAATGGCTGTTCTAACGTTGTTTTATTTATGAACAACAGGGGAAGCCTAGTAGACTTTGCGTCACGAAGGCTCGAACCTTGGCACTCAAGGGATATTGTCCTTCTTCTAGACAAGTGATGGTGGATCTCGAAGTCGAGGGCCCTTTGGTGCACAAGGTGAGACTGGACCATAGTGATGTCTCGCGAAGAAAATCTGGATCTCTAATTTGATCTTAGTGGTAAAGTTTCCAAATAAATAGTCGGGACATCCCCTTGGCGTAGGGAAAAATGGAGTGGGGGCTTCGAGGGAATGCACAGCCGAGCCTGAGAACAATACCTTATCTGCCCATAAGCCTAACTCAATCTGGTGAGGCCGGTGCATAGGGGCGAACAGGGGAAGATAAACCTCCTTGTTTAAATATTGACTCAGGTCGCTGCAATAAGGCACCCGGCTTCAAAGCAAAGATGCACGTGGGTAGCATCGTGGTTTTAAATAACATGTGATAGTGGTTGAAATTGAGCGGCCTCAACCCGTTCTATCACATACCTCTAGGTCAATTTGAAGATCTCTGAAACCACACATGGAATATTTACTTTCACTTTTAGCCCTAAAAGTTCCTCTCAACCCAATGCCTACTTACAGTAACACCTTGGAGCTTGCTCCTATGTGTCGTTGAGAGACATAATTTTTCATTCTTGCTTCTACATCCTTCAGACCTGTAGCTGGCTCGAAACTCTCTAGGCTCCCTTCTAGTCGTAACCAAACATCGAAGGTTTCGATCCTAAGAAAGTCTTGAGTGCTCAGCAAGGAACATGCTTTTCCATTTTCTTTTAAAAATAAAGTTCGTGTAAGACTCTGAGACAAAAGATACTTGCCCAAATGTACACAATAAGAGTCACACTGACATACCTTCAGATAGAAGGAGTCACACAAGCATACATTCGCCCAGATTCTCTTATACATCTCTAAATATAGTCACATACGCAATCTCGACGCAGTCGGAAAGGTGATGGCTTTAACATCAATCTACCATTTTCCTATTTTTTACGCAAATTAACTAAAGAAATTACTTGTCTATACATTGTATTAGGTATTTTCTTATTTTATTATTTATACCAAGCTTTTGAACTTCCTTCTCTGGGTGGGTTTCATGACGCATTTCTACTGACTCACTTCTAACTCATCTCCCCAAAGGAAGGGGGCAAAAGAGTGAATAACATGCTACTTACACTTCATTTTACTTCAAGAATTCGCTGTTGGCTCGTTAGCAATACACACTATCTCCTTCTATCTTTATCTCTCTATCTCTATCGTGTACCGGAATTCGGTCTGCTGCAGCTGAGTTTATTTTTTACTTTGGTTAGTTTCATCACAACACGCCTATAAGAGAAATCAGTAACAATTATAAACTTGAGAAATTAGTGAACTGAATTTAACGCAGTGTTTCATATATATTTTGGGCACACCGCGACAGATAACCGTCCTCCGAGTAAACGACAAATTTTGGAGATCTCTGACAAAGATTTGAAGAAAAATAGAATAAAATCACTCCCGAACAATGCAATAAATCGGTGCTTCGGCGGCTTAAGTTGTGTAAAAGTCATTCAGAACAAAAACCTGCATGGATCTTATAAAAATGTTTGTTCAATGAAATATTTTTTTGGTTTTCTGGTATGGCTGCAATTACTTATCGTTCTTTACTTATGGAGCAATTCCTTCCTCAAATATACATTGCTTTCTTTATAACATTATTTTTGTTCGCAGATCTAGAAAAGGAAACTTAGACACTATCAGAGAAAAATTGTAAATGATTTTTTAGGATTCTTTTAAAGAAATTAAACAAGTATTTTCACGAAATTGTTGATTTTGGTCTTTTTCTAGGTTTGTACAGTTATTTTTGCAACCAACAAATAGTTACCAAACGTTTGTGTACGAATTTAGCAACTCAGCATCGTTGTATTATATTGTTTTCTCTTATCCGCGGGAACTAATAGAAGCCAATCAGTGAAAGTCTCTAAAGAGTTTAGAATAAAATGAGTCAGGTTAAAAATAATTTTGATTAATTCAGAATAATTTCATTATAAAAATGGTATATTGGATAATATCAGCAGTGATTGTAGCCAAGATTTTTCCAATTTCAAGCTCAACGATACTAGATCATCTGTCTATGATGAAATTTATTGTCAGTTATTCAAAGAAAAGAGGTAAAACAAAACAGGTTTGATGAACTAGTTGGCTGTCTAGGAAATGTTTCTTTAAGTGCAATATTTTTCTTTAAACTATTGATTCATTTTTCATGAATCTCTTTCTCACTTTTTATATAATAAAACTACATGAAGTGTTGTAAAACAAATATAGTGGTATGTACTGACTTTATGAGATATTTAAAAAGTATGTTAGTATATATTCACTTAATGTCTTTCAAGTAGTAAGGTGATGATGAAGTAAAATTCCATGGGTTGCTTCAGTTTACGAGTGCCGTTCAAAAGGTTTAGAGAATATGTTTCTTGGTTACGTCAAACATTATTTCAAACTAACTCTTCAGCTTAAAACTGCAATGTTCTGAAAATAATCCAGGATGAGAAATGGAAATTGTAGGCATATTTTATTTCTCGCAAAAAGATCAACCCAAACTCAACATGGATTCTTAGAAATTGAAGGTTGAGGTCAACATGAAATTGTTTGATTAATCTTGGTTAGAAATTATGTGATATTAATGATAAAGTTAGGAAGGTTTACGGAGAGGTTGGTATCAAGAAAACGCCTCGATAAATCTATAAATTGATTCTCTATTGGAAGAGAAGATTTTGAAGATTGCACTAATATTCCTTACCTGGGGGAGGGGAAATAATCAATAAGGACTATTTTTAATTATTTTAATAGAGAAAAAAGTGAGAGAACTATTGGGATCTAGTAATAATAATTAGAGTTACCTCTAATTTCACTTACTTTTTTGTGAAAAGAATGGAACATCGTGTGAGAAAATGCTATGAATAAGATAATCGATACACTGAAAATCATTTCACGTAAATAGATCATCTTATACATTATTTAGGGTGGATCACCTTGGACTGGGTAAACTTGAAGGGGAGCCATTCATAATCAATATCTAAATTATTATTTTAAATAAATGAGGTATTAATCCTGCTGAAATGTCTCAATGATATTTACTGGTGATGAAAAAATAGGTATACATACATGATCATGAAGTTGAGGAACAACCAAACCATTAGGTACTGAGATTAGCATAAGGGTAAAAGAAAATTTAGTAACCGGTGGTATATATATATATATATATATATATATATATATATATACATATATATATATATATATATACATATATATATATATATATATATATATATATATATATATATATATATATATATATATATATACATCGCGGAGTGGAAGGTCAAGGTCAGAGGCGTGACCTTCGCTCTTCGGTGCTTGAGCCAGACGAGAGGGAAGCTAAGTAGTGGGAGAATCGAGATTCCGGACGAGTGCGTGGAATTAAACAACTACAGGAGCGAGTGCGGTTGCCGATAGGATAAGGATGAATGCTTATTGGTTCTGGATATAGAAAGTCAAAGTACAAAACCAAACTTTTCTGATTACAAAAACATAATATACTAATAAAATGAGCTTGGAAACGAAGAGAAAATGGATACTCATTATTTACAGTTCTCAGACGAAGGCTTTCGGGGGAGTGAATAGACTCAGTTGAGAGTCAGCGAGCGGCTGCTGATGAGCCAATGTACAAATGCAGATTTCACGGAATGACTGGATACAGTTCCACGAGTTAAGTCGTCGCGAGCTTAGCTTTGGGGTTTGAGGCCTATGGAAGACGATGGGGGTGGTACGGGGAGTGAGGTTTGCACGGGTTGGTCGCGATCGTTTCCTTTAACTTCGAGAATTAAGACTTCAGGAAGTATTTGCGAGAGACAAGAACATAGCAGATTCCAGGAATAGCCAAGTGATTGGGGCTGTTTTCTTTCGGAGTGAATTCTTCCTTTCGCGCTCGAGAGAGGAAGGGGACGGACCCGAAACAAGACATAGTCTTTTTTCGTTCTAAAAGGCGGGCCTATACTGAATTTGCACGGCCTGTGACTGAGGTTAAATATGGAATATGGCCCAACCGGAAGAGATTTGGCTCAGCTTTCGGAAGGGCTTCTTTTTAATCAGACACAACGCCGAAGGAGGTTAAATCCTTGAGAGATTTTGAATATCGTGCAGTGAGGCGGCGGCGTCTTCTCAGCGCTCTTAACGGCCCATGCTTCTGTTTTATTACCTCAAGTAGCTTGATTCTCTCACGGTTTGGCTCGGCGTTCCTCGACCTCGTAGGTCTTCTCGTTCCTCGAGACGGCTTTTTTCTCTCTTTCTGACAGTAAGCTTAATAGAAGAATCAATGGCAAATAAATTTGGAGAATTTCCATCAAGGGCAAATCAAAATTATGGTACACTATTGTTATTGTTTTTAAAAATATACACGATGAAATTAGCAAAAAGAAAGGCGGAAAGCTTTATGCCAGGATTGGATTTCATCAAGACATGTGTGGTGAAAACTGCAATACCATTGATAGGAATTTCTCCCGCTTTCATTTTTAATTTGGCATCCGCCGACCTTTATTTGTTTTCCCTATAAGGAAACGCATAAAAACTATTTATTTTTATTCAGTTGGAAAAGTGAATACAACAGCAAGAACCGAATTCATTTCAAGACCAAGTTTCTATACAAAACATTTGGAAAACTGTAAACATCTTTTGAAAGAATTTTGAATTGTGAAAGAATGTGTGTCATATAAACAACAGATTTCTATTTTTTTATCTTTTTATTAATGTTTTTCGGGAATCATCTGGACCATTTTCCTATTTTATCAGCCGCCATGTAAACTCGAATCGAGAGTTCTTTCGGTGAAAAGACACATGTTGTTACCAAACTTTGCTCTAACGGCCTTTCTTTTATTTCCGCTTGGCGATAAAACTCACTTGATATTAGTAAACTTCGTTCAAACGACAGTTAAATTCTTTCATTGCATTTCCATAAATCATAAACAAATTTAACTGAACAAAATCGCGAGTTTCCTCTTTTGAATGACCTTTGCTCCAAATCTGTCACATTTCATGCTCGTCACTAGAATAAGGAATTCTCTTAAATATGAGGAAATAGGCAAAGTTTTAAATGTGCGCAAAAAATATTGCTGCTATCTCCTGATTTATAAAATAGAAGAGAGAATTAAACGTTTGAAAAAAAAGTAAGTTTACATTGTAAGTCTTGACCTTTCTTCGTCCTCTACAAGATGGAGAATTGAAAACTTCAAAAATTGTTTGAGACATTTCTAACTATGAGTGGATTAATGTAGCCTTTTATTAAGTAATGTTGTTTGTTTAAATACTTTGGGATCAATCTTCACCTTAAGCATAATTAAATATCAATTGAACTTATTGTTTCCCATATTTTAACACTTTTCCTTCTAATGTAAAATAACAGAAATTGTAACATGTGCCAATACCAAAACTTGCTGTAAAATATAAAGGAATATATAAATATTTAAAAAAAATGGAAAGCAATATGTTCAAATGTTGTTTTCGTATGTGTCAGTGGGAAGTTAAATTAATTTGTTTTGGGGGCTACATTTTTAGCTCTTTTACTTAATCTGACCTAGTAAAGATAAGCTTCCTCAACGACCATTAGTAAAGATAACTTATTTCCGAATTAATTAAGTAAAAACATGAAATCACCTATCTCTTAGAAGTGATCACCTTTACTTTATGTAAATAGAAGAATCTTAATTATTTAGACGTCGCAATAATCATCCTAATATTACATGTAGCACTTGAGTGCAATAAAACACAACAGCATAAGTATAAGCAATTTGTAAACTAGTCATGACATTCCTGGAGCTTCAGCAAATTTCAAATGTTAAAACTATCAATTACACCAACTTAACCTTAAAAATGTTTTACAAAATAAAATTAGAACTAATATGATCATCTCTGCTGCAAAGTTTCTATCACCTTAACTTATTATCTCCAGGACCGGTTCGAGCAATACGTTAAAGTAAATTCAAATTTTGACGCATAATGTTAAATTGTTGGTTTTGAATAAACTATGTACTAACGACACATATTTTTGAAAGTGTTAAAATAAACTACTCTATGTTAGGCTAGGTTAGATTGATGCAGAATGGGAATCAAAATCTCTAAATACTAAAAATTGGAAAGCTCTGTTTCACTGTTATTTTGGCATGCAATACTTTATAGTGATCCTTTTTTAATAGAGGTGAGTAAAGGGTGGACCTGTTCAAAAGCTGATCTCGAGTAGATGTTTCAATTTTTTAATACATCATATTGTAACTATGTACTTCAATTACATAAAAAATGCAGGTTTATTTGGATGATGACTCTTAACCTAACCAACTCACATTGCACAAATAAAATTTTTTCAGCCTAGCCTTTTAAGCTATACAATTTTTTAGCCTGTCTTTGTGTATCTTTATTTCTACCTGATAGTTTATTTTTGAAGATATAATTTCTGTCTACCTAACAGGTTGATGAGTAGCTATATTTTTTGTCTATTTATCTACCTGTAGGTTAGACTTAACCAAAACCATGTTTATTTCGGCTAATTTAGGTTTATAAGCATATATATCAAAACTGTCCTTAAGGCGTGCGTTTTTCAAAGATATTCACTATTTATTGTGACAATATGAGACCACTTAATCAAACCTAAGGTTGGTTTGTGTCGACTCTCGTCTCCGAAGTGGATCATTTACAGACTGCTCACATTGATTGACTCGCAATTGAAGTCGCTGTGTGACAGTATCAAAGGAAACGTATACTCGAGCTTTGAAGTATTTGCCGGTGATTTATGATTGCTTTAGACTGCGGTAGTACTACGATGGTGTCTTACAAGCTTCGCTTGCGCCCGAGTTTGAATGAGTGCTGAATGATTATTTACGTCACTCGCGTGGTTGGTTTGTGATTCTGAATGTCTTGTCACTCACTGTAAATATTGCTACAATTTTCTATTTCAAATATTGTTTCAATTGTGTGCATTTTGGCAAAGAAATGGTGGAAATGTGACATAACATCACTGCAAGATTCAAGATTAGCCTCATGAAAGAGGACGAAACTGCGTTAGGAGCATAAAAAGTTTGCGACAGGATTAATTAAGGATAAACCTAAGACAGGATGAACTTCAACGTGAAAAGACACATGTGTAGAGGTGGAGGCATCTTTGCTGCGATCACCTTCGAAGTCAGTGCGAAAACAGTCTTCCGAGGTACGAATTAAAAAAAACAAAATGTTAACACACATGCCAAAGAATCTTAATTTTATATAATCGTTTAGGCCAGCATTAGTAAAAGAACTAAGCAATAGATAACGTCATGGCCAAAAGACTGTATTTAAGACAATCCCACAACGTGGAAAGGTGTTTTCTCGGATGAATGTGCAATTTAGCAGAGTGGCCAGGGTAGGAATGTATATTATTTCTGGAGCAAAATAAACCAACTGGAGCAAAACCCCCCGCATGTGATGATTTGGGCCGCTATATCAAGTAAGCACTTTGCATTCTTACATTGCCATGTTAAGGAGGTGGTTTGTTTCACAGTTCCAGAGATTATATATAGATTTGAAAGATTGTTGGTTTCAAAAAGATGGTTTCCCTCCCCATTATGCCATCACTGTCAGGGAATACCTGAATAAAGTTTTTCGAGATAGATGGATGGGGCGAGGATCACAACAACTTCCAGCATCTCTCGATTGCCCTCCAACAAGTCCAGACCTTACGATTGCGACAACGCTCTGGGGCCTATTATCAAGAAGAGAGTTTCATAAGAGAGATACCAAAATACCCAACAGTTGAAAGAGGCTGTTTGAGCAGCCTTTGCAACAATCGCTAAATCACAATTAAACTTTTATCATTTACTAAACGCTGTGTCCACGCCAAAGACTCTCCACAATATGTCCATCCAACCTAATTCTACCACTTCTTTTCTCAAAGAACACTAGAAATTTAAGACAGGAATATCATATCTTAATCTATATTTATCATCAAAAACTATCCCCTTTCTTCCTTCACTATCTGAATTCAGTTCCTTCCTCCAACAAGCCTTCCATATCATTCAGTCACTATTTTACCAATTTCTCAAGCTCTCAACCTACTTACAGCAGGTCATCGCCATACACGACAATATTAAACAACCCCAAAGAAATCATGAACCTTGCCTTATATTCTCCAGTACCTCAAATCATTCACTTTGGCTGACTTTCAATCCCCCGCTTACCTTAATTCAAACATAAAATTTTCACTCCATCAAACATTTACATTTTGAAATGATCACACACTTTCTTTATATTTCATAAAACTATCATAGACCCTAAAACTTTTACTTTCTTCTCGACCCCCTTAGTGCTAATGTTTGATCTACAGGACACATATATTCTCTTCAAAGACACCTTACTCATTCCGAATAAATCATTTCTTCCAATATTCATCATATTTTACTAATCAGAATTTTTTTAACAACATACAACTGATTTATTTCCCCAATAAAATTGGCATTTGTCTTTTCGGTTAATATAGCAATGATATCACCAGATTGTATCATACAATTTTTTCCATTTTACAGATATTGCGAAAGTTTTGACATCCCATAAATATATATATATATATATATATATATATATATTAGTGATTTAAAGGGGAGTCTGTATTTATTTGGCGGGCCAAAAAGGGGTTGTTATGTTCAATATGAGAGAACAACTAGAAAACTGAGTCGTTGTTCCAGGGAAGGAAAATGTTGTTATGAATAACGCCCAAAGAGGAAACTAGTACTCCATTTTGGGTTATGTAGATATGAATGCCTATGATTGACAATGTACTAGAGGGTGAATATGGAGCTCCTTACCCCTGAAGGCATAAATTTCAGGGTATAGGCCAATAGATAGCCAGTTCCTGACGTTGCTGAAAGTTTTGTGTCCCCATTCGAGTGGATTGAAACTGAACCTCAAGCTAGGAGTCAAAATCCGTTTCCACTGGGTTAGCAAGAATTCCACGTCCAGAGTTATCCACTAAATTATATGGCTGGATTCCGCTTGTGCAGAATCAGTTTCGGATTCAAGCTGTCAAGTTTTGAACTTCCTAAAGAATTGAGGCAGGTAGGTGTGAGTGTAGCTGTGGTGCCTAGAGGAAGATTGCGATACTTAGACAAAGGCTGTGTCAAATAGTACAGCAAAAGTACCAATACTTAGAAAGTAAGACACACAAGACATGACACTCTGCAAAAATTGTTCCATCTAATAGTTATTTTACACATAAAATCGTCACCTTGAGAGATTAGATTTTCCACAAAAGAGTATTAATGCGCGGTTTCGTCTAAGCCTGTCAATTTTTACATTTACCTTTTCTTGCATAAACTCATTATATGTAAATCATATAAAAGTTCTCAGGAAACCTAATTTAGCTTTGTCGTCTTCAAAACTTTCATTCTATTTATGATTTTAAATTAACATTTTTTCGACGCTTGGCTTCCCTCCTTCCCTCTCAATCTTCTCATCCTTTTTCTCTTGAAACTTTTAGTTAAATGTTCTTATTCAGATTACCAATTAATTTTGGTGCTTTTTTCGCTTCCTCATGTGCATACATGCATATTTTTCTTACATAACTTCTCTGATAGATGAATGTTTTGCATAAACTCGCCAAGATTTCTCTCTACAGTGCGTTTCATACTTTTTCCCGTGCTTGCAAATGAATTATCTTCACGCTTCTTAATTCCACCATACCTAACACCTTATCTACAAAAGAACAAGTTAAACTTATGGCACAATTACTCAGTCAAAAAGTCCCGTGGGGCATGTAACTCACAGTTACACATCAACCTGTCTCTCACATATTCCTTTATTACCATGAGCTTACTCATACAATTAAATTTATTCTCACTTTTGCCCACTACATGTGTAGTCTTACTTAAGTTTTTACTGAATGGTTAAATTTGCCCTCTAAAAGGTTCTCTCCAGACGGAAAAATACAATTCTCTATTTTCTCTGACGAAAATAATGACAAAACATTGTGTTAATCCTTCTCTCACTCTGTCCAATATTCGTTCGTTAATATCATAATAATCAACCGACTTTCTGTATATACGCGTTTTCGAGTCCAGCCTTCAATCCTCTCCGTAGTCTTCTACGCCTCACTTTATTATTGCAGGGTGGCTTATTCACTAAAATCACGCATAGCTTCACACACACAACTCTTAATCATTGCGATAAATTATATACCACACATTGTCATACATAAAGTTTTGCTATTTCACTAATACTATATTAGTAGAATCACCTCCTCTTTACCCCTCCTAGTACGGCTACCACGAATTAGATCTGATCGTATCCCATTCACTTAATTAAATGCAACATCTTCATTCTCGTCATGTGCATTTCATATAACGCAAACATATGCAATTTTCCACTTCTAAGAAATTTCGGCCTCTTTTTCTTTCTTTAAATATGCCACTACAATCCCATACATCCTCTCTAATTACTCAATGTCATTGGCCATCCGCATCAACCGGACAGCTCTCGGTAAACCTAAGCATGACCTCAATCTGATGATTTGAGCGCAGGATAATCAATTTCGGCGCCAGGGCTTCTCTCTTACTGCTATAAGTTAAAACTGACAAAACGCATTGATTAAATGATTTGCTTGTAAAGCACATTAAAGGGTGTACCATTAAGACGGATCACAGTTAGCAGTAATAAGCGGACGCAAAAGTCAGCGCACAGAGAGATTTGGCTACCAATTGGTGGACGCGCTGTGCTCATCAGCCCTGTAATGGTGTGGATGATCTTACATTTATCATCGCATGCATAGCAATTGCAACAATGCTTTCTTTCCTCTTCCACCTTCTTAGCACAACACACACTGACAATCTGTGCCAAGGAATCCTGATGATGGGTCTATATATCCAAATACCTCTCACGCGGAGCAGGTCCCTCTGCCCCTGGGTGACGAAGGTTCCAACTGAACGCTCTTTGGTGTCAAAACATAATAATACTTCCTGGCACCTGTCCCCCAAAGAGGACCTGCCCTTGGTGCCCTCATACTTACTACCAATTTCAATACTAATCTTTATGTCTATTTCATTATCGGATCGGAATCCACCTGGATAAAGGCAGATTGGCGAACCATTACTACTACCCCTAATCTGCTATGTTGTCACTCATAAGAAGGCCCTGTAACTGTTTATGAGGGTTAAATATAACGGAACCTTAATCACATGGATGTTGTAGTTCATCACTTACCAATGCAGTTCATTACTTGGCTAATTTTAAGGAACGGAATTAAATTGATCCTGTTTAATTATAAGGACGACTTTGGTCTCTTGGGAGCATGATGTTGAAGCTGAATTAAATCCAAGATAGACAAAAATAAAATAACTATAATATTTAATACATTACCATCTTTTTTTTGTATTTAAATTTACATGAAAAGTAGTTTTCCCAAATTATTATTATTTAAGGGGTAATTTTTTTATGAAAACATTGAATCTTGACTCCATTTTTTTAGAAAATAATATTTGTCTTGAGATAAATAATAAATTGTGCTCTTTGACCTGCTTTGTTTCATTAATGCTTCTGATGTAAATAAAAAAAATAATCGAAGTGTTTTTGATTTATATCCTCTCTACCAACCAACATCTAAGTGAGAAATCTTTAAATAACAAAGATTAATTAAAGGATTAAACAGATTAGTTTGAAACTTTCTAATACATATGATGTTCGAATAAGAAATTAATTAGTTGTTGGGATTATTATTATCCTAAAAAAACAAAGCTAACAAGGCCTGCAACGCGAGACAGTTTACGAATATTGGTTGGTAAGAAAATTACTGAATTTAGGGTAAGTGAAAATAAATGGAAGTTAAAAAATTTTAGTAGCCAAAGATGCCACGAATTATTAGAGAGGAAGATTTTTTTAACCTGTTCTCAATTCGGTTCGAAGCAAGGTTTTGTTCGTCAGTACAGTACGATCAAAACTAGAGAACCAAACACTAAAATCTATATTTTCTTGAAAATACTCGTTAAATTTCTATGAAAATTTCACAGAGTATATATTTTTTAATTTTCGTCAAGATAGGGTCTAAGTTTCAGTTTATAGAACATCGGCCAAAAAAGTTAGGTATTTTAAATCATGGTCACGTCCAAAAATATAGACCGATAATAAAACTTTCAGTATACCACAAGATTTCGTACAGTGATTATAGCAACACTGTGCTATGTATATTGTAGACTAATATTAATGGTATTACTCCCTTATTAGGGGGGACGCAGAGATTTAGTGTCTACAAATCCTTCAAATGCAGGATGCTAACTAAAAGAGCGAGATTATGTCATTGTATGACATTTCAAAAGGTTTTATTTGGTAAACCGTGTGATTTAACGAATAATAAAGCTCCATTCGGAAATAGCGCAAATCGTACTGAGTCAATTATAACTCGCCTCTCTGATTTAAAGGTGCTACAGAGTGAAGAGCCAGAATAAAAATACTTCATTCATGCTCTCCTTCTCCTCCACATCTTTTGGCATTCTTCTCTTAGTCTAAACCTTTCTTTTTATCTCTCTATCATTCTCTATCTATTCATATCTGTCTCTTTCTCTCTCTAGATCTCTTTATTTTTTATCTATCATTCTCTCTCTATATATCTAACTTCTTTTCGGGGGCGTATGCACCAGTATTCTTTCTGTCGCTGATGTCGTTTTCGCTTACTCACTCAATTCATTATAATACAGCTGTGAGAGAAACAAGCAGCCATTATGCCTTTTAATAATTAGTAAATTGCATATAAAGCAAGAGTTGTAGTATTTAATCAAAACATTGTTCAACGTGATATTGGTGATCCAGTAATTTTGGCATACTTAATTGAAATAGTGAAACGCTGGCCTCGATATGTTGACCTCTGTATCTGTACTAATTAAAGAGAACCTAAATCAGTGTGTGGTAAAATATATCTTCCCACATAGTTTTATACAATCAAAACCAACAAAGAATGTTAGATATTTTCTTTGGCTGGTCGTAAATGAGTTGGGAAGGTAAGCTAAGGAGGTTTTGGAAAACACTTGAGTTATTTCTTTTTCTTGCGCATTAATATGTAAATAGGTTTTCATTCAATTTATCTTTAAAAATGTTTATTGATGTAATTTGAACTAAAATTGCTGGTAGTGAACTCAAAGTTGAGTGTCTATTTAAGAAAAATAGTTCCCCCAGGATATTTGCCTGGTAGTGCTTTAAATTCGATTTATAGCCATTTTTTCGCGTAGTGTTTTCAGTGAATTAAAAAGTCTGTCTAAAATTATGAATTGGCCACTAAGCTGCCTAACTTCAAGCGAGAGCAATCAATTCTTTAAGTTTGTCTTTATGGGGCGTATTTTGAAGCACCGAGATGAGATCTGTCGCCTTCCACTTTACTCTGTCCAATTGTTTAACCCCTTTTTAAAGATAAGTAGAACAGAACTCACCTGCATATTTGATCTGAGTGTATGAGTGATTTGCATAATATGACTACTATTTATTTACTCTTATATTAAAAATTTATTTCAATAAAACGGAGTGGTCTCTTTGCTTTTTAAGATATTTGGACGCAATGGTTTGAAAACTTTAAATTCGCTCGAAATTAATAGACTTATATCACATTCTTGTGAAACATTTTCTAATTGATGATCACCTAATGTAATATCAAAGTTTTGATTTTGAGAGTCGATTTTTATAGATTTGGTAGTTTTGAGATTATTAAGCATCTGCCATTTAATTTATCAGTTAAATATCTTACTTCGTCGTGTTATATGTAAGTCCCTTGTTTGAATTAAATTAGAGAAACTAAACAAGGTGAAATTTGCCGGTTTGTATGGCCATCAAGCTTATCACTGTCCTTTGTAAGGGAGTATGTATATAGAGGGAGAGGCGTAGAATCATGGGGGAAGCTGATTTTTCATTATTCGCGAGACGCTATTCTGCTTTACTGAACTCTTATGAGGTTGTCAGTGTTACAATGGATACTTTCGAATAAAATTTACTCACTGCTCGAGTGTGGATGGGAAGACGTTTAAAAGACTTCTGGCCATTAATTTGTTAGCATATCTTTCTTTGGATCTCTTAGCAGAGTTTAAGTTGCGTTAACGCTTAGTCCATCTTGGCTGAGTGGTTAATGCCCGTGTCTTGCACGCGTGAGGCCGTGAGTTCGAATACCGAACTTGCTCTCCATTAGTTCAAAGAGCATCACGTTTGTGACGGTTTTTATCCACTTGTTAAGTGTAAGAAGGCGTTTTGTTTTTTGAAATAACGGATGGATACTTTATTTCTTTAGCGAAGAAAAAAAAACAAGATCTTTACAAAGGCAACAAGAAGGAAGCGCGCTCCGGTGTCGGATGTAAGCCCGCCTCCCCCGGCGCAGAAACATGCGACCTATAACTAATTGTCAATAAAGTGGAGGAAGCCAACCTCCTCGAAAAAGTTATATACTCCGTAAGTCTGTGTGCACGAACCAGTTCTGAGTACAAAGGATAAGCGGTAGCGACCCCGCTCGTTCCTGTACTGAGACAGGTAACGTGCGCGAAATTCCCTTAGAGTCGCACATTCAACAAGAATGTGCTGAACAGTCTAGGAGACAACTCAGTCGTCACAATAAGGTGCGTACCCTCCAGTTCGAAGATGACAAAAAGCAACCTGAACCCGTTGCTGGATTGGGGTGGTAGATCCATGGTGACAGTCGCAGCACAATGGCACGCAACATCAAGTTCCATTCGGCCCACTCCCATCTTCTTTGACAAGCAGCCCCGTATTCCTCATCAAAACCGTGGCATCACGAATGTTGCAAACCAAAGGATGCTGAGCTTCTAATGCCCCGAGAGCACCCAGGGAAATTCCTGAGTCGCTATAAATCAAAATCTTGTCTTCAAACTGTACGGGTCACGTTATCTCCACTACGGAGCGGTGTATTGCTACCAGTTCGGCTGTGAAGACAGTGCATCACCTTGGCAGAGCCCCACTGACTTCAAACAGAGGGATTATCGTGTGAAAACAGACCCCCTCTTGGGACCTGTAGCCATGCGTATACACTGGCAGGATTCCAACGTCACACTGAGTATGCTCCAAAAAAGCCGAACGCAATACTCTCCACGCGGTAGAAACTTTGGAAGCAGAGGAGTGGCGACAAAAAATCATAGGTGGTATCCACCATTGTGTTGTCCTGGGTAGAACCAGAGGCGCTACAGGCTCGGGAGCTATACCTTAGCTCTCAAAGCAGTTTCCTAGCCATAAATCCAGAGAGCATAGGCACCATCGAGGTCACCAGTGGATGCAGTGAGGGCTGTTGGTGATAGAGGGAGATACCTGGCTTGGGCTTACACGCAAATAATTAACTGTGCACGGTGCAGTGCAAGTGGTATCTCCAGAGCATTGACAAGTAGGTTCTCAATGGGGTACGTGAGGAAGGCGGCGATCGCGAATTAAATGCGGGTGGTGTGGATCGATTCCACCTTCCACAATACATGCTCGGCAAACTCGCATCCGTACTCGAGTTTCGAACGAACAAAGGATCGATAGAAAAGTAAGGCAGTAGCTCTATCAACGCCCGAGGTGATGAACGTAACGGAACGATGAATAGCCATGGTGCGGGTACAAGAGACACTAAGTCTGCAAACATGAGCCTCCCAAGCAAGGCATCGGTCAAATAATGGGACAAGGAAACCGTGCGAGTCCACCACTTCCAGGTAAACTCGATTTAGAAACAAGTTCAGGTCAGGGTCGAGCCATAAATAGCGGCAAAAGTGCACCTCATTTGTCTTAGCCAAGTAATACCGAAGCCTGTGCGCTTCGGAATAGTAAGAGATGCGGTTCAATGCCTGTTGGAGTCGATGCCCCAGCCTAGCGAGAACAACTTCTGGTAGCACCTAGGTGATGCCGTTTGCCAAAGCAAATGAGTCAATTTCTTCATGATTATCTGTTTATAGTTGTGCTCTGCAACACCCTCCTAACTTCTTCATTTAAAATGCCACGTTTATACCTTGTCGTAGAATGGACTCTTGACAATAAACCATATATAACTATTCGTTGAGGGAACTTATTTAATTATCTTTAGAGTGCGTGGATGTCTGGGTTGACCGATATTATGTATTTCCGATATGCTTTAGAAGTGGAACTGAGCTCACGGATAATAATATTGCTATCATTAATAAAATAGAGTTTTATTAATAATAACTATTAACAACACACAAAACGGAAAATATTGACATAAACAGAGAATGGAAAGGGTCGTGGGGAATCTAGCTAATCCGAGGATTAAAAGGGATTTAAAAAGGTAAAACAAATATAAATTAAAGGGATGGGATGTTTCGCTAAACCATTTAAAGCAAAGGATACAGTTGACAAAAGGGTTAAATACTCAAAGGTTACGTTCAGCTTACGTAAATACACTTGTTGTGCAGAGGAAGGCGACGTGAAGAAATTTTCGGTCCGCTGGCGAGTTCCAGCCGAAAGGGAGGGGGGGATTAAATGATCCTGACGTGGCGTCTCGGGAATGAGAACCGTTTCTTGACGAACGGGCTTGAAGAACAATGGCTGTTCTACGTTGTTCTCTTCTGAACAACAGGGGGGTGAGAACCGTCTCTTGTCTACGGGCTCGAGAACAATGGCTGCTCTAATGTTGTTCTCTTCTGAACAACAAGGGGGAAGGGTGAGAACCGTTTCTTGGCAAACGGGCTGGAAGAACAATGGTTGTTCTACGTTGTTCTCTTCTGAACAACAGGGGGGGGGGGTGAGAACCGTTTCCTGTCAACGGGCTCAAAGGAACAATGGCTGTTCTAACGTTGTTTTATTTATGAACAACAGGGGAAGCCTAGTAGACTTTGCGTCACGAAGGCTCGAACCTTGGCACTCAAGGGATATTGTCCTTCTTCTAGACAAGTGATGGTGGATCTCGAAGTCGAGGGCCCTTTGGTGCACAAGGTGAGACTGGACCATAGTGATGTCTCGCGAAGAAAATCTGGATCTCTAATTTGATCTTAGTGGTAAAGTTTCCAAATAAATAGTCGGGACATCCTCTTGGCGTAGGGAAAAATGGAGTGGGGGCTTCGAGGGAATGCACAGCCGAGCCTGAGAACAATACCTTATCTGCCCATAAGCCTAACTCAATCTGGTGAGGCCGGTGCATAGGGGCGAACAGGGGAAGATAAACCTCCTTGTTTAAATATTGACTCAGGTCGCTGCAATAAGGCACCCGGCTTCAAAGCAAAGATGCACGTGGGTAGCATCGTGGTTTTAAATAACATGTGATAGTGGTTGAAATTGAGCGGCCTCAACCCGTTCTATCACATACCTCTAGGTCAATTTGAAGATCTCTGAAACCACACATGGAATATTTACTTTCACTTTTAGCCCTAAAAGTTCCTCTCAACCCAATGCCTACTTACAGTAACACCTTGGAGCTTGCTCCTATGTGTCGTTGAGAGACATAATTTTTCATTCTTGCTTCTACATCCTTCAGACCTGTAGCTGGCTCGAAACTCTCTAGGCTCCCTTCTAGTCGTAACCAAACATCGAAGGTTTCGATCCTAAGAAAGTCTTGAGTGCTCAGCAAGGAACATGCTTTTCCATTTTCTTTTAAAAATAAAGTTCGTGTAAGACTCTGAGACAAAAGATACTTGCCCAAATGTACACAATAAGAGTCACACTGACATACCTTCAGATAGAAGGAGTCACACAAGCATACATTCGCCCAGATTCTCTTATACATCTCTAAATATAGTCACATACGCAATCTCGACGCAGTCGGAAAGGTGATGGCTTTAACATCAATCTACCATTTTCCTATTTTTTACGCAAATTAACTAAAGAAATTACTTGTCTATACATTGTATTAGGTATTTTCTTATTTTATTATTTATACCAAGCTTTTGAACTTCCTTCTCTGGGTGGGTTTCATGACGCATTTCTACTGACTCACTTCTAACTCATCTCCCCAAAGGAAGGGGGCAAAAGAGTGAATAACATGCTACTTACACTTCATTTTACTTCAAGAATTCGCTGTTGGCTCGTTAGCAATACACACTATCTCCTTCTATCTTTATCTCTCTATCTCTATCGTGTACCGGAATTCGGTCTGCTGCAGCTGAGTTTGTTTTTTACTTTGGTTAGTTTCATCACAACACGCCTATAAGAGAAATCAGTAACAATTATAAACTTGAGAAATTAGTGAACTGAATTTAACGCAGTGTTTCATATATATTTTGGGCACACCGCGACAGATAACCGTCCTCCGAGTAAACGACAAATTTTGGAGATCTCTGACAAAGATTTGAAGAAAAATAGAATAAAATCACTCCCGAACAATGCAATAAATCGGTGCTTCGGCGGCTTAAGTTGTGTAAAAGTCATTCAGAACAAAAACCTGCATGGATCTTATAAAAATGTTTGTTCAATGAAATATTTTTTTGGTTTTCTGGTATGGCTGCAATTACTTATCGTTCTTTACTTATGGAGCAATTCCTTCCTCAAATATACATTGCTTTCTTTATAACATTATTTTTGTTCGCAGATCTAGAAAAGGAAACTTAGACACTATCAGAGAAAAATTGTAAATGATTTTTTAGGATTCTTTTAAAGAAATTAAACAAGTATTTTCACGAAATTGTTGATTTTGGTCTTTTTCTAGGTTTGTACAGTTATTTTTGCAACCAACAAATAGTTACCAAACGTTTGTGTACGAATTTAGCAACTCAGCATCATTGTATCAATATGCACGTATTATATTGTTTTCTCTTATCCGCGGGAACTAATAGAAGCCAATCAGTGAAAGTCTCTAAAGAGTTTAGAATAAAATGAGTCAGGTTAAAAATAATTTTGATTAATTTAGAATAATTTCATTATAAAAATGGTATATTGGATAATATCAGCAGTGATTGTAGCCAAGATTTTTCCAATTTCAAGCTCAACGATACTAGATCATCTGTCTATGATGAAATTTATTGTCAGTTATTCAAAGTAAAGAGGTAAAACAAAACAGGTTTGATGAACTAGTTGGCTGTCTAGGAAATGTTTCTTTAAGTGCAATATTTTTCTTTAAACTATTGATTCATTTTTCATGAATCTCTTTCTCACTCTTTCTATAATAAAACTACATGAAGTGTTGTAAAACAAATATAGTGGTATGTACTGACTTTATGAGATATTTAAAAAGTATGTTAGTATATATTCACTTAATGTCTTTCAAGTAGTAAGGTGATGATGAAGTAAAATTCCATGGGTTGCTTCAGTTTACGAGTGCCGTTCAAAAGGTTTAGAGAATATGTTTCTTGGTTACGTCAAACATTATTTCAAACTAACTCTTCAGCTTAAAACTGCAATGTTCTGAAAATAATCCAGGATGAGAAATGGAAATTGTAGGCATATTTTATTTCTCGCAAAAAGAACAACCTAAACTCAACATGGATTCTTAGAAATTGAAGGTTGAGGTCAACATGAAATTGTTTGATTAATCTTGGTTAGAAATTATGTGATATTAATGATAAAGTTAGGAAGGTTTACGGAGAGGTTGGTATCAAGAAAACGCCTCGATAAATCTATAAATTGATTCTCTATTGGAAGAGAAGATTTTGAAGATTGCACTAATATTCCTTACCTGGGGGAGGGGAAATAATCAATAAGGACTATTTTTAATTATTTTAATAGAGAAAAAAGTGAGAGAACTATTGGGATCTAGTAATAATAATTAGAGTTACCTCTAATTTCACTTACTTTTTTGTGAAAAGAATGGAACATCGTGTGAGAAAATGCTATGAATAAGATAATCGATACACTGAAAATCATTTCACGTAAATAGATCATCTTATACATTATTTAGGGTGGATCACCTTGGACTGGGTAAACTTGAAGGGGAGCCATTCATAATCAATATCTAAATTATTATTTTAAATAAATGAGGTATTAATCCTGCTGAAATGTCTCAATGATATTTACTGGTGATGAAAAAATAGGTATACATACATGATCATGAAGTTGAGGAACAATCAAACCATTAGGTACTGAGATTAGCATAAGGGTAAAAGAAAATTTAGTAACCGGTGGTATATATATATATATATATATACATATATATATATATATATATATACATATATATATATATATATATATATATATATATATATATATATATATATATATATATATACATCGCGGAGTGGAAGGTCAAGGTCAGAGGCGTGACCTTCGCTCGTCGTTGCTTGAGCCAGACGAGAGGGAAGCTAAGTAGTGGGAGAATCGAGATTCCGGACGAGTGCGTGGAATTAAACAACTACAGGAGCGAGTGCGGTTGCCGATAGGATAAGGATGAATGCTTATTGGTTCTGGATATAGAAAGTCAAAGTACAAAACTAAACTTTTCTGATTACAAAAACATAATATACTAATAAAATGAGCTTGGAAACGAAGAGAAAATGGATACTCATTATTTACAGTTCTCAGACGAAGGCTTTCGGGGAAGTGAATAGACTCAGTTGAGAGTCAGCGAGCGGCTGCTGATGAGCCAATGTACGAATGCAGATTTCACGGAATGACTGGATACAGTTCCACGAGTTAAGTCGTCGCGAGCCTAGCTTTGGGGTTTGAGGCCTATGGAAGACGATGGGGGTGGTACGGGGAGTGAGGTTTGCACGGGTTGGTCGCGATCGTTTCCTTTAACTTCGAGAATTAAGACTTCAGGAAGTATTTGCGAGAGACAAGAACATAGCAGATTCCAGGAATAGCCAAGTGATTGGGGCTGTTTTCTTTCGGAGTGAATTCTTCCTTTCGCGCTCGAGAGAGGAAGGGGACGGACCCGAAACAAGACATAGTCTTTTTTCGTTCTAAAAGGCGGGCCTATACTGAATTTGCACGGCCTGTGACTGAGGTTAAATATGGAATATGGCCCAACCGGAAGAGATTTGGCTCAGCTTTCGGAAGGGCTTCTTTTTAATCAGACACAACGCCGAAGGAGGTTAAATCCTTGAGAGATTTTGAATATCGTGCAGTGAGGCGGCGGCGTCTTCTCAGCGCTCTTAACGGCCCATGCTTCTGTTTTATTACCTCAAGTAGCTTGATTCTCTCACGGTTTGGCTCGGCGTTCCTCGACCTCGTAGGTCTTCTCGTTCCTCGAGACGGCTTTTTTCTCTCTTTCTGACAGTAAGCTTAATAGAAGAATCAATGGCAAATAAATTTGGAGAATTTCCATCAAGGGCAAATCAAAATTAAGGTACACTATTGTTATTGTTTTTAAAAATATACACGATGAAATTAGCAAAAAGAAAGGCTGAAAGCTTTATGCCAGGATTGGATTTCATCAAGACATGTGTGGTGAAAACTGCAATACCATTGATAGGAATTTCTCCCACTTTCATTTTTAATTTGGCATCCGCCGACCTTTATTTGTTTTCCCTATAAGGAAACGCATAAAAACTATTTATTTTTATTCAGTTGGAAAAGTGAATACAACAGCAAGAACCGAATTCATTTCAAGACCAAGTTTCTATACAAAACATTTGGAAAACTGTAAACATCTTTTGAAAGAATTTTGAATTGTGAAAGAATGTGTGTCATATAAACAACAGATTTCTATTTTTTTATCTTTTTATTAATGTTTTTCGGGAATCATCTGGACCATTTTCCTATTTTATCAGCCGCCATGTAAACTCGAATCGAGAGTTCTTTGCTCTAACGGCCTTTCTTTTATTTCCGCTTGGCGATAAAACTCACTTGATATTAGTAAACTTCGTTCAAACGACAGTTAAATTCTTTCATTGCATTTCCATAGATCATGAACAAATTTAACTGAACAAAATCGCGAGTTTCCTCTTTTGAATGACCTTTGCTCCAAATCTGTAACATTTCATGCTCGTCACTAGAATAAGGAATTCTCTTAAATATGAGGAAATAGGCAAAGTTTTAAATGTGCGCAAAAAATATTGCTGCTATCTCCTGATTTATAAAATAGCAGAGAGAATTAAACGTTTGAAAAAAAAGTAAGTTTACATTGTAAGTCTTGACCTTTCTTCGTCCTCTACAAGATGGAGAATTGAAAACTTCAAAAATTGTTTGAGACATTTCTAACTATGAGTGGATTAATGTAGCCTTTTATTAAGTAATGTTGTTTGTTTAAATACTTTGGGATCAATCTTCACCTTAAGCATAATTAAATATCAATTGAACTTATTGTTTCCCATATTTTAACACTTTTCCTTCTAATGTAAAATAACAGAAATTGTAACATGTGCCAATACCAAAACTTGCTGTAAAATATAAAGGAATATATAAATATTTAAAAAAATGGAAAGCAATATGTTCAAATGTTGTTTTCGTATGTGTCAGTGGGAAGTTAAATTAATTTGTTTTGGGGGCTACATTTTTAGCTCTTTTACTTAATCTGACCTAGTAAAGATAAGCTTCCTCAACGACCATTAGTAAAGATAACTTATTTCCGAATTAATTAAGTAAAAACATGAAATCACCTATCTCTTAGAAGTGATCACCTTTACTTTATGTAAATAGAAGAATCTTAATTATTTAGACGTCGCAATAATCATCCTAATATTACATGTAGCACTTGAGTGCAATAAAACACAACAGCATAAGTATAAGCAATTTGTAAACTAGTCATGACATTCCTGGAGCTTCAGCAAATTTCAAATGTTAAAACTATCAATTACACCAACTTAACCTTAAAAATGTTTTACAAAATAAAATTAGAACTAATATGATCATCTCTGCTGCAAAGTTTCTATCGCCTTAACTTATTATCTCCAGGACCGGTTCGAGCAATACGTTAAAGTAAATTCAAATTTTGACGCATAATGTTAAATTGTTGGTTTTGAATAAACTATGTACTAACGACACATATTTTTGAAAGTGTTAAAATAAACTACTCTATGTTAGGCTAGGTTAGATTGATGCAGAATGGGAATCCAAATCTCTAAATACTAAAAATTGGAAAGCTCTGTTTCATTGTTATTTTGGCATGCAATACTTTATAGTGATCCTTTTTTAATAGAGGTGAGTAAAGGGTGGACCTGTTCAAAAGCTGATCTCGAGTAGATGTTTCAATTTTTTAATACATCATATTGTAACTATGTACTTCAATTACATAAAAAATGCAGGTTTATTTGGATGATGACTCTTAACCTAACCAACTCACATTGCACAAATAAAATTTTTTCAGCCTAGCCTTTTAAGCTATACAATTTTTTAGCCTGTCTTTGTGTATCTTTATATCTACCTGATAGTTTATTTTTGAAGATATAATTTCTGTCTACCTAACAGGTTGATGAGTAGCTATATTTTTTGTCTATTTATCTACCTGTAGGTTAGACTTAACCAAAACCATGTTTATTTCGGCTAATTTAGGTTTATAAGCATATATATCAAAACTGTCCTTAAGGCGTGCGTTTTTCAAAGATATTCACTATTTATTGTGACAATATGAGACCACTTAATCAAACCTAAGGTTGGTTTGTGTCGACTCTCGTCTCCGAAGTGGATCATTTACAGACTGCTCACATTGATTGACTCGCAATTGAAGTCGCTGTGTGACAGTATCAAAGGAAACGTATACTCGAGCTTTGAAGTATTTGCCGGTGATTTATGATTGCTTTAGACTGCGGTAGTACTACGATGGTGTCTTACAAGCTTCGCTTGCGCCCGAGTTTGAATGAGTGCTGAATGATTATTTACGTCACTCGCGTGGTTGGTTTGTGATTCTGAATGTCTTGTCACTCACTGTAAATATTGCTACAATTTTCTATTTCAAATATTGTTTCAATTGTGTGCATTTTGGCAAAGAAATGGTGGAAATGTGACATAACATCACTGCAAGATTCAAGATTAGCCTCATGAAAGAGGACGAAACTGCGTTAGGAGCATAAAAAGTTTGCGACAGGATTAATTAAGGATAAACCGAGGACAGGATGAACTTCAACGTGAAAAGACACATGTGTAGAGGTGGAGGCATCTTTGCTGCGATCACCTTCGAAGTCAGTGCGAAAACAGTCTTCCGAGGTACGAATTAAAAAAAACAAAATGTTAACACACATGCCAAAGAATCTTAATTTTATATAATCGTTTAGGCCAGCATTAGTAAAAGAACTAAGCAATAGATAACGTCATGGCCAAAAGACTGTATTTAAGACAATCCCACAACGTGGAAAGGTGTTTTCTCGGATGAATGTGCAATTTAGCAGAGTGGCCAGGGTAGGAATGTATATTATTTCTGGAGCAAAATAAACCAACTGGGGCAAAACCCCCCGCATGTGATGATTTGGGCCGCTATATCAAGTAGGCACTTTGCATTCTTACATTGCCATGTTAAGGAGGTGGTTTGTTTCACAGTTCCAGAGATTATATATAGATTTGAAAGATTGTTGGTTTCAAAAAGATGGTTTCCCTCCCCATTATGCCATCACTGTCAGGGAATACCTGAATAAAGTTTTTCGAGATAGATGGATGGGGCGAGGATCACAACAACTTCCAGCATCTCTCGATTGCCCTCCAACAAGTCCAGACCTTACGATTGCGACAACGCTCTGGGGCCTATTATCAAGAAGAGAGTTTCATAAGAGAGATACCAAAATACCCAACAGTTGAAAGAGGCTGTTTGAGCAGCCTTTGCAACAATCGCTAAATCACAGTCTAGACCTTACGATTGCAATAACGCTCTGTAGCGTATTATAAAGAAGAGAGTTTCACAAGAGAGATACCAGAATACCCAACAGTTGAAAGACGCTGTTTGAGCAGCCTTTGCGACAATCGCTAAAAACACAGTTTATTAAAATATCACACTGTACATGGTGCCGCATAATTTTCTATCCCGAAAATTACGGTGTTTTTACAGACCTTCTCGATGTGTGACAGTGTCAATGAAAGTGAATACACTAAGACCTTCGCATGTGTTTAATATTATTATATTGTTACCCTATTGTTCTTATTACTTTTCTTAAGGGGGACAAGAATTTCTTATCATCCTGTAGATGCTTGTATATACTGTTTAGGTGTATTTTCGTAAGTTTGAATTGGTACTTGTCTAATGCAATTATAGACTGGGAACCGAAGGTTCTATGTAGAATTACGTGGGGAAGGGGGTTTCTGTGCTATCTTACAGTGGTGTAAGGTTTAGTTGTGAGAGACGGTGCTATTTAGCGGCCGATGTATACGCCATTTACCTAAGACTATTGATTTGAGAGCCTGACTGCTATAGTACTAGGTGAAATAGATGTTTGTTTAGTTCTAGTTATCTGTCTATATGCATAGGTTTGCAAAGAATTAGTCTAAACACACTCGCTTCCTTGAGTGAGACCACAAATGTCTTTCTATATGAAGAAAAAAGCTCACAAAGTGCGCGTTTTCTATATAAATAAATATATATATATATACATATTCCATGTTAATCTTGATAAAAGCACCATACTGGCAAGCATAAGGGAACATTTCTGAGCCGAGATAGACTGGATGTAGAACGTTGCTGTCCAGGATTGTATGATCAAAAAATTAATGATTCCATTCAGGGGTTGTTTTATATGAATTTTGTGTGAGGAAATGTTAATTTGAATTCTATTTTGGTTTTGTACAAACAAGAAAACGAAATTCAATTTTCCTCACTGCAAATAAGTGAAAAAAAGCTCTGCTCATAAATTAGAAAGGTTAAGGGGTGAATAGAAACAACTTTCCATACATTCCATATTTAACATTTAGGAAATAACATTACCTGCTTCCAAAAACAAAACTTGTGTTAGGTATTTGACAAAGAAATTTCCACTTATTATCAACATTTAAGTACTACTTATTATTACTTACACCTTTCTATGAATCCCCATATCCATTGTATGTTTTATTTTTAACCCACAAGGGCGTATCAAGTGTAGCATGGAGACCCATGCAGTAAGTCGCATCTTCAGGCTTTGTTTACCATTTTACCGGAGGAACTACGGCTGATTCTTTTGTACACATTTTTACTTCCTTTATCCTCACCACTAGATTTGCACATATATCCGTACAACCATTACTTGCAATATTATCACGTCAGTTTTTCGTGTAAATTTAATTAAAAGAAAAATGACCTGTTTCTGTAGGTAATATTCCTCTCGTGGCCTGGATTTCGGTCTGAAATACAACCTAATTGTAAATTTTCTTCTTCCTCTGTTATTTTTTAGAGAGGAAATAAATAATGCATTTTGGTAGTTTGGTTTCTATTATTTCCTTCATAATAAATTCAAGCCTATGGAAAGTGATATTCGCTTGTTTTTATAGTTTTCTTGCCTTCTGTCTCGAATAGATTTCCTTGCCTAGTTTCGGCAAACGGGTGTTCCTCTCTTCAATTCCTTCTACGTCATACATAGTTATTTTATTAACGCGTCATCTTTCGCTTTTGTTATAACAATAACCAGCCTTTTAATGCATCCTAACTAAAATATTGCAGATAAAGCTCACGTCATTCTCGATAATGTACATAAATATATTTAAGTCAAATTTTTATAGTATATTCATATTCATTGCTACACCATAAATCATGCCGCCGATATTATTGCTAGCCTCTATATTCCAAATCTCTCAAATCTATGAATTTCCTATTTTTCGAAAACTTTACCTATCCTGATATGAAAACATCCTGTTGATTCAATAAGTTAAAAAACTTTAATGTCCATTTTTAAAAGAAAACTTTCAAGTGATGATAAAATTTTGAGAAATTATTCATATGTAATTTAATATTTTAAGATATTCCATATTTTTGATATTATATGGTCATTTCGACAAGATTTTTATTGGGTCAAGGAAGTGATGGCAGAAAGAAATTTTTGGAGGTAAATAAAACCCAAATGTTATTTTTCTTGAGGCTCGAGAGTTTTTATGTTTATTTGTTTTTGTATTGTCAACTTTTATTGAAAGTTATCTAAGAGTTTTTCTGCCAACTTTAATCTTTAGTATTACCCAAAAAGTTAATGAACATGCCTAATAGGTGCTTCAATGAAAGAATTACACCAAGCGTAGTAATGCACAATTGCCCTAGCAGTACAACAGAACCAATCACCCATCATTTCCAAATTCTGAGATACGAAAAGTGGCAAAGTTTGTTCACTTTTGGTCACTCGATCCCACAATATTTGATTTACATCTTTTTTTTAGCTTTATGTTGTCCATCGATGCCGATGAAGACCTCACTCCATACATGGATGATTTTGATGAGGTTTGGTTGATAATTATTGTCTTTAGTGAGATCGTTGATGGCTGCGGAGTCTACGAAGGTTGGCCTAGCCTATTCCACAGACATCGCAGATATGGGGTCCTTGTATTTGTTGGTGTCGTCTTGCATGGCAGGTTATAGCAGCATTGTGGATAGGCTATTTCAAAAATGCGTGGATGAATTAGCAATGCATGGAGTGATAACTTGCACGATGATGTTTGAGGTGGAAAGTAGATGCGCATTCTTCAGTCCACCATCTTAACTTTCCCCTTGTGAGTCTAGTGGCAAGGAAATGATCTAAGTTGCAGTTCTCTGCCTTAAAAAAGTCCCTTCTTGGACTATTGTCTAATGCACGAGCAGCGTGCAGATTTGATTTCCAGATTTAATCCTGAAGCCTTGGCCCTTCTAAGGGCTCCCACAAGGCAGGGGGGTTGGCCGGGTTATACCGCCTGGAACTCGGTCATTGGACGTACCTTCAGTTATAGGCAGGTAGACCACGAGCAGGTAGTATGCCAACAGTTGAGAGGCAGAGGCTAAGTAACCTTATCTTCTATGACTTAAATTTAAGACTTAAGGTTATATGAGTATATTGCGCAGGAGGAAGGTATTATTTCGCAGGATGACTATCTTAATAAGAAATGAAAGTGTTTTTATTTTTTCAGATATATTCGTGAAATTTGGATCAGATTGTTTTCGTGAAATGTTCTGTCGATCTCACTCGATTAACCCCTCCAGTAACCTCAATGACAGCCTCAGGGTGACTTCAAAACCAGTCCCTAGCCTTTGTCATTATCTCACATTTTAGTTCCTGAAGGCGCTGTTAATCCTGGCCCTAAGCTTATACTTCTTGTTGCAGCTGGATTTGTTGTTTTCTCGTTTCACCACGCTGCACACAAAATAATCAAAGAGTTTGCAGTCTTGCGAGTTGAAAAGCTAAATGTCAGTTGCTGTGTGCTCGAAGAAATTCTCCGACAGAAAGGCCTGGGTCTTCCGGCTCATGTTGCATAGTGCAGAGTCTAGCTGCCACAACTAATGCCTCCATGCAGCTACCCGGTCAATCTAGAGCTTCCCACCTCACTCAAAACACGGGTGCAGCCGTCGTTGTTTTGCACGAGGAAATTAGGGAAGAACTGGGGTAGCACGACGTCACTGTTATTGCTAACAACACTTCTGTCCATGATTGTCGTATGAAATTTCATGTCTGTCTTTGTGTGCGTCCTTAGGTGCGACAACGAGTCATCTGTTGAGCTGGGATGGTATCTGATCATCATGACGGCTCCTGCGGTTCTTTCAACCTTTTGATCAGCTTTGTGGTGTACTTGAGTCGCTTTTAGATGTTTTGTGTTAGTCATCAAGTAAATTTGGGTAATGGCAGTGCGGATATGTGGTGCACACAATATGTGCACACACAATCCGATGAAGTAGTGATGTGTACATTCAGTCTATGTGAATAAATTTATTTTTTCGAAACGAAACGAAAATAAACTCCAATGAAACATTGTAACATGTAACAGGATATTTTAGAATCATTCCCATTTTGATTTCCCGAAAAGACCAAATTCGCGGTGAAAAGCTAAATTGAGAATGAGACTAATTATTCTGTGGTTACAAAATGGGACCTTAAAATGGGTTAGCTCGATCGTAACCACATTTGGTGAACATCAAATTACAACCACAATATTATATTTTTATTTTTGTTAAGGAAGACGAAAAAAAGCGCTTGACCAAATTTCACCGTTTCAGTATATTTTCTCCCAAGAGAAAAGGTTTTCAAAAGTAATGTATATATACCTGTATGTTTATAAATGTGTCTAAGTATATAACGAGTAAATCGAGGAGGAGTGAGATCATTTGAGGGAAATCATTTCAAGGAGCAGTTTCACATATCGCTCGCGGGTCATACCAATCAAGTCATTTACTCCGCATTAGAAGATAGCATTTACGCAACTGATCTTACATCAAGACGAGTCTTATTCATTCATCGTACCCAAGAATTAACATTCAGAGAGTTGGTTGTAAGCATCAACAAAGATAAGCCCGTCAAATCGATAATCAATCTAATTCGAACCTCTCCTTCATTTGCTACCCAAAGCCACTGAATAAATAAAACTGCAGTCTTCTTGTTTCCATCGCCATTTTGCTCGAAGGAAAAATCATATCAGAATTTCTGCTCATCGCCCAGCCAAAAATATTCATCATTACCTTTTGGAGTCAGGTAATAATTTGTCGGAACGTTATCGTATTACCGAAATCCGATTTAACGATCAACGTTTCGCAACAATCTTAAGAGACGCGCAATAGCAAAGAGGATCACAAAACGAGGTGGAATATAAATATATCTGGTGACCAACGAAGAGATCCTTTCATCATCCAACCCCCCTCCCTATATATGTTTTGATTAAGTTAAAGTTTGGTGGATGTACATTGTACATCCAGTGAATGATCTGAGTGCCTTGCTCTGAGTAGTTTGGAGTGTGTTTGTGTAAGATTTAGCTGTCGTTGGGGGCCAGTTTGTGCTTCGTAGTTGAGGATGATGCGGATGAATTGTTTGCATAGAGTAATGAACGGCTTTTTCTGTTGCCCAAATAGTATGTTTGATAGTGCATGTAGGGCGTTAATTTCTTTGTGGTCTTGTTTGTAATGTTTGTTTTGTGGTGTTTGAATGTCATGTGGCTTTCTAGTGTACATCCTAGATGAGTGAGGCTTTGTTTAGTGGTAGATGTTGTCCATTTAATGTTATTTGGTGGTGTTTGTTCAATTCGTGGTAGTTGGGTGTGAAAAGAGTTACTGTTGATTCGTTGGCTGAGACAATCATGCAGTTTTGTGTGAGTCAGTTTTCTAATATGTATATATGCTGTTGGAGTGTCCAGCTTGTGGTTATGATAGAGGGGATTTGTGTTGTGTGTGAGGCGTCGTTTGTGTAAGTGTAGGTGTTGGTTAATGAGGTTTGTCTTTGTCGGATGTCATGTGTGAGTAAGTTGAATTGTAGAGGTGAGAAAGTGGCTTCTTGTTGGAGGACATTGCAGATATGTCGAATATATGATTTAAGTGTTCGGTGGGTGACTTTGGCTTGACTTTCAAAGATAAAGTTTATTATCCACATTTTTGTCGTTGTTATAGAGGTTGGTGTTCAGGATTTTGTTTAATAGGATGTGTTTTGTACTCTTTCCAAAGCTTCGCTTATATCCATTGCAGCAAGAATTGTACGTGAAGGGGATTAGGGCTCGTTGAAGCCACCGATTTTGTGTTGTGTAAGGTTGGTTAGAAGGGTCGTGGTTGTGTCGGAGACAGAGTTATGTTTGAGCTGATTCTTTGGTCTAATAGAAATGAAAATAGGTGATAAGAGTATTTTTGTGTTGAGTGTTTATTTGGTTTAAGAGTAATTATGACGTGTGCTAGTTTCCAAATAAGCGGGTTTGTGTTAGTGAGCCAGGAATGGTTAAAATTTCTATAATGGCTGAGATTGTTGTCTTGCCTAGGTGCTTGAGCTAGATAATAGATATGTTCTCTGACTCAAGGTCTTTAGAGTTTTTGAGCAATTTGATTGTTTATTGAACGTTTACTGTGGTAAAGAGGAGTGCTTGGTTTGTAGTTATGTGTTCTTGATTTTTTTGTGGATTTGTCTGTTTTGACTGTGCGTTGCGATGAAGCTAATGTTTGAGTAGTGTTTCATGAGAAGTTTACAGTGCTGTCTAGGTGTTGCAATTTCGTTGTTTCTGGTAACTGATGAATCGTGTGTGGGGGCTGAGGTGGTACGTTATGTGTGGAATTTATTTGTGTTCTCCAGTGTTGAATTGATTTTTTTTGTATTCTATTGTGTTGACACATTAGTTTCTGTTTTCAGCTTGATGCTTAGTGATTAGATTGGTAATGTGGGTGCTGAGCAATTGGATGTGTTGTGTTTTTGTTGTAAGATGGCCGTTTTCCTTTAGGATGTTTCGTTGCTTTATGCATCTGCTATTTTCTTTATCATATTGGGATTATATCTTTTCTGTTGCCTCTTCTAGCGAGAGGTATTAGTTTAAAATGAATTGGAAAGTTTGTCTTCTATGTATTGAGTGTAGTTTTGCCAATCTGCTTTTTTGTAAATTATATATGAGATTTTGTAGGAAGTTAGTTGTGAGCGCGTGGTTTGAAAAAATATAATAATGGATGGGTGTTTTTAGGAGAGGTCAACTATAGTGTTCCATGTGTTTCTGTAATTTAAGAAAGGTGAGCGGAGGGTAATGTTTATGGATGCGCTATTTTGCGTGAGTAGGGATAGTTAACTGGTTGGTAGGGATGTGTTTTTAGTACGAATTGCTCGTAAAGTTGTTTAGCTATATGGGTGGTTATGTTTTCTGTGGTTTGGATTCTGAGGAAAAATTTGTGGTGTTCGTTAAAATTGCCATAGATAAAAAATCTCAGAAGTTATGTGAGGGTTTATAAAATACGTGCGTAGTTTCCAAGTATTCTAAAACAGGTGGGGGAGGAATATATTTATCAGGTTGTATTTCGATTCTTTGATCTTTGATCTAATGGCTTAATTTTCTTATGGGATTTGTTATTTATGTCTGTTTATATGGGAAGTTCCAGTTAATGGAATGGATTTGTGTACGGATATTATGAATGTGTGGCCTCTTGGGAAGGGTGTCTATTCTAATAGTGGTGTATTGGTGGAAAGGGCGAAATCTTTGTTGTGGTGTCAGTTTTGTTTCTTGAATGAGTGATATATGAGTGTTGTGTTTGTGTATTAAGTCATGTAGTTCAGCATTTTTGTAGCAGATAAAGCTAATGCTAAATTGTAAGTTAAGGGTGTTTTGTCCTGGAGTTTATTCTCTGTGGGTGTTTGGGGGAGGTGTGAGCATCTAGTGAGGTCTTGCTTGTAGTGTAGTGGCATATGGAGGGAAGGTTTGAGCAGTGTATGCGTATCCAGTGTTTGCATTTGTCACATTTTACGGAGCTCTATCTCCTGTGGATTTTGTGGTGATAGGTGTGGCATAAGAAGGAGCGGGCGCTATCGGTGACTTCGTTGTTTCCAGCAATTTGGAGAGGAGAGGGGCGGGGGGCTAATCTTGACTCATAGTAGAAGAAACGTAGGGGGCTGAACGAGGAAGGGAGTTTCTAAATTCGGGCGGGAACCCGTTGGACCCGAAATACTGTGATCAAGGGACAGACCGAGGGCCATGACTTGACCCTGAAGTGCCGTGGCAGGGAATGTACTGAAACCTTTGTACTCGACGCTGACTGAGTTTGCCTTTTTGGAGTCGGTTGTTTTCTTCCAGTTTCTTTGACCTTGTGACGAGCAGCAGTTCAACCGCATTTGTACAATTACGTAGGAATTTAAATTTCCAAATGCACTAAAGATAATACTTTGTTCTAGAATTTAAAATGTATGCCATATTCTGACGATTACATAATAGTTCTACTTCCTATCATCTTAAATCCATGCACAATTTACTCAATAATATAACGTTTTACCTTAGAGATGATTTATGAAATGACTAGAGAAACTTTGAGATAATCAAAAAAAATATTTTTTTTAAATTATACCGAATAACAAAATGGAGCAATAATATTAGGGATATGACTCAATATGTGGCTTTCGCTAAGTGAATCTTTAACGATTTTTATTGTCCTGGGGAGGCGGAAGAAATTTTGCAATACTGTCGATCGTGCGGCGTACGTCAAAAGACAGCAGTTAAGGGGCGAGTTAAGGGGGCCTTATTTCCAAAGGGCCCCATCAATTCTGAACCTTTGATATAATTTTAATGGGAAGTTCCTAAGGTACTTGTCAACTTAACCTATGAAATTTACAAAAGTATACTAAATATTATTTTATTTATATGGGTCCAAATCCATGGTAACCCTTACGTAATGCTTTTTTATTTAATATTTGTTTCGGTTACAATTTAGATTATTTTTCACATACTACAGTGTTTTTTCTTTACAGGAGACAGCTAAAATGCGTAGAAAATGCAAAAATTCCCCCAGACAGTTTCTTTTATATATTTGTGTCATAGAATTAGGCAGTTATCGACTATTTCTCGATTCCTGCGTTTGTTCCGGAAAGGATTACGACAGCCCAAAATAATAATTAGAATTGAATTTTTTTGTGCTCGCGGGGATTTTGTTATTCGAATACTTTAAATATGTTTGGCCGGGATTGGTCTTATTTAATTAGGCTTTGTTGGTTGGAAGACTTAATAAGAATTGCAAAATTGATCTTTAATTACACGACAAAACATATAATACGAATAATTACACTCTCTAGTTATTAATTAAGTCAGCAATGGGAAAATTATCAATAATTTCCAATAATTACTAATGCCGAAAGGGCTCAATATTCCAAGTACTAACCCGATAGGGCTTACGAAGAAACTACGACTGGAATCCTAGCCTTAGAGGCACAAATAATTCACTTTAGTTATCAGAAATGACTCGGGAGGAGACTACTTGACGAGACTTAGTCGGCGGGCGTCGCACCCGCTCGATGAGGAAAGGAAAGGTGTAAATATCTTACTATTTGGGGGGATGGTGAGGTTACCACAATTAGACGCTCGGGGAAGATTCTTCAAGTAGCCGCTCAAAAAGGGAAGATTCTCCTGTATACGCTCGATGGGGAAAATTCCTCTGGGGCTGGGACTGTGCGCTTCTTTTGGACCGGTCCTTTGATCCTGACGCCGTCGTTCCAAATAAGAAGATCCTAGCTGCGGGCCGGTAAGACACCTTGTTCTATCGCTCGAGGATATGCGCCGTCAGTGGATATTTCCACAGACGTCTTAAATGAGGCCGCCGAATACCTTCTGTATTTTCCGGACTTGGCTCACTTGGGAGCAACGTAGATACAGCTCACCACCACGACCTAGGGTGTTCTCCAAGGTAAATACTTAACAGCTTAAATTTTTTTTTAAAAATTGAGCAGAGGCACATCGGGTTTAGTTTACACAAGATAGGGGGGCTATATTTACAATAGGGTCCTAATAAGGACCGAGAGTTAGTTATACCTATATACATGAAATAATCACACAATAATTAAAGTAGGCCTAAGTTTCATTGGGGCTAAAATCAACGGGGTTGCGACTTAGGCTATCCGCTATACAATTCTCTGAGCTTTTTAGATATGAAAATTTTGAATTGGAATTCCTGAAAAAATAGGCTCTAACGCATCAGTCTACCCTTATTATTTTTATGTATTTCAAGTACGCCAGCGGCTTGTGATCCTTTTCAATGGTAAACTTTTTGCCTAATAAATAAGTCTTAAATTTTGGGATTCCCCATATAATAGCGAGGGTTTCGCGCTCGATTACAGTATAATTCTTCTCACGTGGTAACAGCTTTCGGCTAGCGTATGCAATGGAGAAACACTCTTTATTAGGTCCGTATTGGACTAACACTCAACCTATCCCGTCGTTGCTAGCATCTGTCCTGATGCCAAAAGGCTCAGCTGGATTAGGTAACCGCAAAATCGAGGCAGACGCGCGTTTACCTTTGAGATGATTAAAGCTGGCAACTGAAGACGGAAACCAGGCGAGTCAATCGGGAATTCTCTCCTTTAGGAGATTCCATAAGTGGGAGAGAGAGAGGCAAAGTTTGGAATAAATCGCTGTAGAAGGAGGTAGCGTACATAAATAACCTTAATTGAGGTTTGTTAACGGGTAGCGGCATTCTCCCGATGGCTTTAATGTTTTCTTCCTGCGGGCCTAATCGTTGGTTTCCTATGCTAAATCCCAAGTAGTTTATTCTGCCAAAGGCAAAATGAAACTTGTTTGACCCGAGAGTAAGGTTGTGGCTTCTCAACCTTTGTATTAGAGAATAAAGGGCAGTCAGCTGGGTTTCCCAATCGTTTGAGGCAAAATATATGTTATCAAAATAGAAGGATACATTAGGCAATCCGTCTTAAATCTCTCTCATCTTCCGGTTGTAGTTGTTACAAGCGGTGACGAGGCGAAAAGGAAGCCTTCTAAACTGCATTAACCATTTTTGGATAGGAAATGCAGTAAATCTCTTTATACTGTCCTTCAGAGGAATCTGGAGGACCTTTACTATGGGGAACCTATTAGCACGCTTTGCATAAATCCAGTTCCGAAATATATTTCGCCCGTTCAAACAAGTGCAGATTTTGGTCAATCAGCAGAATAGGCTCCGCGTTAAATACGGTAACCGGGTTCAATTTCGGTAAGACTCATCCGGTTTTCTTACCATAACCAAGAGGGAACGAGTGTCGTATTTGGAAGGTTTAATGATTTTCAGCTTCATTAAATTGTCCACCTCTCTATTAAATTCTTCCCTCAGGTGGACTGGCAAGGGGTATGGTTTATACCTAACTGCTTCTTGGGGCGTCAACTGAATATCGTGTTCGAATTGGGTAGCACATCCAGGTACGTCGAAGATGACGTCACGAAACCGTTCGAGGGTGATTTTAAGCTTCATTGAAGGGGCCTCCGTTATCTTGGGCACGGGAAAAGGGTATTCCTCGTCTTGCTCGACGAGGGCCTATTTGACAACCCCCAGGGGAACCAGGGGAAAATTTCCTTCGAGGGTCGATTCTTCATCAATTGCTACAATATGATGAATTCCTGCACGCTGGTGATACTTCTTGAAGAGGTTGATATAGAAAACCCTATTTCCGCTTGGAGTTTCGATCAGATAGTCTACGGCGCCACGCTTTTCAACTATCCTAAATGGACCTTTGCATCGGCTCAAAACTTTGTTAGTGTCCGTCGGGAGTAATAGCAAAACTTCTTCACCTGGTTTAAACCGTAGTAGGCCTTATATCTATCCAGGCTCACGTTGGCGTTTTGGTAGGCCAACTCGGCGCATTCTTCAAATTTCTTACGGAGCTCGATCAAGTAGGAATACAAGGACTGTATTTCCTTGTATAAACTAAACTAACACTTTAAGGTCACTCAGGGGTCCAAGAACATTCATATCATATAATAACTCAAAGGTCAGGAATCACAAAATAGGATGGGGTATCTTCCTATAAGCTAAAAAAGCCACTGGTAGATAACGATGCAATTCGCTGGGTTGCTCTATGCAAAACTTTTGTAGAATCGCCTTGATTTTCCGTTTAACTTTTCCCACATTCCATTCCCAGTCAGGTGGAACGCAGTGGTCAATAAAGGTTTTTATCATGAGAAGTTTCCCTACTTGCTACATTAAATGAGAAATAAATAGATGGCCGCGATCTGATAGAATTTTATTGGGTAATCCAACAAGTACAAAAATTGAAATGAGCGCCTCGGCACATGAGACGCTGCAAATCCTTTTTAGTGGGACGGCGTCGGGAAACCTGGTAGGGAAATCAACTAGGGTGAGAATGTAACTATGCCCCCCGCTAGATGGAAGGTAAATCGGACCAACTAGGTCGATAGCTACACGGGAGGAAGGTTCAGGATTAATGGTGCCATTTTGCAATTGGGCCAGCTTAACTCGACCCTTAAGTGCTGTCTTTTGACATACGCCGCATGATCGACAGTATTTCCAAATTTCTCCGGCCGCCCCAGGCCAATAAAACTATTTTAAGATTCGCTTAGCGGTCTTCATGTGGACAAAGTGACAAGCAAAAAGGCTGCCATGTACAGTCTGGAGTATGAGACGCACATATGAGCGCAGAACTCACACTGTCTGTGATTCAGCCGAGTCTCCGTGAGAGCAAACGCGATAGCGAAGGTTATTATTAACCCGAAAAGTAACCAATTTTCCACCTCTTACCCCTACCTGTGTTCCTTCGCGGGCTTTCGCCAACAGGGGTTAATGGAATCACATTCTTTTTGTTTCTTGGAAAAGTCCTCATTGACTAAATTTTTACAATCCGGTTCTGCCCTTCCGGGAGTTTCCAAGGAGACAAGCGTTTCGGAATCTCTCTTAGCCTGAGAGTGGGTGGTCACTGTTTGAGTCAGCGGAGTCGTTGAGACCTTGGAGTTCTGCCCAATCAGGTTGGCATAGAACTTTATGGGGGCCGCGACTAATTCTGCCCAGCCGGTAAAGTAGGCGCAATCAATGTGGCACTTTACTATGGGGAACATATTAGCACGTCCCAGATAGCCATGGACGATAGCGAACCGATCATGATCCGGTGCTACTGGTAGCAGTAACTTATCCGAGATCATGATACACGTGCACCCTGTATCTTGGATGAGGGTGGAGATACGGCATCCATTTGCCGCACCTTATTCGAACCGGAGGCTCCCAGGGTTACATTTATGGAATAAGACTCTACCTGGTGGCCAGACGGACCGGTTTCACTTGACGAGGTCGAAGATTCTGGAGGCGAAGTGGGCTGAGTGGGTGTTGCACTCACAGGGTGCACCTGGTAGGAGAAGTTGTTTCTTAGATAGGTGTTCTGAGGGTAATTGTATTTAACCTGCCCATTAACTCCATACAAAAAACACACGATGTTTTTTCTCGGTAGTGCTGACGGAGGGAGATTGCAAGAGAACGGCCGATTTTACTTCTTGATGGGAAATTGCTTTAGTTTTTACTTAACCGGGCCGATTATCTGGACAGATTTTCTTTTATTTTGAGGGAATAAGGGGCGCTTCTGAAAATGCGATTAGTAGGCATGGGCTCCATTTCTTTGCTTTCTTGGGATGACAATTATGGCTGGCGGCATATACGTCAGCCTCTTCTACACATTCCTTAAAGTTGTTACATCTTTTGTCCTTGATGACAGAGCGTATTTCTGAAGGAAGAGATGTTAAAGATTAGTTTTGCAAGAGGAAATCAATGATCGCGTCGAAATCTTGGGCTACTTTCGAGCCGTCTAGCCCAAAATTTAGGAGTATTTGAAGAGTAAACACAATTTGTTTAAAAGTCTGTTTGGATTGAATACGACTATGCCTGAACATACCTCGATAGAAGTCTGGAGTCATGTTACAGGCAGAGAGCAATTCTGCCTTTAATCTGAGGTAATCGATGGTTGCCTCCGAAAGAAAGGAGACAAAGATATCCCTCATAGAGGTGTTTAAGAGTGGCAAAAACCTCGATACACTGTCCGACTTAATATCCCAGTTGTTGACTCCAAAGATCTATTCAAAGTGTATTAAGTAGGAAGCGAAGTCTTCCTCATCTTTCAATGTGGATAATTTAACGTACGCCTGTTGATGACTCGATGGTTCCGAGGTGATTAATAGAGCCTCATTCCTCATTTTCTCGATTTCGGTTTCATGTGCCCAAATTCTGTTGCTTTCTTATCTCTCTTTCTCTTCTCTTTCTTTTTGTTCCATTTCTCTTTGTCTTCCTCTGTTTCTTCTCTCGCAGTCCTTTCTTCTGTTTGTATGTAGGACATCAATTCTCTCTCACCTAATCCTAAAGATTCTCCTTGTATATTAAATATGTCAAACGACGACATTCTGACTTGCTCCTCCCCCCCCCCTAAAAAAAACCCTGCACGTTCTCGAGAGAATATAAAAGGGTTTTATCATCCAAATATTACGCTTGTGGACGGGGGAGAGTCACGCCGATGAAATTTGAGGAACCCAAAATACGCACACCGAAAGCAAATGTACACGTAAGTAAGAAACTTACTCCAAACGAGGCAAACCCTACCATTGACCTTTATTAAAACCAATTAAAATACTCTGCACCCTATTTAAAATTTTCCCGGACGTTGACTATTACCGCAAATAATTAATTAAGAATATTTTTCTCTCTTGATATCCTCAAACCACTACTTTGAAAGCCTTTGTTTAATCTTCACTAATGATACTTAAATAGCTGACAACAGTTTAATATAATACTACATATACATATATGTATGTCCTAGAATTAGGCAGTTATGGCCTATTTCTCAATTCCTTCGTTTGTTCGGGGAAAGGCTACGACAGCCCAAAATAATAATTAGAATTGAATTTTGTTTAGTGCGCGGAGTTTTTGTTATTCTAATACTTTAAATATGGTTGGCCGGGATTGGTCTTATTTAATTACGCTTGGGTGTTTAGAGAACTTAAACAAGAATTGCAAAAATAATCTTTATTTACAAAACCTAACATATAATACAAATAATTACCTTCCCTAGTTATTAATTAATTCAGCAATGTGAAAATTATCAATAATTACCAATAATTACTCATGCTGCAAGGGCTTAATATTGCGAGTATTAACCCGATAGGGGTTAGGAAGAAACTACGAATGGAATCCTAGCCTTAGGTGCGCAATAATTCATTTTAGTTATCCGACATGACGAGTCTTAGTTGGGGGGCGTCACACCGCCTCGACAAGGATTGGAAAGGTGTAAATATTTTACTATTTAAGGGGGGGGGGTTACCACAATATACCCTCGGGGACGATTCTCCTAGTAGATGCTTAAAAGTGGAAGATTCTCCTGTGGATGCTCGGGGGGGAAAACTCCTGTGGGGCTAAGACTGTGCGCTTCTTCTGGGCGGGTTTTTCGATCCTGACGCCGTCGTTCCAAATACGAGTAAGACCCTAGCTGCGGGCCGGTATAACATCGGGTTCTATCACTCGAGGGTACGCGCCGTCAATAGATGATTCTACAGACGTCTTAAAAGAGGCTGCCGAATACCTTCTGTATTTTACGGGCTTCGCTAACTCGGGAGTAGCGTAGAAATAGCTCACGACGACGACCTGGGGTCTTCTCCAAGGTGGTGTACGTCTTCGGGACTCTTCCATGGGCGGATTCTAACGGGGTCCTTCTTCGATTAATTTTGTAACGGGGAATATATAGGCGTTCGCCGGAACTCAAATATTTTCTAATGGAAGCAATTAAACCCTGCCTCACCGCCTCGGCGTTTATAGCTCGGTAGCAGGGTTTTGATGGTCCAACTGACCTGAAGAAATTCTCGGCTAATCTCAAAGGAAGTTTGCCGAGGGGGTTAGGGCATTGCTATTCCCGATAACTCTCGTTTCACACGACACCTTTATACAAAATCTTACTCGATCTCTCTTTCTTTGACAATGTGGATCAGTTATATTAAGACAATCAAAGAGACAGTTGACTCAATATGTGAAGAAACTTTATAAGCTGTACTTTCGATATAAAGTGGGTGACCAGGACAAATGCTGCACACCTCCCATATGTTGAGCCGGGTTTACAAGTTCTCTTTTTGCCTGGATGAAATGCAAAGAACCTGGCCTCATGCTTGCAGCACCAATGGTCTAGAGGGAGCAAAAGGACCATTCAATAGACTGCTAATTTTTCTTAATAGATATTGATGTTGGGTATTCAATGTGTTTTCTTTCTTGGTCTTTAATATATTTTCAAGAGATTTATCAATTAAAAAGATCAAAATTCATACTATGTTGTACTTCCACTATTTCTGCAAGTGATCACAGCCAGTAATATAGATTTTAGTTTGATTTTATTTTAGTTTACCCCAGATCGCAACAGAAAAGGCAAGAAATCTATCATGTAATTAGATCTTCAGTCTGCTATTTCCCCAGTTCGACATTCAAGTGCTATTCCAGTACCACAGCCACGATTGAGAATCTCAAGATACACCATATGTGGCACAGCTAGAATCTGACAAGAAACTACACCTCATCACCCAACTGGAACTCAATGATCTATTTTGTGATCTAACACTTACTAAGCAATAAAGTAAACTTTTGCCTTCACGTATTCAAAAAATAGAACCTGTTAGATGAACATGCTCGAATTACAGTATTTAGGAAACGATCTGCAGATCCTTCGCAATTCTTCACTTTTGAAAACAATTTGACTTATTCTAATAACATTACAGGCCTATTTAATGCCCCTGAGCTAACCTAGGAACCAAATACACATTAAGAACACCATTCCTGCATTTCCATTTGCTCACTCAGTCATTTTTAGAAAGACATATAAGAACCTTGTTTTTAGTCTAGAACGCATAAGTTAAAAGGAGCATGAGTGACCAATTTGAGAGTAGTAGCCCTAATTGATGGGCTACAAACTGAATATGTGCTACCTCTGCAAGTGGGACAGTATCGCAAGATTTGAACATTATGTACACTCAAAATGGTCACCTCGAGAAAATATGACGCCTGGATGCCATAATGTAATTCAAGAGCCACTAGTTAAGAAAGAGAAAATCATTTGCCACCACTGCATTCAAAACTAGGCCTAATGAAACAATTTACAAAAGCACTGCAACATAACAAGCCATGTTTCTAGTACTCCAAAGTAATCTTCCCCCAAAATAAGTGATACAAAGATTAAAAAAGGAATATTAGTAGGCCATCAGATTCGTCAACTTTTAGCTGATGATAACTTTGAGGCGACAATGGATGAAACTGAGCTAGCGGCCTGGCATGCATTCAAATATGTATGCATAGGACTTTTGGAAAAGCACCATGGGGCCCAACGAGAGCGTAGAGTGGAGATTGAGATTTTTTTTTCGTGTTTTAAAAGAATTCCGAGGGTTGTTGTTTTTTTGTATTTAGGAAGAGAAAATCAGGATCGGTCTTAAAAAATAAACCAAGAGTAAATTAAATTAATAGGAAACAAGATGGTTTTCCTATATTAAATGCTCTTTTATCAAAAAAAAGATGGACCCATGGTCCATCTTATCCCTCTAAATGTTTGCCATAATCTTAAACTTTAAAACAAAGAAACATATTTTAACTGGCACAAATGACGTAGAAACCCATATTCCTCATTATCTTCTACCCCTATACATTTTACATTTTACTCCTGCATGGGTCCTTCATAGCGCTATACCATAACATAAAGATCACACATAGATCACACACAAAAACTTTTGCCTCATCTTGCATTCCTGCATATTGCTCATGTTCCCATCTCTTGCAAATGGCGCAACAATCCTACCCTTGACCTCTCAGAGAATTACCAAATGTGTCATTGCAATCCAAACAAACAGTTGAATCTCCCTCACTCTCACTGTTACTTTTACGAACCCAAGATGGTCCAGCTTTTGCTTGCTGTGTTGTTCTTTGTTTTATCATGCTTATGTTTGGTCATTTTTTGGATGCTAGAGTTTCTGGTTTCTTTTTTGCTTCTCTCTCTTTTCACTTCTATGCTTAAAGTGAGTTCTTTTTCATTTTTTATTCTCAATTTCTGACTCTAGCACTTTCTTATATGCGGATCCTGTCATTTAAAGAGCTCGCCATTAAGACCTGGGTCTCTGCTTTCATGTAGTTGTGGCCACCTTTGGGAAGGGAATTATTTCCTGGGCTGAACTACCTGGCCTGAACAGGTTCCGAGTCACGTTTGGTGATATAGGTTCAAGCACAGCAATTGGGTGTTCTGGTTTATCAGCTACTTCCAATTCAGGTTCATTCTCAGTATTCATGATTGGAGGCCAACTGGGTCGTCCGGATCTTCCTCTTCCTGTTCACCATTTAATTGAATATCTGCGGGGTGGGAAGGTAATAAGTCAGCTTCTTCGAAAACATGCTTATTCAATGGGCAAATTGCTGTTTTCTTAAACCCATTGATGGCTGTGTTTGGAAGAGCAGCCTGTAGATAGGCCTCTCCAAATAATGCACTTAGTTTGTAGATGGTCACCTGCCTGCCAAGATTGTTCCTGAGGAATGTTTCAATAGCCCTCACATAGTAGGCATTCAGTGGTTTCATGAAGAAAACATCCAGTGGCTGCATTCGGCGACTACAATGTGGTGGCAAAATGACAATCACGACACAATTGTGCCTGGTAAGACTTATGGCATCAAGGTTCTTTATGTGAGTCATATGGCCACCATATTTAATAATGCTGGATCATCCACTGATGGCTTCGTTCGAGCTAGAAAGTGAAGAAACCATTTAGTAAAAATGGAGAGCTGCATCTACCCAGATGGATGGCATGCAAATCCAGTTGCTGGAGGAGCACCATCCTTTATTTTTTATTCCATTCGAACTCGTGGAAGTATGAGGAAAGGTGCAATAAACATGCCCCATCAGACACGTAGCAAACTGCTGTAGCTAAATCTTCCCTTTTAGCAGAAGTCAGTGTGCCAACCCGTTTTTTAACCAGCAGATCAACGATTGTTGTAGGCTTTGTCTGCACCGTTGTAACACCTGTCTCATTGACATTAAAAATCGGGTATGGAAGAGAGGAATGTTCTGCTTGCCCTGAAGATAAGATGCCAAAAAACTTGTCAATATTTGTCTGATTAAAGCATCTTGCTCGAAGAGCAGATGTTGGTTCTGGAGTTCGAATTGCAAGTTCTGGGTGGCGCCGTTGGAAGCCTAGTAACCAGTATTTACCAACCAGTCCAGCCTGGCTAAAAGACTGAAACAGTTGCTGTAATTTGAATAAACACAAAGTATTATGTGTATCATACTAGGATGTAAACTAAGCATGAAATAAAGAAACTTGTTTTGCTAGCAAGATCTCGCCATTTTGTTAAATTTGTGGTCCACGTTATTTCTTCCCGCTGCATAAAATTCAATGTAGCGAACATCCCTTGTAGTCAGTCTAAAAAATCGTTCCTCCCTCGATAGAATGTGAGTAACCAACTCTGCTTCTTGTGCACCACTGGAAACGGGCCTAATAGGGCCAAGCATCTAGAAAATGAGACAGATATAATTTGCTAGAAGTTTGAATAAAAAAAATATGACAAAACATAAAATATTGCTGGACAAAAAACAGCAAGCATTAAAGACAAAGGTCAACAGGAATCAAAGCATAACTCATTCGAAAAGGTTAAACTTTCAGGAAGTGCTAGAAAAGATAGTTAACTTTGGCATGTGCTAGACAGTTTTTTACCTTTATTAAACAGTTGCTATCTGATTTTCATCTCTGACACGGCGACCAAGAGTAGTCTTGGGCAAATTGAATTCTTTTGAGGCTTTTTTCAACCCATATCTTTTTCTCTAACTGCATCTATTGCACTGTTCATTGCTTCGTTTCCATTCCCTTCTACCACTTACTCTCACGTATTTCCGGGGTATCTATAAAGAAAAAGGAAAAAAAATGTTAAGGGTTTGTGAAATATTTATGGTGAGGGGTAAGACCGAAACCCCATGGGTTTCATCTTGCCCCAATCTCAGAAATTTACAACAGAACATCCATGTTTTGTATAGCAATGTAAATATGTATATATATATATATATATATATATATATATATATATATATATATATATATATATATATATATATATATATATATATATAAATATATATATATATATATATATATATATATATATATATATATATATATATATATATATATATATAAATATATATATATATATATATATATATATATATATATATATATATATATATATATATATATATATATATATATAGAAATATATATATATATATATCCTCATCACTAACTCTATAATTTAAGAAGGGGATTTTTTTGAGTATTTGAATAATAACTTCATCTTAGTTTGTTTGTCACTTATGTTTTTCATCAAAGTTATTTATAATAATTCTTTTATAATATCAAAAAACAAAATGGCGAAGTTCAGAAATAAATAGAATATCGAAATTTTGGGAAATTTTTTAAACCCAAAGAATTACAAATAGTGAAGTTCAGAAAATTTATTTTTATATATCTTCTATAACTCTATATTTTAGCGACGTAATATTTTGAAAGAAGGGAAATCTTTTAGTTTTTTTTAGTTTTAATATTTTAATATTAGTAGCGAATCCATTGCTTAGTATATATAATGGATGTTTCTCCCTAAAATGACCCATTTAAAATAAATGAATATCTCAATAACCTCTTTCCTATTCATGACAATTTCATATGCATGATACTTTCACTCCTACTTTTTCGATTGCGAAAAGCGGAATTTAGATACATTTTATCGCTTTCTTGCAGTTCAAAAAAAATAACAACATGGGTCAATAAAACGAATAAATAATAAATTATCAGAAATCTAACTTACCTACTGTAAATGATCGTTTGGACCACCACTTTGATAAATCACTAATCTGAGTCTTTTTTTCCACATACACAAACTTTTTCTTATTTTATTAATCGAAATTTCTTGCCATGATTCAAGTATTTTTCTTTTTAATTCTGGTCTAGTGAATATTTCTCTCCGACCTCTGAAAGCCTTTTCTTTTAGTAACTCCGAAATGGAGTAATCCATGGGGTTACACTCTAGACTTTGCCGTGGCCACTCATTTTTCTTTATTAATCTTGGCTTATTGCTAATTAGACATGACTGTGTGACGTGTCTTGTATGCCAAGGTGCTCTATCTTGTTGCATATTAAAGTCCTTTTATTGATACAGGCGACGACAATCAGGCAACAACTTTGTTTTCAGGAGTTTAATGCAATTAGCAGAATTCAATTTTATCTTTTCAGTATCAATAAAATGAACATCTGTTTTGCCATTCCGAAAGACCAATGTAGATATCATAACCTTTTTGGAAAATCTTGAAGTTTCATGATAAAATCTGTTTATCGGAATGTCACACTGTTTACTACGTCCATAGACAAAATAATTTTGGCGGTTTCGCGGAATTTGTAAAGTGAAATCGTTTTCATCCGTGATGACAAAATTTTTAACATCAGCGACAAAGAAGTTATCAATTTAATGTCTGCATATCATTTTTATTTTATCCTTAACAGTACCACTTTTTATAGAAGATACTATTCTTTCGAAGGCTTTTAGCTTATGTGTCTTGATTATTCGTTGTGCTGAACTCCTTCGAATATTCAAATTTTTAGCGATTGTTCTTTGCAATAAATACTTCCTGGTTTATCCTCTTGAGAGCAGATGTTATCTTTAATGTAATTTATATTTTCCGGTTCTGAAGCTCTCTTAGGTCTACCGCTTCCCTTTTCTGAAATCTTTCTTAAGAGTATTTTCACATTTTTTTAAGAAATTCTCGCAATACTCTTCCAGTCTTCCATCCTTTTTCAAGGTAAATATCTTAAATGAGAATGCGATCTACTTCTAACAAGGTCATTCTGGGTACTGAGAAACTGTAAATAAAGATATTCATTATATGACATGTTCATTCGTGTAGGCTATTGTAAGAAAGTAAAAATTCCTGTATGATATTGCACAATAAAATAATATTTCAACTCGATACTTGTTTTTTAGATCCGTGTTGTTATTTTTGTGAAGTACAGAAAAACTATGAAAGGTATCTAAATTCTGTTTTATGCACTGGAAAAGGGGAGATTGAAATTATTTTGAATAGGAGGTTTTTTTCTTTAAATATGCGTCATTTTGCGCGGCTACTCACTCGATATATATATATATATATATATATATATATATATATATATATATATATATATGCAGAGAAGCATTTTTGCAGAAAATGGAACTAGGAAATTTCAGCCAATATCTTTTGTTTTTATTGAAATACGAGTATCTTGAAGAAGAAAAATGCCTCTCCCCTGCTAGTGGTTGATTTCAGTCGAGTGTTTTGTTTAGACAGTTTACGTTGATAATTATTTATAAAGAAGCTTATAGTTATTTTATCTGATAGATAAACCATCATTAGCAATTAATAAAATACTACTGATTTTTCCTGTGAATTATTGCTTCCCACAAATACTCCTCGTAGCCTTAATTTGTTTTAAATAAAATAAATTAAGACATGAATAAGAGAATAAAGGAAACATGAAGCACAGAACAAAATAGACGGATTTAGAGAAAAATAACATTAAATTTCCGACTAATCAAAATATTTGCATTTTGCTTTGATACTAGGAGAAGAATATGTTTGCCATCTGATTTATTATAGAAACCAAATATTCTTGCAGAATTTCATTCTGCCATTAAAGCAAACAATCTTAAAAATCTGTCTATTTATTGATTACTTCCCTCTTACTTGTGTATCCAGATACTTTCACAAGAGTTAGATAGGATTACAATCAGGGACCTCGGGGGGCTAATCCATGATTGGCAGCTGGGCTTAATTTTTTTTTCTTTTCCAAATAGTTACTAAACAATCTTGGCCTGTGTTTATGATTATAGCCTTCTTTCAGTAGCGGATCCAAGGGCCGCCGCCCATGGCGGATGTGCAGGTACAAAAAGCCACCGAACAGTCAGCAGTCACAATAAGCACGGATATCACGCGATAGCTATGTCGAAAATGGAGGGGTTTGTCGACACTTTGCAAAGCTGTTGGTTCCGATTATTGAGGGCATCCTCTTCTGCGGACGGAATATTCTTCCTCTCCGTGGGCTTCAAACTGACGGTCCATTGGAACTCTCTATTCTGAGCAAACCGGGATAAGGATTTTTTAGAGCGCTTCTGGGTTATCGATCCCAGGGAGGTTATGCAGAAGTCAACCACCTCCTCACCAGCTTGACCAGTCGAGCCAACTCCACCCTCATTAGCATAACCATTTAAGGCTAGCTGATCGATATCACAGGTGGGTGACACTGCAACTTCTTTCTAAAAATTAGGTATCTTATTCGAAAGGTATAATTCATGCTATTTTGACATTATGAGCAGGTGACACCATAATCATATTTCGCTTTACAGGTCTATTGGTGCTGAAAGACGTCTTAGCCGGACTGTCAGGGGTATTCGTAGTGCTAATGGATGAAACTACGGACGTCTCAGGGAAGGAGCAAGCCACCATTATCCTTCGACTATGTCGAAGAGGGCATCAAGAAGGACTTTCTCACTTTCGTCTATGCTGAGAATCTCACCTTTGAAGGCCTGGTCTAACTACTCATTCGCAGCATACATGGCCTTGGTTTAGATATGTCAAACTGCTAGGGCTTCGGCTTCGCGGAGTGAGTGTCAGTATGGGGAAGGTTAGAGACGGGCCGACCTGATCATGGAACAAAACCCTACAACAAACCAATCCACTGCTTTAATCACCGACTGAACCTGGTATTGACCAAGACATGCGATGTGAATAAGTTAATCTCGCCCTTCATTCGCTCAACGAAGTCCATAACTTCATTTACTCCAGTAACATGCGGACGCTCTGGTTTTGCAAAATATTGAAGCTTTTCTCAGCTAAGCGGGAGAAGTTGTTGCCCTTGTGTCTCACTAGATGGGTTGAGCGGCATGATGCAGTCATCGTGTTTATTGAGTTTCTGCCTCACATCGTGGGCTTCATGGAAGGGTAAATGAAGCTGGATGCCAATGCTGGCATCTTACTCGCCGCGATTAGGAACCCTCGCTTTCTCATTGGGCTGCTTGTTGCGGAGTAAGATTTGGCCCACAAACTCGAGCCCAGCAGGACCCTGCAGAACGACCAAGCGGTCATTTGGACCGCACTTTCTCTCTTTTTTAATATGCTTATATTTATATCTCTGTTGAGATATCAAAGTCATATATGCAATATGGGATAAGAAAATAATATATTTTAAATCAAATTTTAATGATACATTCCATAAATCATTGATATAATTAATAAAATAAGGAAAAATGTATGTTAATAATAAACTAAATGCAATTAATTAAATTTCAAGAAATGCTATTCCTTTTCATTAACAGTAGGTAAATAACTTTATGATTCAAACATAAAATAATTCTTCCATAGATAGTCAATTGCTACAATTAGTGCAAAGTACTTTCTTGATCACTTTCCTTGCACATTTTCCCCATACAGGTCTCTTGCATTTGTAATAAGTTTCAGATGTTATATTTTTATTGCCACTTCCTACAAGGCATTGTTTTCTCTTCCTAGAAGTCTCTAACGATTCATCGTCATCGCTACTATTATCTACAGCATCGCTATTCTTGAAGTTTTGCTGTAGTTCTTCCGCTAATTGTAAGAGAAATCTGCGGCGGGTAATATTTTATCCAGTAAATTCTCTGTAGAGAACTACTGCATTGATGCTAGCTAGATCCAAAATGTTGTAAAAAACCTGCACTGGCCATCTCCTTGAAGCACATATTGTGCTGTTCTTTCGAGCCATTTGATCTACTATATCTACACCAAAATTTGTAGAGATATAAAAATTGCAATAGTTTGATGAGTACATTTTCGGTCGGTTTACCTTGATACACTGTAAGTGTTATTGATTGTTCTTCCGTATGTGTTAATTGTACCGGTTTGCACGAGTTTTTCTAATAGACTCTAGGTTTCTTTTCTAATACGATTTACTGTATCAACGATACTCGTACTTTTTGCCTGTAGTTTTTCAGCTAGTTTTACTGACGTGAAAAACTTACCAGTCGTTACAGTTCTACCTTTTACCATGTATGGTTCTACTAAAAGCAGAACCACGTATTCAGAAAGTGGTTGATTTGGAGGACGAGCTGGATCTTTGCCAATGTATGGGAATCCATTTACCAAGTATTGACTTTACATCTGATGCCAACCAAAATTTGATACCAAACTTATCATGCTTGCTGGCAATATATTGTGTGAATGGGCACCTAGTTTTACATCGGAACAACCGCTCATCCACTGCTATATTGTCGCCTGGTTAATTGTAAGCAATGCAGTTCCCAATGAATCTTTCACAACCTTGGGATAACATATCAAATTTATCTGTTTCCAAATTTATCTGGTAATGACTCTGCCTGTCTCAAATGCAGAGGCCGAAAGCTCATTCTTAGCCTTGAAACGGCCATGATCGCCTTATCGGCCTCGCACTACTCGCCGTCCACAATGACATTCAAGTTTTGAAATGATCAAGTGATTGACAATTTTCGGAGAAAAACAGCCGTCTCCTCTTCGCTTAGGCAAATGAATGGGGACATTGGGCATAGGCCTACGATTTTGAGAGAGCCTACTCCTGTAAAATACAAATACTTTTTCTATTATGTGCCTTATAACTTAAGTGGGCGAAATGACTTGCAAGTAGCGTACATCATTATAATCTACATCACATGTACATATTCATCATTTATGCCTATAACCTATTAGTATGTATTCAGCACTGATTATTTGTACGATCATACATGTATTACTTGTCAAGTTATGTACCATAATAAGCAGTCTTAACAAACATTTACTCATAAAAATCCTCGCATCGCCCCCCCCCCCCTATTCGCATTTTATGGATTCTCCACTGCTTTCTTCAAATTCAAATTTGATACGGTGGCTTACAGATAGGATAAAATATGACTGAATAATTGAATAATAGCCAATCAGTTATAATTTCTTTGATGTTTAAAGTATCCCCATTGAATCGTCAGTAAAAGAGTATCAAACTATCATAAGACCTCTGCCATGCTTCACCGAAGGAACAATAGACCGAAGTTGTATTTCAACCGCTTTAGGAAGATCAGTTTTGTTAGAATTTTTATTGTGTCGTGTTTTTAAAAGCTTCCTATATTAAATATTATTGCATGTTTAGTTGAAAAAAATAAGTGTTTATGTAAAAGATCTTTAATTAAACCTGAGTGATCTTCAGTAAACAAATTATCTTGTGTAAATCTATTTTATTAATTACTTTTCTCTGTCATATTTGGAATTAACTAGGCCACATAGCGTGAGTATGAGAAGCGTCGTGTTATTTACGTATTAGTTCTTTATTTGTTTATATTTTTTTAATTTTCAGCATATATATTTGCCTCTTTATTTTTCTTCTCAGTTCTTGGCAATTATAGCTGGTACGGTTCCAGATGCAAAAAGTATCATATCAAACAATCCAATTATTTTAATTTGATAGCAATCAGTAATTTTGCCCGGGTTTTAATCACATGCACGCGACTCTATGTTAGTATGTTGGTCCGTAGGTCGGACGGTCGGTCGGATATTAACCGTTTTACTTTCCAATGAGATTTTTGGCAATAACATCGTAACTATTTAAGAAATTTAAAATACTTATGTTGTTTTACATTCTCTTTTGAATGTTATAATTGCCACGTCCTCTTGAGGTGAGTTCGGGAATTATTTGGCAATAACATCGTAAGTATTCGGCGGATTTTAACGAAATTTGAAACCCATATGTTATTTTACATTTACTTTCGAATTTTATAATTATCAAGGTATTCTCATGGTTAGTTGCGGATTTATTGAAAGTTTTAAAGGTAGTAATGTCATGTGGTAATAAGGTTATAATTCAGAATAATTGAGAGCACGTGACTTAGGTATTTAAACCTTGTTGAAGGTCAATAGTACTTAAGTGTATTGACGTAATTTACTAAAGTATCCTAGAAAGTCAATTTTGTCTAAAAAGCTAAACATTTTTACTTCCTCTTAATTAAAAGCTTCTTTACTGAAAATTAAATTACTGAATAGAAATCCATAAAAATAAAAATCTAGTTTTTCTCATAAAACCTTTGTGTATATGTATTTTTTTCTAGAAGATTTTATCTTCTTTTTTTCATAAAGAAGTGGAATGTTCGCTTATTTACAGATTGTTATTTAACAACGCTCTTCCATCTATCCCCATCTGATAAAGAACAAACTTTAACCAATTTTTATTATTTTTTCTTTCTTCTTAGCACCTAATACTCAATACGAAATCTTTCATTTTACAAAGAAACTACTGAAGAAAAATCATCACAGAAGAGAGTCTAACATGTGCTTGGGAAGATTTCTTATAGCTCACTAGCAAAGATACCCGGCGTTGTCCAGGCATAAAAAAACTATCTTGAACAAAGTAAATTCTCTAATTGAGTTAAATTACGCAATTAAAATTTTGTAGGTATAAAATATCAAGTTCATTTTGATTTTGAGTAATGGAGTAGTGTATCATGAAAGACTAACAGAGAACGGTTTTCACATTAAAGTAGTGTGGTAGGGCTAGCAAGTGGGTGGACGGGAAGGGAGGCGGGCAGGCAAACGTAGGTTTATAGGGGGCAGTCACAGACTTTAAAGCTTTAAACCGCGCGTCAAGCAGATAGGCGTGAGTTTTAAGTAAATATCTAAATCATTAGAGTCTCGGACATGCTGATAATTAAGAGGTATTATCGCGTTTTTTAGACATTACAGTCGCATAATTGGTCTGACAAATCTTAATATTTCACGGACAATGTTAATCTTTTAATTGCAACTCAAAGCTGCGATTACTTGTCCAAAAGACACAGAGAGGGTATAAATTGGAACCTAACCTAACAACTAGGTGGTGCCACTTTTGCCAAATCAGAGTAGCCTATTTTACTCCCCTGGTCAAGTTATCCCCAATGGTGACCAACAGATTCTCAAATAGCATGCACTTTTATATTTTCGATCCTTGTCAGTTCAACCTCCTATATTCGTGCAGGAGAACGCTCCCTACTACACTGTGAAGAGAGTCAAAAACATTGAGTGATAAAGGGGTTTATCTCATGAACTGACCACCTCAAAGTCCCGATCTCAACCCTATAGAAAACGTTTTGAAGATTATTGGAGATTGGGCGCGAAGGAGAAATCCAATATATATTAGACTTCCAAGGTAGTTCAAAGCAAAATCGTTGTTGTACCAGTCGGTGAAAGTTTGAGGTTCAACTTCTTCTTTTTAACCGTAGAACACTGACGTGTTTTTAGTCGTTGGCAACTCTACATTTCACTATGTGGGTTCCCGTTTTACTGTTTTATTGTTTTGGTAATAACATTGTAACTATTTGTCCGATTCTAACGAAGTTTGAAACCCTTGTGTTGTTTTACATTTTTCTTTGAATGATATAATTCTCAAGGTCCTACTAAGGTTAGCCCTGAAATTATTTTGTTTTGGCAATAAAATTATAATTATTTGGCCTATTCTAACGGAAATTGAAACCTTTATGTTGTTTTACTTTTTTTCCGAATGATATAATTGGCAAATTCACCTCAAGGTTAGCCGGATAATCATTTGTTAATAACTCTCTAACTATTCGGCCGATTCTAACAGAATTTGAACCTCTTATGTTGTTTTTCATTTTCCTATGAATGATATAATTGTGAAGGTCCCCCCCCCAAGGTTGGTCCGATAATTATTGAAAGTTTATAAGGTAAAAAATCAGAATAAGTGAGAGCACGCGACTTTTGGTTAGCATATCTTATTACGGAACACGTACACTTACGTGGGGTGTTTCAGACCCAATCTTTGCTAACTCGAAACACAACTCATGCGCATAATTTATTATAACTGTAAAGATACAATTAATGCAGAACCTTTTTTCATTTCTCTGATGCCTACATGGAGCTTTTAAAAATAAGAGTAAATTGCAATTTTACATACATGATTATAAACTAAAATCTCTCAGTTGACACCAGTTCAATTTAGGAATTATCTGATGGCACACATACACTTCCAAGACAACACAGTCTGACCTAGTATACAAACAACTCACTGGCAGATTAACTCACTGTGATAAAGGGAGATAAAAATGGGTATATTTTTTGAGACTAAAATTGAAATGCATATAATAATATAATTTCTGACAGCATGAAATTCGTCAAAATGCACACTAATTGATATTTAAACGTCCTTAAGTCTATATCCATTAATTTCTATCCCCAAGTTACACACCGAAAAAAACCACTCCCCATAACCCCCCGCGTTTTTATGTATAAATAATAATTTTAACAATACTGAAAGTAGGCACATATGTAGATATATAGAGGAAAGTATAAGAGTAAATGAATATACAGACTATTCACTTCCCATGAGTTACACAGTCACCGCAGGCAGGGTAGTAATAGCTTTCGCATACAGGTTTGTTACAGCTCAGGCACCTGAAGCGTATCTTTATGTTAACTAGGCCTATGTGGGCTATAAAACTGACTAGCAAGGGGAAGTCACGGAGGGGGGTAATCAAAATTTCTATTGGCCTTGAAAGGCTCAGAGATATTAGCCTCTTCTATTTCCATAGTCAGATGAAAATTCACGCCTGGTTTAGCATATATCAACGCCTGAGGAGTCGCCTTCCACCTATCTTGTTCAAATTATCTTTGCAAATAAGCCAAGAGTTGATGATAGCTGCTTTTATTATTCTGTAAAAGACACACATGCACCATCTTCTGGTCTTTCGGTTACATGAGAAGGTGGCACACATTAGTCAATTGTATCAACGCCACCATTTAAAGCTTTTTTATAGTCATTTTCTTCTAGCTTTCCCTTTTTGCCCAGTGGTGGCTGTGTAGGCAGAGAAGAGAGTAACAGCACAAACTTCTTTTCTCATTTGACATGGATTGCATGGATAACACCAATGACCCCAGCTTACGATTCTCTGTGTTTTTTCTCTCTATTGGTACTTCATTATTGAAGGTTCCAACAAGAGTCATGCCACAGTAGGTCAGGAGATCGGTCGCTTGTGGCACAGACGTAAACCGTGGTAATATATATCTTTGAATGGTGGTACGGATTTGTCAGGACTTTGAGTAAAGTTGTGACCGTGGCCTAATTCGTCTCTGTCCCTTATCTCATCATTCCCAAAGTAAGGTATATAGCCAATAAGCCGGCCATACTTGGCCAGCTTACTGGGTATGTACATCCTAAAGGGGTTTTTCTACGGAGCCTTATCAACTGCTCGTCGAGGGTCAGGTGTTCACTCATTGTGTAGATTATGGTGATGACTTTTTGACTTTTTTATCAAAAATTATTTCCTGTAGCACGAATTAATGAACTTTTGCCTACTAATGACAAAAATTACTTTTATTCGTTGAAATATTGAAAAAGGGCACGCAAAAACCACTTTTAAATCTAATATAGGCCATTTTAGCATTTTATATGTGTTAAAAATATTTATATTAAATATATAAGTTATCAAACGGATTTGTGCCCTAATTTATGTACCATGGAATTGTATAGAATTTTCCAGAAAATCATCACGTCATCGCTTGGGCGATTTCTGTAGAGTAAGAGAATTTTCTTCAGCCATTTCGCGTGCGGTATATAAGCGAGATGTTTAAAGCGGGTAACTAGTTACTAGTTCAGTTTTAACGGCGTTGATATTATTATTGCCTTATTATAATTGTTGGGTATTCTCCAGCGTTTATTGTAAAGAGATCCTGGTATTATTTGGTAAACTACATTTAAATCTCTCACTAATTATATAATATAATAGCATATAATATTTTATTAGTGTCTGCTTTCTCTCTTATTTTTTAGAATTGTAATTTGCTTGTTTTTTTAATAAAATATATAAAAGCTCAATAACAGTTTCTTTAATTTGTTACCTATTTAATATTTAGGTTTATTTTCTATTTCAGTTGCTGAGTAAAGAACATGTTCAAGAAGAGCTTTTTTAACACGGAGAAGAACAAGAAAATCTGGACAAATAACTTAGTCCAGTTTAAAGCGCCATCAAGAAAAGGCAACATCGCAGTTTATAAAACACCCCTAAGTGAACGGAGTCGCATGCCCCTGAAAATCCACGTCGTTGGTGAATCCACCACCAAAGAAGGGAAGGAGAGGATCGCCCTAATTGTTGTGAAGCTAAAAGCCCTATTCAGCAAAAAATTGAGCTCTCCCGCATGTATCTGATCAAGCCATTTGTGCGAAACTAGAAAACCTTCTGAAAGACTATGAGTACTGCAGAAAGAAACAAAACTTTAATTCTTTGAATGAACTGTTTGACGTGACCAAGGTGTAAGGCAACTGGTTCTGCAAGGAAGATGAGAACAGCAAATTATGACCAAAGGCCAGGTTGGTTATTCCACTGGTAAACCTGCTAGTGCCAAGACCATCCACCCATCCATTTGAAAGAAGGCAATGGAAGCGACTGTGTCCCCACTTTCCAGCTAAGCACCACCTGATTGTTCCGAAACTAGCACAGACACATCCAATAACAGCTATTACAGTCCTTTGGAGGATGAGAATGCAGCATCAACGAGGAAAATTAAACATAACCCAACAGGCTTAGCAAGATTCCTTGCTACAAGCTCAAAGCTGTCGTCCCACAGAGTAGCAAAGGTATGTCACCAGCTTTCTGGTGAAGGCTTTGGAACCCCAACCCTATGTCAGACAGCAATACACAAGGCTATCTACACGAGAGCTGCTTAGGTGAAGATTCACTTGGTAAGCACGCTTCATCTGGAAAAGTGGAGCTTACACTTTGACAGCAAACGCATTGAGGACTTTGAATATCAGGTCCATGTCCTCAAGAATTAAACGAAAGAAATAAAGTTGGTTGCGCTAAAAATGAAGGATGGGAAAGCTGTAACAATTGCAAAAGGGCTCCAGGGTGTGTTAAAGGAGTTCAACCTGTGAAGATCAATTGTTATGCTTGTCGTCGGCACAACAAGCGTGAATACCGGCAAAAAGACAGGCGTTAATGTTCGAAGATAAAGGTCACCCCAAACCCAAGTTCATCAGTGGCCAGCACCATGTCCTGGATCGGATTCTTCGTGTTGTCATGGACGATGAGCTCTATGGGTCGACTAAATCACCAAACATAGAGCACTTATTTGTAAAGAATTTGATGAGTAATTATAATAAATTGAAAGCGGCCTTCAGCAACGGTAAAACTGAGATTAAGGAAACAGGCGGCTGGAGAGACGACATGAAGTTTCTCTATCACCTCACGCGTGTTTTCCGTCACTTTACTGAGATGAATGAGGTCCCCTTTGTAAAGTTTCAAAAGACCCCAAACATCAACAATGCAAGTTGGAACTCTTGTGTCATTCTAGCCCTTCTTGCGTTCATTCTGGTGCCTGACACCCGAAGCAGGCTGCGTAAAATCTGTTCATTCATTTTTTACTCATGGGCTGACCATTGGTTCAGCACCTACTTGTTCCGCGCTGAAGATTTTTATGAAAACCCACTGGAAAACAGATAAATCTATAATCAATAATGACCGAAACAACCAGTATTGTGAGCGTGCGGTCAAAGTTATGCAAGACTTGCACGAGTCCTGCCACAATAAGGACAACCTATCACTGATATTCATCCTGTCCAATGACATTATTGTAACTAATTTAATTTTTTGTGTGTTTGATGACCCTATATAATGTTATATATATATGTGACTCATAAGCTTGTGTTCAATCTTGTATAAGCTGCCGGTGACTTCAAAAACTGGACATAAAAGCTGACAAGTAAAATTTTTAAGATCATTTTATGCTTAAGGTTTTTTATCAAATCACCTTGAAAGTAAGATTTTATCTAATCTTTAATTAAAGCTCATCAAATTATGACACAGGGATATGAGGTTGTAAAAAATTTATCACCCTAGTGTACTTATTTGTACAAAACTTGATGAATCTATCAAAATTTCCCTAATACAGGTAAACTTCTCTGTCATCCTATTTTAGTCTCTTGTTTTAGTTTTATTTTATTCTACAAATTTAAGGCATTTTAGACCAAGGAAAAATGTGAAAATAAACATTAACGTCGGGCATATTGGACCAAAGAAATTTATTAACAAGAACCACATGGGTAGAGTACATTATAACACTCTCAGTCCATTAGAGAAGACTCGGCACTATACATACATGGAGGCCCGCATGGATTGGCGAAAAACACAAAGTTTCGTTACATTATCAAAATGGCTTTGGATCTCTCACACATCCAGTCAGTTTTCTGAAGTTAAGGAGAAAATCATTCGGCTAAATTGGGTGCCGTTACGCTTAGTCATGAGCACTGCGAGTCTTTGCTTACATCGGAAGAGAATAAAGGTGTCAGTGTATCTGCACTTACTATGACTGATGTTTTTTTCATCCATATAATAACAATAAAAAAAAGTTAGAAGTGAAAAGTTTTTCTTCGATTTCCAATTGTAATGCAAATTACTTTCCCGTACAAACCCCAAAATGTAGTCTCCCATCATGATTTCATTGTTTGCTTTACACGCTTATATTATGATGTAGGTGAAGTGTTTTACCGCTGCATCTTTGGAGGGAAAGCCTGTGATTATGAATCTACAAAGGTTGTGTTAGATTTGTGTGTGAAAATTTTCTAGTTTGTTTTTTGTAGTTTGTACATTTTTTGTCTGTAGGTATGTGTGATGTAAGTATGTGTAAAATTAAGTTGTTGTCAAGAGGAAGGTCGTGAAAAATTGAGTTGCGATCTGAAGAGAGGTGGTAAATTATGGCCAATTTGTCCGAATATGCAGTATCAGTGAGCAGAAAAGATGTCTGCTGAAGGTGACTCTTAGCGCGCTGGTAAGAGGTGCGGGTACGGAGATTTCTGTGGTTTATTATGTTAGGTTATGCAGTTTTTGTTAATAGTTAGCTTTTGCGATAGTAGGCTAGTATTAGATTTGGCCTGCCAACTAAAGCCAATAAATATAATTAGTCATGAGGTGGGATTTGATTGGGTGTTGGTGGAAGTACGAGTATATATATAGATTTATGATGTTAAAATATGTGGTGTTCTTTCATTTTGTATCTATGGCTCTTAGCATAATCTTATCGCATTATATAGTCTTACCACCCACCCTCAAGAGCTCTCGCTAGCGAGTGATAAGGTGTTGGTTCCCTAATTTCACTGTACTGGGTTTGATCCCAGCATGAGAACACAATCGTCCACGTACGTAGAGATCGAGCAGTCAATTGATGGACGCGCTGTTCCCCAGCCTCGTACTAGGGTAGGTTTATATTACACTTCTCATCAAACACAATTGCAACACTGCTTTCTCCTCCCCCCCATCTTCTCCGCACAGCACACACACTCTCTGTTACAAGGAACCCTGTCACTGGTATCTACCTATGACGCGGAACAGATCCTTCTGCATCGGTTTGGTGTCAAAACGAATACTTCCTAGCAGTTCTCACCGAAGAGACCGGGTCACTGGTGACCCCGCGTTCACCAGCGATTGTTATACTGCCCTTTATGTCGATTTAATTAATAGAGTGGGCGCCAGACTGGATAAAGGCAGGTTGGCGAACCACTACTACTGGTACTATCCACTCATTGATTCAGATTAATTAGGTTATCACTCTTTGAACTGCCTTCACAGAGCCTAAGCTCGGAGCGTTAAGCCAGAAAAGAAATGTAAACTAGTGCATCTATACAATACTTACAAATTACACATTCTGTAACACATTTAACATCTATTCTGAGAAACACATATTCCTCCCGCAAGTGACACAATCGTTGTCGCAGTAACATCGCGTTTTAAACAGGAGTCTATTTCTTACATTTAAATGACTAAACGCAAGTCATTCACGATGACTTTGCCTATTTTTTTCAGTTCAAAAAGTCTTAATATTGAACTTCCTCTGCTTACTCCAGTCTAGACGGTCTTGACTGCTTCAGAAGATTGTTATCCGTGATCCTAACGAGCATGTTACCATTGAGATTTTGGGTTGCACAATTCACCATGTTAGTAGAGTAATTTTAGTGTTCGGAAACTCATACATCAATATAAAAGAGTAAGGATTGCCATCAATGTTCTTTTATCTGGCCAATTGTCTTGCCAACCCAACAGGTAAAGTTTTAAATACCTCAATAAATTTTTTTTAATTAACTTCAGTCGATGAAATAATACACCCACTGACAGAAATCAAAACAATGGTTGTATTCACCGTAGATAAGTATACACATAGCGAAAGCGGTGCGAGTACGCGTGACTCTCATATTTTAGTCGTGCATGGTGCTTGAAATCGAATGAAAACAAGAGTTATTTAGTTTTATATTATTTAAAAAATAATGAATAACAAAATTGGAATATATGAAAGAAAACATTGCCTCTATCTTTTAAATAGAAAATACGTAAAATAACAAAAATTTAAACATTTGAGGAAGCATTAAACAAGCCTGCGTTTGGAAAAGTTATTATGTTCCTCGGGATTTCTTTGTGGTTTCTTAAGGAATCAAACCTCCTAAGCTCAAAGATGAATGTATTTTCTTTTCAATCAGGTCAGAATTTCTCCGTACAGCATACACTATTTAAATTGAGATTACCTCATTTTTCCTGAAAAAGGATTTCAAAAACCTTTCTCTATCTAATAATGCATAATTATTGTTATATCATAGAAACAGGAATAAACGTATATACACTATAATCCTTTTAATAAAACAAAAAAATAAAGAATGCAACATAATAAATAAAATAATTCTAATTTCCAAGAAAAGTCGCCCTCAACGATTTTCGTTTGTGCCTTTCATCTGGTGCATCACGCTTCAAACACCAACAGTACTCAGCAAGCATGTTTATGTCCCATTTACCCTGGTACCTGATTTGTGGAAATTTGAAGAAGAAATTTGAAAGCTTGGCCTTCTTTATTATTGTTTTGACATTATTTTCATTATGCCAAGCTTCATATGCAGTGGAGGAAGCAGTATTCTTTGGCTAGGCACTAAAGGTTCACCTATCACATTATTTGATGCAATTCTAAATGCTTCTCGTGGAGGCCAAACCTTCTTCTCATAATGCATACTATCTGCACGACTGTCCCATAAACATAGGAAACAGGGATGCTTCGTGTAGTCTTGTTGTATCCCAAGTAGTATAAGAAACACTACCTGAAAAGAAATTTAGCAGGCTATGTAAATTCAAAGTGTAATATTTCTAAAAACAAATTCAGAGTAATATTTCTTAAAACAATAAGAATATGAATATGTACTGAAAAGACATGTATTCCGATCAATTAAATCATCGTATTGGAACTAATTGGATATATTTACATCTTATTTTAAGCTTATTGAGTTATCTTGTATAACTTCTCAATTAGGATAAGTTCTCAATTAAGCTAAAAGGAAGCATTAACCTATAGGGACACACTTCAACAAAAAAATATAACTCCAAACTGACTCATGATTTCCAGGTTTGCATTCTTGTAAAATGTAAGTTGACCAAAACGTGTATACAATTATTAACAATGAAAAATAAAAATGTAAATATCAAAGAGCTTAGAAATGCCAAGTGTAAAATGATCTTACCTTTAAGTCACCATATATCATCCGATTGTGGGTAGAGTAATTTATTGTATCCAGCAATTTTTTCATACTTTCATAACTTTCAGTAAGTTGGATTGAATGGCCTAGAGGAACGGAAGCTATCTTCTTACCAATATTCAGGATGATAATGATAGAGGTGTTCCTGTTAAGCGTTTCGTGGGATAGAGTGACGCCATGAGAGTTGTTGTGTTTCTGAATTTCTCCGTCTTGTATGTCAAAGGTCAGTCACCTCAACAAGTTTGTGGAGGTCACACGAATGTACTTAGAATTGCGGTGTTCGCAGTCACCGATTCCCACGAATATTCGTGCACGACGTGACTCTCGTGAAGTTCGCTCGTCGGAGGGAGACAGCTGTTCTTCATAAGGCAGCTACTTGTTCGCATAGTCTTGTAATATATTATCAGGTTAATACTTGTATTAGGGTCGGTTGGAGTGAGTTTTCGGTGTAAAATGGTCTGAGAGCCGTTTCGTCTCAACGATATCCTGTGTTCATGGTGTCTATATATTAAAGGTCGATGGTATTATTCTTCGGTGTAGGGTGAGCACTTATATCAGCGACCAAGTCTATTTTTTCCTTTAAAGTGGCGTCGATAGATTCCTTTAGGTAGCCGTTATTCACTAGGTTGCTCTTCAGTTCAAAATCGATATCCGTCCATGAGGAAGAAAGGAGAAATGTATTGTTGACTAACGCATTAATAAAGGATCTCCTGTATCATTCAGGACACTCAGAGGAACCAGTTAAGCGGAAACCTAAGTTTGTTGTCTTAACGTACACTTGGGTTGTAAATTTTGACTCCCGATAACTGATGAGAATATCAAGGAAAGGAAGGGATTCTTGTTCGTTTGTTTCGTGCGTGAAGTTTAAAAATGAGTTGCTCTTGAAAACCTCCACCAGGACATTAATTTGCTCTAAGTTTTCTGTATTTAAGGTTAACGTATGTATGTCGTCTATTTAACACGCATATATGAGAAATTTGGGTGCTATACTGTTGTTGAATATTTTTTTTTCGACTGCATCCATGTAAAAGTTGGCAAAGAGGATGCCAATGGGTCACCCCATCGCAACGCTATCGATTTGCACGTACATTTGCCCATCGGGACCGTAGAACCAGGCTGCTTTTGTTCACGGTTGGAGGAGCTGGCGCAATATGTTTTGGGGTATGGTGAGAGGTGTGGAGCCTTTAGAATGGTTAATAGCATTTACTATCAATTCCATGGTTTCATCCCCTTTAAAATTTGAAAATAGAGATTTCAAGTCCATGGAGGCTAGTAAACCAGCCGGACAAGAATTTTGAAGGATATCTAGAAGAGTTGAAGCGGAGGGCAGCGTGTAATTTAAAGGGGTGTATAAAGCGATGATCGAGTTGAGGGATTTTTCTAGGTGATAAGTTTCACTTAGTGTTTGACTTATGATATGGCGTAGAGGATTGCCAGGCTAATGTGTTTTTTTCATTGCCGTAAGCATACCCCATCCTAAAGTCATTTTCAACCTAGAGAAGTTTTACAGGGTTAGTGGTAGTGTTATTTTTCTAATGAGTTCGTCGAGCTTCGTTTTAGGTCCTTAGTGTGGCTCTTGAATTTAGTAGTGTCGTGTAGTATCGTTTCCATTTTGATAAGGTATTCTTTTTTCCTTAAACTGACTTAGATTGAGGTTTTATCGGCTCTGCGGATGACAATGTTTAGTTCTCTCAAAGTACTTTTTAATCTCTTTAAGTCGTTGGATGATGAGAGAGTATCAGCTGTGGCCATAAAGCTTGTTTGAATCTGCTGAGAGTTCAGTAGGGAGGTTGAGATTTACATTTACTTTCCGAGAAGGGCTTGGAGAGAAACGAATTCAGCGTTAAGCGCTGTTTAAAGATTTTGCTTTAGTGCATTCTCAGCGTACATAAATCAGTTCTCTGTTCGGTATAGGCTCTTTGGCTGCTGGCCTGGTGACGGTATGTGCAATCAGATAAAAGGTCATGTTGGATACATGTACTATTAAAGTCTACAGCAATGGCAGCTTTATTCTCTCTAACTTGTAATCTCTTAATTCTAATTATAAGTGTTTTTATTAGGTCTGTGAGGTGAGAAATAAAACTTACAAAATACAATTTATTCCGAGACGCCTTTCGAAAGAGGGCAGGTCATCTTCAGGAAATGAGCAATGACACTGATTTAGATATAGGATTTTCCACTCTATATATGCATAAAATCGAAAATATAACATCCATGTAAAAAGCAGTATTAATCCGCGGTAAAACCCCTTAATATTCCTTAACCTACCCATACAACTGGGTAATCATCCATTTCTCAACAGAGAAATTTCAAGAAGCCATTTTTAGGAGTTGCCTTTTAAGTTAACATAAAACGAGAATTTTTGGTCTTATTACTGCTCTTTGTTAACTTAGTTTTATATAAATAACAATAACGTCTAAATCAATTCGGTTAGATAAGGCCAATGGAAAGCATTCCTTAATGTCTAGAAAAGTCTCTTGGAGTTTCTTTGCCCTCTTCATGAATTCCACTCGTAAACAGATATGAGCGAAAGTTTTGCGGCTAATTTATATTATTAGTTTTTCGTTCCTATTAAAATTTACATGAAAACAATAATTTTGTTAATAAATAAATTATTGAAGGTCTATTAAATGATATCTAGAAAATAATAAGAAAAAACTGTGCATTCCTTAGCTGAATCTGAAATCGCACTCTGGCTCTACTCCTGTAGGAGGCGAATTTCAGTCACTGGAATTCGTGTTTCGATCAAACGAGTAAAGGATGACAAATATGGTTAAGTTGATAAAGTTATGTGATTATGATTTTTTTTTTAGTAAAGCAAAGTGTTTGTATCTTTTCAATTCCAGAAATAGTCCCTTTAAAAGAAAGCACCAACTTTAGGATCATTAATGCCATTAAATTAATATTCTCTGATAAATTCAGGCTGCTTGTTTTGACCTTCTAGAAGATCACTATTTGGGATAGCAAAGAAGAGCAGTCTCAAGACTCATATGTCATTCACAACAATTTTCACCAAGCACACTGCCATGACCACAAAGTGTTACCAAAACGTGCTTCACCAGTACGTTTTCTCAACAATTGAAGACCACAGGCGATGGTGAGTATATTTTTCAGCGTGATAACGCACCTTGTCACAAAGCAAAGGCCATGATAAATTTGTTGGCTGAAAATTACATCAACTTTAAGGATCTTGGCACGGGACTTTGCCAGAATTTAACCCAATAGAGACGATGTAGGCGATAATCAAACTCTTGGTTGATAAACAGAAGCCATTCACTTCTGAACAATTGCGGTTGCTTACTGAACAAATATAGAGCAATATTCCTCATATCATCACAAATTTGGTCTCCAGCATGCCAAAAGTAATTTAGAAGTCCTGAATAACAATGGACATCTTTATAAGTATTGAGTGGGCATATTAATTGATAATATTTATTAATAAAATGAGTTTGAGCTTTAATATTTTATCTTCAAAAATATAAAAAAACATTTTAAAATAAAATGCAACGTTCGATTAGACCTTTTAATTTTATTATATGAAAAAATATGTCTCAAAATTTCTCTCTCTCTCTCTCTCTACACAAATATATGGGATTTAATACACAGAAACAGGAGAGCAGAGATCTTACTGGAGATGACCCAGAGATAAGCGTAGAGAAAAATTCACGTTGCCCCGGCAAGGACTCGAACCTCAGACCTCTGGTTATCTAGATCAATGCTCTTCTGACTGAGCTAACGGGACCAATGATCGAGGCAACACATTTTGTCAATTTAACTTCTTTGTTGGCACCTATAAAGACCACTGCCCGAATGAATCTTTGCCGTTAGCATGGAGAAAGTGAAAACCGAAATATATATAATTATGGTTTTTGTACCTTTTCAAAGACTCTCTTGCTGGCATATGACATTTACTTATTAGCCAAGACGTATTTCAACCCTTTCTAGGTTCATTTTCTGGGCAAACAGTAAAACTAATACAGAAAATGGGTGCTATTTAAACATTATTATCTTAACATAACTACATTTTTTAGGTCAATCAGATGTAAACCAATTTATAAAAATTGAGTAATGTTCAGATCGGGGAACTGTAAGTAAATACAAATATTAACTGATCGATAAAGAGATGGATTGCAATTTTCATATTCTTATTTTGAAGAAATGAACAGCAATCCCGATACAAAAGTACCCAATCCAAGCGTTTCACTGAAGATAACAATAAAACAAAAGAATAGACCTGTCTTGGACATCACAAGACTTCAGAGCTGACTCCTTGCCAAGTACTAGCCTTTTCTGTCTCACCTCTCTGAGTGTTGTTGGTTAGAAAAGCTCAAGTCTCCATAGATTCTCGCACAAGCAGGAGCCTTCTCTGAACCTTTCGGCTTACCAGGCAAAGGCAGGAAGCTATTAAAGGACAGTTTAGACCCATGTGAGCGGCGGCCTTGTCTAGGGTGGAGCAAACACTGCTATGGATAGGTGTTAGGCAGCTAGGATATGGCTACCGACACGCTATCGGAAGAAGCCAAAGAAATAATTAGATCATATTCGCATCAATAAACGTTTTACTGCCTCTAACCTTTTCTTCTCTCATTTTCTATGAAGAAATTAAAAAAAAGAGAACTGTGTACCAACATTATAAAGACATCAAAAGGGGTCCCTTTGCGTATCCTTAAGGGTGCACAAAAGCCAGGTAGAACCAACGTATTTAGAATAATATAATTATAACTAGGAGCCGTTTTAAATAGGTTACTTGACTACACCACAACCTATGTAACAATCTGTCAGTATGAAAAAGATGTGGATAAACTACTCAGTAAAAAGACAAGAGAAAATTTGAAATAAATAGAAATGGAGGCCAAGGTCCATCCCAAGTCGAAGCAGAGAAGGCTATAAAATTCATGCAGATCTATCTATGTCTTGGAGAACAAAGTACAATAGATATTAAGGGACAAACTAGAAAGAGGAAAAAATGGGCTTAAGTAAAATATGTTGTAAAGTTCACAAACATGAATACTAACTCATCATACTCTCATAAATTCATAGTCTTCTTTACAGAGATTGGAATGGCGATAAAACCCAAAGAGAATGAAATTTTGTCATTCAACCTAAGGTAACTCACAAGCAAATTAAAAGAGATGACTTCATCAATGTCTTAACTTGCTTCAATTGTTTTGCGCTAAAGAAACATATGTTAATCGAATGACGAAAAATGACATCAAATTGTGTTTGGAATTGGGATTGCAATAACATAAGAAGAAACTTAGACATGGATACTCTTGGAAAGAGGAATAGTCTAAAGAATCGGTCCAGACTTTCCAATTTTCCTTAGCTAAAGAATTGCGACAAAACCAGACATATTATTGGCATTGCATGAGCTCTAATTTAATTATTTAATAGAAAAAGGACTGCCCATCCACCAACGACCATGAAATAATCATATTGACTATTTCGACAGATCTAATTTAAGTTGATTGCCTGCTCAGGAAAAGCAACAGAAACGCTAATTAGCAAAGGTATGGCAAGGAGATGGCCGAATTCCGACAAGCAGACCTAAGCGAAGCAACTCTTAAGAAATTGACATGGCTACGGACAATTTAATTAAGGCGCCATTGGAAGCTGACCGAGAGTATGTACCGTGAAGAACATACCAAACGCTACCGCATCCAGATCAGAGGGAACAAGGTGTTACGGTTAAAAGAGACTATATACAACTTGGATAATTCATAGAGCACGATTGGCCCCTAAGAGGCATCAGAGAACGTAGTGGGCAAATAAACGACGAGCTGATCGCAAATATTTCAATGGAGAGAGAAGCGAAATAGGACCAGAGTGTAGAATTAATAGACTAAGTACTAAACCCCACGAGGTTCTGGCAAAAGATTGACCTCGCTAGAGGAGAAGAATAGCCAATGCCCAAATTCACAATCCGACACAAGGAGATTGATTCGAGAGAGCCTCAGCAAAGTGAGAAATCCTTCTGGAGCACTTGAGTGAGGTTTTCGATATTTCCACAGAAGAAAATTAAGACTTTGTCAAGTAATACGAATAATAATCGTAGAATAGCTAGAACTTTATCGATACGAGATAATACCAAACCACTCTGCCTCTCTAATTGCGCTTGAATCACAAGGTGTTAAACTCGTGATACTCAAAAGACTTAGGAAGATACATTAAAAGCGACAGGAAAATAGCGGCCGGAGAATCCGGAGTAACAAGGACCCACTAATGAGAGCCACAGATAACTTACTCAATAAAATTGTCGAGTTGTACAATGTATAAAGTAATGCAGGATATTTTCCCTATGCACAAATAAAAGGGAAAATTATACTTTGGCCTAAGCCGAGCAGGACGCAAATCTACCAGGAATCATCAGAAAAATAATATAGTAATAAAAAATAGCCAAGCTCTTGGAAAAAAAACAATTAACAAGAGATTAAGCCTCCATCTAAAAGAAACGAATTAATCCCTCACCATCAGCTTGGCTTAAGAAAAAGCAGATCCAATGAAACAGCACTGATCACCTTCGTTGAAACTTTGGTGAGAGATAAGAACTACAAGAATTACACAGAACTGGTACTGATAGATGTACAAAAGTCATTTGAAAAGGATTCGATATTTGGATTAAAATATAAAATCAAAACAGAGAACTTTCCTCTTCTTACCAAATGCATCTGTGATTATATCGCAGAACGAACAGCGTACATCTCTATCAATGGATACTACGGACCAAACTTCGAAATCCAACAAATTGTTCCGCAAGAAGGCTTCTTGAGTCCTACAATGTACTCGTATATAACAGAAACATTCCAAACCCATTTTTCGAAACAACAATATATATACAATTCGCGGAAGACTTAAAGATAATCACTAACAGCACGTAAAAGCATACACCATCCATGGCAAGGATAACAGCGGCATAAATAGCAAACATTTATAACTTTGAGAGAAAATGGGAAATCCACACAAACTCCAAAAAATATGTAACAATTCCAATGGGAACCTTGAGGCTGCTGGCAGATAAAAAAAATCTACAGTTACCATAACGAAGGCGAAATTCTTGGGTTGAAATTTAAGAGGAATGGCAATGGGAACCAAGTGACAGAAGTAAGACGTAAGACAATCGGTAAAGAAGGACTCAATTTGATTCACATCAAATATCCTTACAACTATGTATAAAGCATTTTTCAAAGAAGAGAGATACGGTCGAGAATATAATACTAAAATGAAAAGAGAATTGTGTTCCCTAGGGCTGATGGGAGAAAACTCTTGTTCCCAGGAATAAAGTAATACCTTGAGGTGGTAATACTTTCTTCTTTCACACGTTTTCGTCTCATTTATTGTCTTGCGTGTTGGTTTTCCCAACTAGCACAATTTAACTCGATTACTAAAGGTCTTAGATACAGTTGGGCAGTAAGGTGTAGTGAACGCCGGGAGGAGACCCTGTTAGGGATAAAGAAAAAGGGAGCTTTGTTATCGACCTCTAGCCTGAAATAAACTATGGACTGCTTTTAAGGCTAATATTATATCGGTAGGATGATCGAGGAATGTGTCTATACTAATAAGTAAGAAAGATAGAAATATTCATAGATAAGTAAAAGTTATCACTGGAGGAAAAATGGTAATAACAATTAGGGACACGAATCTTTACAGTAAGAAAAAAAACATAAAAAGAGAGGAAGAAAAATTAATAGGGGCGCAGAGGCGCTCCAGTATAAAAATAAAGATGCAGTGTAAAAGAGGGACACTCTGATAGGTGCAAAGTGGAACAATCTTTGTACGGTAAAATGAAGGCGACACTGGTAAAATATAATAGACAACGCTACAGGATACCTAGCGATATGCAAGCAGGAAAGAGATGCCAAACGATTTGTTTCGCATGATGGAATGGAAACCGTTAGAAAATAGGCTAAACCAGATATTCCTCCACATATTATCGCAAATAGAAACGCAATTTGCAGGAAAGTTGACATATGGGGTTATATGACATTCATCGGAAGAGCTAAGGAAAGAGATTGAAGATAGCAACCAGAACATAAAAGTCCTTCAAATAATAATATAAGAGCAAAACACCTACGTTGTAAAGATGGTGTGTAGTAACAGAGACGTGGTAACCAGGATAGCCACAAATAGGTTACTCGCATTTAATATGAGAATACTGGGTGAAAATATAAAAAAAGAGAAGTTTATAAATATACAAATGTGATTCAACCGTTACGCATTCGAAACCACACTCCTGAAAACTGCATGGACAAGGAAAAAATGCTCAGAATGCTCAGGCGAACATGAATGGCTGAAATGTATCTCTACCAGTAAAAATTGCCTGAATTGTGAAAGTAACTTTCGCACCCTGGCGATAAGCTGCCCAAATAGGTGCGAAATGACACATACTGAGGAGTAGCAAAAGCTACCATAAATGAGATGAAGAAAGCACGAACCAACATAACAATACTGCAAAGAGTCGGTTCGGACCTCCTAATGTGCATATTATATGCACATTCGTCCGATATCCTACGTATGGACATACTAATAAAGAAATAAAAGGGCATGCGAATGGAACTCCAGCCCAAAAGACAAAGAATCATGAAAATCAATAAACTCGACGACCTCAAGTGAATCAGATGAAGATCAAAAACAAATAACTTTAATCCTTAACAAAAAAGAAGAAATGGTGTGCGAAGCGAGAAATCTCTGTATGAAGATCTTGTCGAGCGATTCGATTCCACTACCACGGAAATTAAAGCACAACGATATAGTTCAAGCACCTGATGAGAATAAACGAAAATGAAAAACTATTGAAAAATTATTGATCAAAACAAGAATTAGAGTTTAGCAAGGCGATGTATTAACTATCTCAAACAGAACATACTAACAAATAAATAATGGAAAATTTAACCCCAACATCGAATCTGTGTAAACAGCAGGGTCCGGAAGGAGAACCACTAGGAAAAATCAACATTAAAGAAAAAGTAAAATTATTATCAAATAAATCAAATATTACTCAATTCAAACGTAAAAAGGGGAGGAAAAATATATAGAAAAATAAGTATTCTGCAAATAAATAGGAACGGCTGGATCGGTAAATGAAGATCAATTGGAAATAACATCAGAAATATCTATCCAGATATTGTATTTATCTCGTAACACGAAATAATTAACTATGAAAAGGCATTAAAAATATGCAACTATACCGTCATATCAAACAAACCATCACGACAGGGTGGCTATAGCCATCAAACGAGGCCTCAAATACATACAAATTCCAATTATATATGAGGGATACATAGCCGTGAAAATAGAATTAAAAATTTTTACACGTAATAATATCGAAGGGATATCGAAAACCAAAGAAAAAAAATTTTTACTTATACATAACTTTATTCCAATATTTGGACATGGTAACCCAACAATATTCATAGGGAAACTAAATGCAAGATGACACAACAAATTATGCTAGCAGAAATCTAGTGAGGAAGTCAAAAAGAAACAATAAAAAAGTGGGTCTAGACCACCACACATAAATTTCAGCAAACACCGCTACAAAACCACAAATAGTATTTAGCAGTTGTGATATGCCATTAAATTGTCATATAGAACCAGGATCAATTGCGAGCAGTAACCTTGTAGGAACACTGATACAAATGAACCAAAATCCGATAAAGGTACCTGTAATTACAAGGAAAGAATACCACAAGGCCAATTGGAAAAATGTGTAAAGAAGAATTAAATCGAAATATTCCTAAAGACCGGACATACACTTCATTCGAGTAGATAGATAAAGAGATGAAGCAGTTAACGGAAGCCCTAGTGGCCACAGACTCGAAATAAGTAGGAAAACAAGTTACTAAATTTAACAACAGCACGAGTTTACCACCGAGATGATACATAAAAAGAAACAAATAAAAAAGGCTTACAATTTAAGCTAGTTAAGAGGAACTAGCCCAGATAAATATAATAATTTAAATGATTTAAAATCAGAAATGACCTAATAACTCTCACTGAAATTGATGGTTGTTTTGCTATTTAGTGTTTATTAGGTGAGGATCATTCGATGCTTCGCAGTGTGTCATTTGATCGCTCTGTCTTGGAGTTGTGCTGTTAGCCGCCGAGACAGGGTTGTTGATGCCATCCCAATTTACCAGGATATGCATTGCTCACAGTCACCGACTGCGACAGTCTGCAACAACTCCTACAGGCTTGTGTCAAAAAGTCAACCCATAAGGGGCACGGCAATTTGTTTTCCTACAACGGTGCTGACGGGACTCAGCGCCCCGTCCTGCCCCAGCTTAGCCTCTCTCCCTTCCTTCGGTTACATCTTCTTTCTGCCTTTCTGTACCAAATCTTTTCTTATCCCTTTAAATTATTTGGTATGACTGAATGGAGCAATTTTTTCTGGGCTCGTGCTCGAGGTGGTAAATTATCAAGAGGGACTCATTTCTTTGAGACTGGCACCGGTATGGTCCCCCTCCCCGGCAACTAAAGCGGAGTATTGGCAACCCCACCCGTCTCTCTCTCTTGATCCCTTTTTTTAGGTGCCAAGAAGGGGGGGAACTTCATAGCCAGCGTTCAGTCTGCGGGACTGAGCTTATTAAAGAAGGGACTTGACAGTGAATGACGACCCACCTGTTTGCGTCCTGTAAGGTCTGCATAATTAAACTCCTGTGCGAGAATGTCCGTGGCCCTTCTATATAGAGCCCGGCGCCACCGTCTACACGCCGACTGTGTTGTTTAGAACCGGCCCGTTGTATGCACCAATGGGCATCCGCAATGGTTGCTGGAAGCCAAACTTCTGGTACCATTTTCGAGTTTAAAGCTACTCTGCTGATTAAAACTGGCTAAACGGTGCTTCACGGACTGAGTACACTCCGTTTTGTACTAATAATGTTTTTTTCCTAAATATTATCCCAACAATCCAATAAATCCAGCAAATAATCAAAAAAGCTGCACATCCGGCATCCCTATCCACCCCAAAGAACTTCCTTGTACAGGGTGGCGCAGAACGGTTGTCTCGATTTCAAAGGTTAATACAAAACAAACATATGAAGATACAAGGAAAAATTTCATATCTCTATGAAGTATATTAAATGCCATTTATTTTCAGTTTCAGGTAGTACCTACCTTGGCTTGGAGTCGTGAGCATCGTGCATTTTTTTGGAAGAGTTTCTTAAGAACGGTGAGTCCGCCGAAACGACACAACGTTCCTTCCGAAGACACTTTGCGCTTCGTCGTCATGATCCCGTACCGGATGGAAAAACGATTCGTCGGTGGGTTTCGAACTTTAGACAAACAACATTTTCTTTAAACAAGAAAAGTTCTGGCCGTCCTAGGACCGCTACAGAGCCAGAAAATGTTGCAGCTGTGATAGCTTCAATACAGCAGTCTCCCAGACGTTCCGCACGAAAACACGCATCTGCCTTACACATGTCCGTTCGAAGTGTTCGAAGAATCTTACACAGGTCTCTTCACATGCACTCCTACAAGCTTAGGGTTGTACAGGAGCTAAGCGAGAGGGATTATGAAATTCACACAACTTTGTGTCGGGACATTCTCCAGACCATCCTCCCAACAGCTGTTCTGATCTACAGTAATGAAGCGCACTTCCATTTATCGGGGAAGGTTAATAAACTTAACTTTCGATACTGGTCAATCAATAACTCTCGTGAACTCCACGAACCACCACTTCACAGTGCAAAGGTTACTGTCTGATATGCCATGGGTAATTTTGGCGTTTGGGGTCCTTAATTTTTCGAAGAAGAAAGTGTTACTCTAACTGTTACATCGGACCGTTATTGTGAACCGCTTGAAAAGTTTCTCCATCCCAAAGTCGTCCAGTTACTCGCCGCTCATAATCCTAATGATGTATGGTTTCAACAAGATGGCAACACATCGCATACGTCCCAACGTTCATCGGAGCCCTCCGTGACATGTTTCTGGGTCATCTTGTTTCTCTGCAGGGCGATATTGGGTGCCCCCACCTCCTTTCCGGATTTAGCGCCTTGTGATTTTTTTTCTATTGGGAACCTCAAATCGTCAATTAAGTTATACAATTTTCAAAACCACTTGAATCAGAATGGCATTTAATATACTTATTATAAATTAAAAGTTCTTTCTCGTATGATCATGTGTTTGTTTTTTATTAATCTTTGAAATTGGGGCAACCTTTCTGCCCCACCCTGTATGGTGAACATAGACACTACACTGCCAAGAGGACAAAAAAGAACCGCCATTGATGAAGAAACCACATACCAAAGGATAGCAGAAACTACTTCAAAATCCACAAAAAAAACTCCCCAACAAGTAAAAAACCCAAACAAACCCGTTAGCGATCAGCAAAGCCATCCAGAAACTTCCTTCAGAAGAAGTGTTACAAGAACACTTCCTTGATAGATCTTACCGAAGGTTTTACATAATCAAGGCAAAATACTCCCAGACAAATTTGGTCAAAGGATGTATGGTGAAATAATATGAAGACTTCCAAACACCTTTACAACTTTCCAGGAATATATTTCCACTGTTATCACTACAAAGATACGGCAGCATCCTAGTGGAAGCTAAAACTAAAGCCCAGGCAAAAAGGATCCTAACAATGACTAAACTAGCTAATAAAAAAATAAGTTTCAGCACACCCTTCTTTCAATATAAAAAAGGAGTCTTAATCGAGCCAGACTTTACTCAGTATACAGAAGAAGAGATAACCCTAAAACGCGGTAAACTTTTAGTAACATCTGTCTAGAGAGTACACAGATCGGTAAATGGCGCTACAACACTAAAATATATGTACATATTTAATCAAATCTGACCTAGACACCTTGCCAAAATACACCTACCTGGCCTGGAGAAGATACCCCGTAAGGGAATTTAAACCCAACCTAAGGAGATGCTTCCACTGCAACACCTACAATCATTCAATCCGAACTTGATTAAAAAAGAATAAGGCTTCGCACCAACACAACTTGCACCCCAAGATACGAAAATTGTGGCGAACCACGCCCAGCATCAATGGGCCATTAATAAGAAGTCACAGCAGCTACCATCCCCCACTACTACTGTTGTTGACTCCTCCAAAATAACTCCACTCACCAGTAAAAAACCCTTACTCCAACCTAATCAACATCCATCCATAAAAAAAACAGACAGCACCCACCACACCGGAGAAACGAACCATCCGAATACCTTCAGCTCTTTACAGCTGAAAAGCAGCAGTAGAGACCCACGCTACAATAAAAGGAAAATCGCCCATCTAAGTCTCCTCACAACCAGCAGCAAATAGGGATAAAACCAACCCAAGTGAAAAATCCAAGACACAAAGTATACTGACCAAAATCAAACCACAATCACTCACAAACGCCAAATAAAGAACAACATGAAAATAATGTAATGGAATATACGTGGTCTTAGATTTAACTGGGAAGAATTGCGCTCCCTAGAACAGCTAAAAACCCATCAATCATCTACTCAGAATAAACCATGCTTGGAGCACACTCACTATGGGCAAGGACCCATCCCATCCTCAAAACTATCGCCCTATAGCCCTAACATCTCGCCTCAGCAAGCTGCTGGAAAAATGATAAGTGTCCGATTAGTGGGGTATTTGTAAACAAACACATTCTTGTAACCTTCACAATGTTGCTTCCGAAAGCTTAACTCAGCTAGCGATCCCATCACTCGACTGGAATCAGATGTGTGTTCATCCTTTGCTAAAAAATAACACTTTGTAACAGTCTTTTTTAAACCTTGAAAAGTCCTCCGACACATCTTGGAGATATGGGATATTAAAAACCCTTCACAAAATTGACATGCGCAGGAACTTATCAATTTTCTTGGACAATATTTTAAAAAAAACGCTCTTTCTCAGTCCAAGTTGTTAACTCCATTTCTAATGCCTTCCCCCAGGGAGAAGGTGTCCTCCAAGGCAGCATACTTAGTGTATCACTGTTTGCCATTGGTATCAAGAATATAATTAATAACCTTCCTCAAGAAGTCACAGCCAACCTATACGTAGATGACTTGTGTATCGCTCTTGAAGAATAAATAATTGCAACAATATAACGGCTCCTAAAACGTGCCATCGAAAACATACATATGTAAATGGACCTCTACTAAAGGATACGGCTTCTCCGTGTATAAGCCCAAAGTAGTACAATTCTGCCGTCATCGCGACTGCATTCGAGAGCCAGACTTATATATCTAGAGGCAACGAATAGCAGTCGTCGCAAAACACAACTGTCTAATAATGATGCTTGATAAAACACTGAAATGGGAACTATATATCAGAAACTTAAAATTATAGGTAACAAAGATACCAACATTTTGAGAACTAGTCTCTAGACACGAATGAAGAGCCGATAGACAAACACTACTTCTCCTATACCGCTCCATTGTCCCTCCCAAACTGGAATAGGTTATGGAATTATACACGTCTGGCACCATACGAACATCACTTTTTGAGCAGAAATTAGAAATAAAAAGAAATTTTTGCCTAATCAAAGACTTTAAATCGAGAGGATATAAAATAAGACTTAAGGGCTCTAATAATGATATATTACTTAAATACGATAAGGAATTATATCCTATAAAATTCAGAGCATGGTTGAGAAAAAAAGCAATACATGTTTTTAACTTTTCCTGAATCAACCATCCTCAAACCGAATTATAAGAGGAACCACATGAGAGCTCAGGTCGCCCTTGAAGTTCTCTAGGGAAAATCTTGGTTGAAAAATGACTCATTATATACTAAGGTGTTAACTCCATTTCTAATGCCATCATCCAGGGAGAAGGTGTCCCCCAAGGCAGCATACTTATTGTATCACTGTTTGCCATTGGTATCAAGAATATAATTAATAACCTTCCTCAAGGAGTCACAGCCAACCTATATGTAGATGACTTGTCTATCGCTCTTAAAGGATAAATAATTGCAACAATATAACGTCTCCTAAAACGTGCCATCGAAAACATACATATGTAAATGGACCTCTACTAAAGGATACGGCTTCTCCGTGTATAAGTCCAAAGTAGTACAATTCTGCCGTCATCGCGACTGCATTCGAGACCCAGACTTATATATCTAGAGGCAACGAATAGCAGTCGTCGCAAAACACAACTGTCTAATAATGATGCTTGATAAAACACTGAAATGGGAACTACATATCAGAAACTTAAAATTATAGGTAACAAAGATACCAACATTTTGAGAACTAGTCTCTAGACACGAATGAAGAGCCGACAGACAAACTCTACTTTTCCTATACCGCTCCATTGTCCCTCCTAAACTGGAATAGGGTATGGAATTATACACGTCTGGCACCATACGAACATCACTTTTTGAGCAGAAATTAGAAATAAAAAGAAATTTTTGCCTAATCAAAGACTTTAAATCGAGAGGATATAAAATAAGACTTAAGGGCTCTAATAATGATATATTACTTAAATACGATAAGGAATTATATCCTATAAAATTCAGAGCATGGTTGAGAAAAAAAAGCAATACATGTTTTTAACTTTTCCTGAATCAACCATCCTCAAACCGAATTATAAGAGGAACCACATGAGAGCTCAGGTCCCCCTTGAAGTTCTCTAGGGAAAATCTTGGTTGAAAAATGACTCATTATATACTAAGGTGTTAACTCCATTTCTAATGCCTTCATCCAGGGAGAAGGTGTCCCCCAAGGCAGCATACTTATTGTATCACTGTTTGCCATTGGTATCAAGAATATAATTAATAACCTTCCTCAAGGAGTCACAGCCAACCTATATGTAGATGACTTGTCTATCGCTCTTAAGGATAAATAATTGCAACAATATAACGGCTCCTAAAACGTGCCATCGAAAACATACATATGTAAATAAACCTCTACTAAAGGATACGGCTTCTCCGTGTATAAGTCCAAAGTAGTACAATTCTGCCGTCATCGCGACTGCATTCGAGAGCCAGACTTATATATCTAGAGGCAACGAATAGCAGTCGTCGCAAAACACAACTGTCTAATAATGATGCTTGATAAAACACTAAAGTGGGAACTACATATCAAAAACTTGAAATTATAGGTAACAAAGATACTAACATTTTGAGAACTAGTCTCTAGACACGAATGAAGAGCCGATAGACAAACACTACTTCTCCTATACCGCTCCATTGTCCCTCCTAAACTGGAATAGGGTATGGAATTATACACGTCTGGCACCATACGAACATCACTTTTTGAGCAGAAATTAGAAATAAAAAGAAATTTTTGCCTAATCAAAGACTTTAAATCGAGAGGATATAAAATAAGACTTAAGGGCTCTAATAATGATATATTACTTAAATACGATAAGGAATTATATCCTATAAAATTCAGAGCATGGTTGAGAAAAAAAGCAATACATGTTTTTAACTTTTCCTGAATCAACCATCCTCAAACCGAATTATAAGAGGAACCACATGAGAGCTCAGGTCCCCCTTGAAGTTCTCTAGGGAAAATCTTGGTTGAAAAATGACTCATTATATACTAAGGTGTTAACTCCATTTCTAATGCCATCATCCAGGGAGAAGGTGTCCCCCAAGGCAGCATACTTATTGTATCACTGTTTGCCATTGGTATCAAGAATATAATTAATAACCTTCCTCAAGGAGTAACAGCCAACCTATATGTAGATGACTTGTCTATCGCTCTTAAAGGATAAATAATTGCAACAATATAACGTCTCCTAAAACGTGCCATCGAAAACATACATATGTAAATGGACCTCTACTAAAGGATACGGCTTCTCCGTGTATAAGTCCAAAGTAGTACAATTCTGCCGTCATCGCGCCTGCATTCGAGACCCAGACTTATATATCTAGAGGCAACGAATAGCAGTCGTCGCAAAACACAACTGTCTAATAATGATGCTTGATAAAACACTGAAATGGGAACTACATATCAGAAACTTAAAATTATAGGTAACAAAGATACCAACATTTTGAGAACTAGTCTCTAGACACGAATGAAGAGCCGATAGACAAACACTACTTCTCCTATACCGCTCCATTGTCCCTCCCAAACTGGAATAGGGTATGGAATTATACACGTCTGACACCATACGAACATCACTTTTTGAGCAGAAATTAGAAATAAAAAGAAATTTTTGCCTAATCAAAGACTTTAAATCGAGAGGATATAAAATAAGACTTAAGGGCTCTAATAATGATATATTACTTAAATACGATAAGGAATTATATCCTATAAAATTCAGAGCATGGTTGAGAAAAAAAGCAATACATGTTTTTAACTTTTCCTGAATCAACCTTCCTCAAACCGAATTATAAGAGGAACCACATGAGAGCTCAGGTCCCCCTTGAAGTTCTCTAGGGAAAATCTTGGTTGAAAAATGACTCATTATATACTAAGGTGTTAACTCCATTTCTAATGCCTTCATCCAGGGAGAAGGTGTCCCCCAAGGCAGCATACTTATTGTATCACTGTTTGCCATTGGTATCAAGAATATAATTAATAACCTTCCTCAAGGAGTCACAGCCAACCTATATGTAGATGACTTGTCTATCGCTCTTAAAGGATAAATAATTGCAACAATATAACGGCTCCTAAAACGTGCCATCGAAAACATACATATGTAAATGGACCTCTACTAAAGGATACGGCTTCTCCGTGTATAAGTCCAAAGTAGTACAATTCTGCCGTCATCGCGACTGCATTCGAGAGCCAGACTTATATATCTAGAGGCAACGAATAGCAGTCGTCGCAAAACACAACTGTCTAATAATGATGCTTGATAAAACACTGAAATGGGAACTACATATCAAAAACTTAAAATTATAGGTAACAAAGATACTAACATTTTGAGAACTAGTCTCTAGACACGAATGAAGAGCCGATAGACAAACACTACTTCTCCTATACCGCTCCATTGTCCCTCCCAAACTGGAATAGGGTATGGGATTATACACGTCTGGCACCATACGAACATCACTTTTTGAGCAGAAATTAGAAATAAAAAGAAATTTTTGCCTAATCAAAGACTTTAAATCGAGAGGATATAAAATAAGACTTAAGGGCTCTAATAATGAGATATTACTTAAATACGATAAGGAATTATATCCTATAAAATTCAGAGCATGGTTGAGAAAAAAAGCAATACATGTTTTTAACTCTTCCTGAATCAACCATCCTCAAACCAAATTATAAGAGGAAACACATGAGAGCTCAGGTCCCCCTTGAAGTTCTCTAGGGAAAATCTTGGTTGGAAAATGACTCATTATATACTAAGGTGTTAACTCCATTTCTAATGCCTTCATCCAGGGAGAAGGTGTTCTTCAAGGCAGCATACTTATTGTATCACTGTTTGCCATTGGTATCAAGAATATAATTAATAACCTTCCTCAAGGAGTCACAGCTAACCTATATGTAGATGACTTGTCTATCGCTCTTGAAGGATAAATAATTGCAACAATATAACGGCTCCTAAAACGTGCCATCGAAAACATACATATGTAAATGGACCTCTACTAAAGGATACGGCTTCTCCGTGTATAAGTCCAAAGTGGTACAATTCTGCCGTCATTGAGACTGCATTCGAGAGCCAGACTTATATATCTAGAGGCAACGAATAGCAGTGGTCGCAAAACACAACTGTCTAATAATGATGCTTGATAAAACACTGAAATGGGAACTACATATCAGAAACTTAAAATTATAGGTAACAAAGATACCAACATTTTGAGAACTAGTCTCTAGACACGAATGAAGAGCCGATAGACAAACACTACTTCTCCTATACCGCTCCATTGTACCTCCCAAACTGGAATAGGGTATGGAATTATACACGTCTGGCACCATACGAACATCACTTTTTGAGCAGAAATTAGAAATAAAAAGAAATTTTTGCCTAATCAAAGACTTTAAATCGAGAGGATATAAAATAAGACTTAAGGGCTCTAATAATGATATATTACTTAAATACGATAAGGAATTATATCCTATAAAATTCAGAGCATGGTTGAGAAAAAAAGCAATACATGTTTTTAACTTTTCCTGATTCAACCATCCTCAAACCGAAATATAAGAGGAACCACATGAGAGCTCAGGTCCCCCTTGAAGTTCTCTAGGGAAAATCTTGGTTGAAAAATGACTCATTATATACTAAGGTGTTAACTCTATTTCTAATGCCTTCATCCAGGGAGAAGGTGTCCCCCAAGGCAGCATACTTAGTGTATCACTTTTTGCCATTGGTATCAAGAATATAATTAATAACCTTCCTCAAGGAGTCACAGCCAGCCTATATGAAGATGACTTGTCTATCGCTCTTAAAGGAAAAAAAATTGCAACAATATAACGGCTCCTAAAACGTGCCATCGAAAACATACATATGTAAATGGACCTCTACTAAAGGATACGGCTTCTCCGTGTATAAGTCCAAAGTAGTACAATTCTGCCGTCATCGCGACTGCATTCGAGAGCCAGACTTATATATCTAGAGGCAACGAATAGCAGTCGTCGCAAAACACAACTGTCTAATAATGATGCTTGATAAAACACTGAAATGGGAACTACATATCAGAAACTTAAAATTATAGGTAACAAAGATACCAACATTTTGAGAACTAGTCTCTAGACACGAATGAAGAGCCGATAGACAAACACTACTTCTCCTATACCGCTCCATTGTCCCTCCCAAACTGGAATAGGGTATGGAATTATACACGTCTGGCACCATACGAACATCACTTTTTGAGCAGAAATTAGAAATAAAAAGAAATTTTTGCCTAATCAAAGACTTTAAATCGAGAGGATATAAAATAAGACTTAAGGGCTCTAATAATGAGATATTACTTAAATACGATAAGGAATTATATCCTATAAAATTCAGAGCATGGTTGAGAAAAAAAGCAATAAATGTTTTTAACTCTTCCTGAATCAACCATCCTCAAACCGAATTATAAGAGGAAACACATGAGAGCTCAGGTCCCCCTTGAAGTTCTCTAGGAAAAATCTTGGTTAGAAAATGACATATTATATACTAAGGTGTTAACTCCATTTCTAATGCCTTCATCCATGGAGAAGGTGTCCTTCAAGGCAGCATACTTATTGTATCACTGTTTGCCATTGGTATCAAGAATATAATTAATAACCTTCCTCAAGGAGTCACAGCTAACCTATATGTAGATAACTTGTCTATCGCCCTTGAAGGATAAATAATTGCAACAATATAACGGCTCCTAAAACGTGCCTTTGAAAACATAAATATGTAAATGGACCTCTACTAAAGGATACGGCTTCTCCGTGTATAAGTCCAAAGTGGTACAATTCTGCCGTCATCGCGACTGCATTCGAGAGCCAGACTTATATATCTAGAGGCAACGAATAGCAGTCGTCGCAAAACACAACTGTCTAATAATGATGCTTGATAGAACACTGAAATGGGAACTACATATCAGAAACTTAAAATTATAGGTAACAAAGATACCAACATTTTGAGAACTAGTCTCTAGACACGAATGAAGAGCCGATAGACAAACACTACTTCTCCTATACCGCTCCATTGTCCCTCCCAAACTGTAATAGGGTATGGAATTATACACGTCTGGCACCATACGAACATCACTTTTTGAGCAGAAATTAGAAATAAAAAGAAATTTTTGCCTAATTAAAGACTTTAAATCGAGAGGATATAAAATAAGACTTAAGGGCTCTAATAATGAGATATTACTTAAATACGATAAGGAATTATATCCTATAAAATTCAGAGCATGGTTGAGAAAAAAAGCAATAAATGTTTTTAACTCTTCCTGAATCAACCATCCTCAAACCGAATTATAAGAGGAAACACATGAGAGCTCAGGTCCCCCTTGAAGTTCTCTAGGGAAAATCTTGGTTGGAAAATGACTCATTATATACTAAGGTGTTAACTCCATTTCTAATGCCTTCATCCATGGAGAAGGTGTCCTTCAAGGCAGCATACTTATTGTATCACTGTTTGCCATTGGTATCAAGAATATAATTAATAACCTTCCTCAAGGAGTCACAGCTAACCTATATGTAGATGACTTGTCTATCGCTCTTGAAGGATAAATAATTGCAACAATATAACGGCTCCTAAAACGTGCCATCGAAAACATACATATGTAAATGGACCTCTACTAAAGGATACGGCTTCTCCGTGTATAAGTCCAAAGTGGTACAATTCTGCCGTCATTGAGACTGCATTCGAGAGCCAGACTTATATATCTAGAGGCAACGAATAGCAGTGGTCGCAAAACACAACTGTCTAATAATGATGCTTGATAAAACACTGAAATGGGAACTACATATCAGAAACCTAAAATTATAGGTAACAAAGATACCAACATTTTGAGAACTAGTCTCTAGACACGAATGAAGAGCCGATAAACAAACACTACTTCTCCTATACCGCTCCATTGTCCCTCCCAAACTGGAATAGGGTATGGAATTATACACGTCTGGCACCATACGAACATCACTTTTTGAGCAGAAATTAGAAATAAAAAGAAATTTTTGCCTAATCAAAGACTTTAAATCGAGAGGATATAAAATAAGACTTAAGGGCTCTAATAATGATATATTACTTAAATACGATAAGGAATTATATCCTATAAAATTCAGAGCATGGTTGAGAAAAAAAGCAATACATGTTTTTAACTTTTCCTGATTCAACCATCCTCAAACCGAAATATAAGAGGAACCACATGAGAGCTCAGGTCCCCCTTGAAGTTCTCTAGGGAAAATCTTGGTTGAAAAATGACTCATTATATACTAAGGTGTTAACTCTATTTCTCATGCCTTCATCCAGGGAGAAGGTGTTTCCCAAGGCAGCATACTTATTGTATCACTGTTTGCCATTGGTATCAAGAATATAATTAATAACCTTCCTCAAGGAGTCACAGCCAACCTATATGTAGATGACTTGTCTATCGCTCTTAAAGGATAAATAATTGCAACAATATAACGGCTCCTAAAACGTGCCATCGAAAACATACATATGTAAATGGACCTCTACTAAAGGATACGGCTTCTCCGTGTATAAGTCCAAAGTAGTACAATTCTGACGTCATCGCGACTGCATTCGAGAGCCAGACTTATATATCTAGAGGCAACGAATAGCAGTGGTCGCAAAACACAACTGTCTAATAATGATGCTTGATAAAACACTGAAATGGGAACTATGTACATATCAGAAACTTAAAATTATAGGTAACAAAGATACCAACATTTTGAGAACTAGTCTCTAGACACGAATAAAGAGCCGATAGACAAACACTACTTCTCCTATACCGCTCCATTGTCCCTCCCAAACTGGAATAGGGTATGGAATTATACACGTCTGGCACCATACGAACATCACTTTTTGAGCAGAAATTAGAAATAAAAAGAAATTTTTGCCTAATCAAAGACTTTAAATCGAGAGGATATAAAATAAGACTTAAGGGCTCTAATAATGATATATCACTTAAACACGATAAGGAATTATATCCTATAAAATTCAGAGCATGGTTGAGAAAAAAAGCAATAAATGTTTTTAACTTTTCCTGAATCAACCATCCTCAAACCGAATTATAAGAGGAAACACATGAGAGCTTAGGTCCCCCTTGAAGTTCTCTAGGGAAAATCTTGGTTGGAAAATGACTCATTCTATACTAAGGTGTTAACTCCATTTCTAATGCCTTCATCCAGGGAGAAGGTGTCCCCCAAGGCAGCATACTTATTGTATCACTGTTTGCCATTGGTATCAAGAATATAATTAATAACCTTCCTCAAGGAGTCACAGCCAACCTATATGTAGATGACTTGTCTATCGCTCTTGAAGGATAAATAATTGCAACAATATAACGGCTCCTATAACGTGCCATCCAAAACATACATATGTAAATGGACCTCTACTAAAGGATACGGCTTCTCCGTGTATAAGTCCAAAGTGGTACATTTCTGCCGTCATTGAGACTGCATTCGAGAGCCAGACTTATATATCTAGAGGCAACGAATAGCAGTGGTCGCAAAACACAACTGTCTAATAATGATGCTTGATAAAACACTGAAATGGGAACTACATATCAGAAACTTAAAATTATAAGTAACAAAGATACCAACATTTTGAGAACTAGTCTCTAGACACGAATGAAGAGCCGATAGACAAACACTACTTCTCCTATACCGCTCCATTGTCCCTCCCAAACTGGAATAGGGTATGGAATTATACACGTCTGGCACCATACGAACATCACTTTTTGAGCAGAAATTAGAAATAAAAAGAAATTTTTGCCTAATCAAAGACTTTAAATCGAGAGGATATAAAATAAGACTTAAGAGCTCTAATAATGATATATTACTTAAATACGATAAGGAATTATATCCTATAAAATTCAGAGCATGGTTGAGAAAAAAAGCAATACATGTTTTTAACTTTTCCTGAATCAACCATCCTCAAACCGAATTATAAGAGGAACCACATGAGAGCTCAGGACCCCCTTGAAGTTCTCTAGGGAAAATCTTGGTTGAAAAATGACTCATTATATACTAAGGTGTTAACTCTATTTCTAATGCCTTCATCCAGGGAGAAGGTGTCCCCCAAGGCAGCATACTTAGTGTATCACTGTTTGCCATTGGTATCAAGAATATAATTAATAACCTTCCTCAAGGAGTCACAGCCAACCTATATGTAGATGACTTGTCTATCGCTCTTGAAGGATAAATAATTGCAACAATATAACGGCTCCTGAAACGTGCCATCGAAAACATACATATGTAAATGGACCTCTACTAAAGGATACGGCTTCTCCGTGTATAAGTCCAAAGTAGTACAATTCTGCCGTCATCGCGACTGCATTCGAGAGCCAGACTTATATATCTAGAGGCAACGAATAGCAGTCGTCGCAAAACACAACTGTCTAATAATGATGCTTGATAAAACACTGAAATGGGAACTACATATCAGAAACTTAAAATTATAGGTAACAAAGATACCAACATTTTGAGAACTAGTCTCTAGACACGAATGAAGAGCCGATAGACAAACACTACTTCTCCTATACCGCTCCATTGTCCCTCCCAAACTGGAATAGGGTATGGAATTATACACGTCTGGCACCATACGAACATCACTTTTTGAGCAGAAATTAGAAATAAAAAGAAATTTTTGCCTAATCAAAGACTTTAAATCGAGAGGATATAAAATAAGACTTAAGGGCTCTAATACTGATATATTACTTAGAAAAGGATAAGGAATTATATCCTATAAAATTCAGAGCATGGTTGAGAAAAAAAGCAATACATGGTTTTAACTTTTCGGAATTAACCATCCTCAAACCGAATTATAAGAGGAACCACATGAGAGCTCAGGCCCCCTTTGAAGTTCTCTAGGGAAAATCTTGGTTGAAAAATGACTCATTATATACTAAGGTGTTAACTCCATTTCTAATGCCTTCATCCAGGGAGAAGGTGTCCCCCAAGGCAGCATACTTATTGTATCACTGTTTGCCATTGGTATCAAGAATATAATTAATAACCTTCCTCAAGGAGTCACAGCCAACCTATATGTAGATGACTTGTCTATCGCTCTTGAAGGATAAATAATTGCAACAATATAACGGCTCCTAAAACGTGCCATCCAAAACATACATATGTAAATGGACCTCTACTAAAGGATACGGCTTCTCCGTGTATAAGTCCAAAGTGGTACATTTCTGCCGTCATTGAGACTGCATTCGAGAGCCAGACTTATATATCTAGAGGCAACGAATAGCAGTGGTCGCAAAACACAACTGTCTAATAATGATGCTTGATAAAACACTGAAATGGGAACTACATATCAGAAACTTAAAATTATAAGTAACAAAGATACCAACATTTTGAGAACTAGTCTCTAGACACGAATGAAGAGCCGATAGACAAACACTACTTCTCCTATACCGCTCCATTGTCCCTCCCAAACTGGAATAGGGTATGGAATTATACACGTCTGGCACCATACGAACATCACTTTTTGAGCAGAAATTAGAAATAAAAAGAAATTTTTGCCTAATCAAAGACTTTAAATCGAGAGGATATAAAATAAGACTTAAGAGCTCTAATAATGATATATTACTTAAATACGATAAGGAATTATATCCTATAAAATTCAGAGCATGGTTGAGAAAAAAAGCAATACATGTTTTTAACTTTTCCTGAATCAACCATCCTCAAACCGAATTATAAGAGGAACCACATGAGAGCTCAGGACCCCCTTGAAGTTCTCTAGGGAAAATCTTGGTTGAAAAATGACTCATTATATACTAAGGTGTTAACTCTATTTCTAATGCCTTCATCCAGGGAGAAGGTGTCCCCCAAGGCAGCATACTTAGTGTATCACTGTTTGCCATTGGTATCAAGAATATAATTAATAACCTTCCTCAAGGAGTCACAGCCAACCTATATGTAGATGACTTGTCTATCGCTCTTGAAGGATAAATAATTGCAACAATATAACGGCTCCTGAAACGTGCCATCGAAAACATACATATGTAAATGGACCTCTACTAAAGGATACGGCTTCTCCGTGTATAAGTCCAAAGTAGTACAATTCTGCCGTCATCGCGACTGCATTCGAGAGCCAGACTTATATATCTAGAGGCAACGAATAGCAGTCGTCGCAAAACACAACTGTCTAATAATGATGCTTGATAAAACACTGAAATGGGAACTACATATCAGAAACTTAAAATTATAGGTAACAAAGATACCAACATTTTGAGAACTAGTCTCTAGACACGAATGAAGAGCCGATAGACAAACACTACTTCTCCTATACCGCTCCATTGTCCCTCCCAAACTGGAATAGGGTATGGAATTATACACGTCTGGCACCATACGAACATCACTTTTTGAGCAGAAATTAGAAATAAAAAGAAATTTTTGCCTAATCAAAGACTTTAAATCGAGAGGATATAAAATAAGACTTAAGGGCTCTAATAATGATATATTACTTAAATACGATAAGGAATTATATCCTATAAAATTCAGAGCATGGTTGAGAAAAAAAGCAATACATGTTTTTAACTTTTCCTGATTCAACCATCCTCAAACCGAATTATAAGAGGAACCACATGAGAGCTCAGGCCCCCTTTGAAGTTCTCTAGGGAAAATCTTGGTTGAAAAATGACTCATTATATACTAAGGTGTTAACTCCATTTCTAATGCCTTCATCCAGGGAGAAGGTGTCCCTCAAGGCAGCATACTTATTGTATCACTGTTTGCCATTGGTATCAAGAATATAATTAATAACCTTCCTCAAGGAGTCACAGCCAACCTATATGTAGATGACTTGTCTATCGCTCTTGAAGGATAAATAATTGCAACAATATAACGGCTCCTAAAACGTGCCATCGAAAACATACATATGTAAATAGACCTCTACTAAAGGATACGGCTTCTCCGTGTATAAGTCCAAAGTGGTACAATTCTGCCGTCATTGAGACTGCATTCGAGAGCCAGACTTATATATCTAGAGGCAACGAATAGCAGTGGTCGCAAAACACAACTGTCTAATAATGATGCTTGATAAAACACTGAAATGGGAACTACATATCAGAAACTTAAAATTATAGGTAACAAAGATACCAACATTTTGAGAACTAGTCTCTAGACACGAATGAAGAGCCGATAGACAAACACTACTTCTCCTATACCGCTCCATTGTCCCTCCCAAACTGGAATAGGGTATGGAATTATACACGTCTGGCACCATACGAACATCACTTTTTGAGCAGAAATTAGAAATAAAAAGAAATTTTTGCCTAATCAAAGACTTTAAATCGAGAGGATATAAAATAAGACTTAAGGGCTCTAATAATGATATATTACTTAAATACGATAAGGAATTATATCCTATAAAATTCAGAGCATGGTTGAGAAAAAAAGCAATACATGTTTTTAACTTTTCCTGAATCAACCATCCTCAAACCGAATTATAAGAGGAACCACATGAGAGCTCAGGTCCCCCTTGAAGTTCTCTAGGGAAAATCTTGGTTGAAAAATGACTCATTATATACTAATTCGGCTCTATATTCCTTTTAAAGTTGGTGACCATTATTCTTCAACAATATCCACTCTAGAATTTACAGCCTCTATCGATGACATTTTTCTTCCGTGACATGAGTTAATATCATAAATATTATATATTAATCTTTAACATGTTTAAACCCTTTTTAGATATTCAAATTATATGTAATATTGTACTTCAGAAAAAGAAGTGAAATTAGCAGATGATTCCATTATTATATCAAACCCCTGTATATTAGACAAATTCCAACCATTGCTTTTAGACAGCTTCCATCTTTTACTATCTTCGTATTAACCTAACTGTATTTTCTAAAACTTCTAAAAAGATAGCCTATTTATCTGGATGCTTCATGCCACTTAATTGATGATGTGGAACGTTTTCAGGAATTAATTTCCTTGCTAATTGCTGGACGGTTTATAATATTGCTATGTCCTTTCTCATATGTGGTCACCAGAATTGTTACATATAAAAAATAAGGTTTATTATCGTTTTATATTAGGCAAGTATAATGTCTTTTGATTTATGCGCAGCGTCTAGCTAATATATATATATATATATATATATATATATATATATATATATATATATATATATATATATATATATATATATATATATATATATATATATATAAAGAAGAAGGAGCAAATGCAAGTTCTGCGGGTGATAACAACCACCACAGGGCTTTCGCCATATTTATTTTCTGCCTTTCAAAACAATTTTGAAGACAGAAATAAAGGTGCAGAAACCTTGCATTGCAGACTATATTACAATATAGTACAATATAGTCTAAATCGTGTCATACATCCAAGGTCAAACCAGAACTAAACTAATCTGTCACATCATCCCCTGTACACTGAAATTAACACAACTATCAGTTCTCTACCAACTTGCATAAATATATATATATATATATATATTTATATATATATATATATATATATATATATATATATATATTTATCGAGATTATCGCTTTGCAATTTTTATTTTTCATAATATAGGCAAATACTATTTAGATTTGAATTCACGTCGAAAATTAAGTGCTGCAGTAAATTAATTATGATTTATATTGTATAAAAAAATATGTAGCTTCCATAGTAAAAATATTTTCAAAATGTTCGTTTGAGCTCTCCACTAGGTGGTTAGATTCGTCATTAAGGATTCCCTTAGCATTTCCTTAGAGGGTTTCTATGAACTATATGAGTGGCTTACAATCATTTAAATACGAGTAGCTACGAAATCGCTTTAGCTCATGTTTTGGGAAATAGTTAGAGTAATCAAATTTGTTGATGATTGCTATTTCCACTTTGTGTATTATCAATAAAATACTCATTGTTACTGGAAATTAATCAGAAGGATATTTTCTTCGGCTCTCATTTCGTCCACCATTTGATGCAAGAAGTTGTCGTTTACAAATTCAAGAATCGAATTTTTGCATTGTTAAGCTATTTCTTTTTAAATGTATACCTAAGTCTTAACATAGACCAATTTTGCCAATTCCATCTGTGGAGCAGACTCAAGATCACTCAACAAACAGCCCTGGCACTATGCTACTAGACCGCAGAATACTGTGCACCTCCATAGTCTAAATCGTGTCATACATCCAAGGTCAAACCAGAACTAAACTAATCTGTCACATCATCCCCTGTACACTGAAATTAACACAACTATCAGTTCTCTACCAACTTGCGAGAATACCACTTTCTATTAGGCGCGACACCCACCTAAATGCGATAAGTACAAGCATAAATGACAATGACACTCACTTCATGGTATGCTTAGAGCAAGGTGAAGACTAGGATCGCATAGGGCAGGTGATGGGTTAAAACACGATAAACCATCTGAATATATGCTTGGCCATTGAAGAGAAAATGCTCGTCTTCTGAGTAACTCCCAGAAGCAAGCAAGAGCCTCAATAAAGGAACATCCTTCATTAGGAAGGACTGGGTAACCTTAAATAGAGCAAAAGCGAAACATTATTTAATCCTTATAAATTTGTTGACATCTGATTTACCAAATATATATTTTTATATTAAAATAATAATGTATAGATAGCACCCATTTTCTGAATTAGTTTTACTGTTTGCCCAGAAAATGACCCTAGAAATGGTTGGCATACATCTTGGCTAATAAGGAAATGTCACTTGCCAGCATGAGAGTGTTTGAAAAGGTGAAAAAGCTGCAGCAGTCATTGCTGTTGGTTATCACCCTCTTCATTCTTATGGCAAAGATTCATTCGGGAGGTGCCAACAAAGAAGATAAATTAATAGAATATGTTGTCTGATCAGTGGTCCCGTTAGAACAGTCAGTAGAGCACTGATCTATATAACCAGAGGACTGAGGTTCGGATCCTTGCCTGGGCGACTGTTTTTTTTTTTTTCTCTACGCTTTTCTCGTGGTCATCTTAAGTAAGATCTCTGCTCTTTTGTTTCTGTATATCACTTCCTATATATATATATAAATATATATATATATATATATATATATATATATATATATATATATATATATATATATAATATATATATATATATATATATATATATATATATATATATATATATATATATATATATGTGTGTGTGTGTGTGTGTGTGTGTGTAGAGAGAGAGAGAGAGTTTATCACCAAGACTATTTCTGGAATTAAAAAGATACAAACATTTCTCTTTACTAAAAACAATAGATAATAATTACATAACATTATTAATTGAACCATATTTGTCATCTTTTTACTAGTTTGATCGAAACGCGGTTTCCAGTGACTGAAATTCACCTCCTACAGGAAATAGAGCCAGAGTGTGATTTCAGATTCAGCTAAGGAATGCAAAGTTTTTCTTATTATTTTCTAGATATCATTTAATAGACCTTCAATAATTTATTTATTAAAAAGATTATTGCTACCACGTAAATTTCAATAGGAAAGAAAAGCTAAAAATAAAAATAAGCCACAAAACCTTTGTTCATAAGTGTATACGAGTGGAGTTCATGAAGCGGGCTAAGAAACTCCAGGAGACCTTTTCTAGACATTAAGGAATGCTTTCCATTGGCCTAACCTAACCGCATTCACATGGACGTTATTGTCATTTATATAAAACTAAGTTAACGAAAAGCCGCGATAAGACCAAAAATTCCTGTTTTATGTTAACTTAAAGGGAAACTTTTAAAAATGGCTTCTTGATATTTTTTTGTTGAGAAATGGATGATTACCCAGTTGTCTGGGTAGCGCTCCTGAAAAAGGTTAAGAAATATCAGGGGATTTTACCAGCGGATTAATAGTGCGTTGACATGGATGTTATATGTTTGATTTTTTGCCTATATAGAGTGGAGCATCTTATATCTAAATCATTGTCATTGCTTATTCCCTGAAGATAACATGCTACGGTCGTACCCGAAAACCCCACCCTGGAGAAACAATATTAAAATCTGCCAGAGCATCAATCTCCAGGGAATGCAAATACCACCTAGGGAGCGCTGTTAATCCCAACTCCTAGCTTGAAAGGTGCAAAACCAAAGTATTAGGGTTGTTAACCAAAAAGGGAGTGATTGACGCACAGGAAAAAAAGAACCCGATAAATAAGAGAAGGTTTGTGAAAAGATAATGTTGGTCTTTTCAGGGCAGATTCTCTTAGCGATGTAAGCTCAGAGAACTATCGTTAGTTCACAGTTTAAATAAAATGGGGGGAGTTGAAGGAAATTTGAAGGACTGGGTCCGTTCTTCCGGGAATGAAAAATTGTGTACTTACCTCGAATAGCTTCGGATTTGAGACCTTACCATCAAAAACCACTTGACCGTACTTTGAAGGGGAGAAAACTGAAGAAGTCATGAATCTTGAAGAGGGAGATTTTTACGAGGCGAGATCAAACACAATTATGTGTGTGTGGGATAGCGCGACGAATGCATGGTCCATTTTTCTTACAGCCTACCCACACACAGAAGAAATCTTTGAAACTATCAACGTTTTTAAAATTTAGAATAGCATTAGAGAATAATTGCTTTGAAGTATTTGAAAGTGGAACGCGCGTTTGAAAGGGGAGCGAGCATTTTAAAGGGGAGCAAGCATTTAAAAGAGGAGTGAGCGTTTGAAAGGAGACGCGCGTTTGAAAGGGGAGCAAGTATTTGAAAGGAGGGTGAGCATTTAAAAAGGGGGGGCGTTTGATAGGTGGCGTGAATTTGAAAGGGGATTGAGTGTTTGAAAGGGGGCGCACGTTTGATAGAGGCATGCGTTTGATAGGGAGCGCGCGTTTGAAAGATGAGCGCGCCTTGGAAAATGGGCGTGCGTTTGAAAAGGGGGGCGCCCATTTAAGAGGAGGGCGCACGTTTGAAGGGGCCAGCACGCGTTTGAAAGTAGGTTGTCTGATTTCAAGTTGGTTTTCTTAGTCTTGAATTTCCTTAATCTTATGCTTTGCTTGCAAGGCAGCTTGCCTCTGAGACCTGGGTAGTAACGACTCGGATCGTGTTGTTTTTACCCGGAATTAGCTCAAGGATGCGAGGATGCGATTAACCAAGGAACTTTGAAAAATGTCTTAGCTGTGCTCTCACAAGCTTAGTAGATATGAAGAATATTACATTTCCCGGAAAGCTTCGAACTTTTCAGTTAGGTGCGAGAGGGACTTTAATTCCTCGTGAGGGTTAGTCCCGAGTTCCCACATATGGTCGACCTGTTAAAAGAGTTTGAAAGAGAGATTAGAGTTAGAGTGGAGCTTGAGGAAGGAATTGGGCGACAGAGGTATGAGGTCTTTCTCGGTCGAACGGGATGTGAGTGGGTGGGAAATGACAGAATTTTAAATGGATTAAATCAAAATAAGTAAATCGAAATAGTACCACGTGGACTGTCTTATTGTCTTGTAGAGGCACAATTTTACCACTCTAATCAAACGCTCCCACGCACTCCTGAACCAGGGCCTAGAAATTGGAATCATAAGGTGTTTGATGTTGTTGGCGAGCATGTGATTTTCCAACTCACTAGAGAGCAAAGCATCGGACAAAAATTTACCTCCCAGTTCGAAAGTTTTGGCATTATCGCTATAAACAAAATCTGAGACTCCATGGAGGTTTGATAAACGTTGAAAGGCTTTGATAAACTGGGATGTAGACATGTAGGGTAGCAATTTGAGGTGCACCGCGCGTATGTTGAGGCAAGTGAAAATATGGCGCTACATGTTAGTGGTCAGACCATTTTGCTTAACGAAAAGGTGACCGGTAAAATCCACTCCAATATGTTTAAAGAGTTTATCAAAATTCATTTGGGCTTAGGAGACGTTTGTCATTTTCGGGTAGAAAAAGGCAAAGGAGTTAAATTTTTTTCACGTAATGCATTTACTCAGGATCCTTTTGATTGTTTGATAGTGGAAGGCTACCAAGAATCCCTTACTTCTGATCATCGTAAGAGTTGAGTCAATCCCTAAATGTTTGCATTTCGCATGACAATCGCGGACTAGTAGACCCCCGGCGGATTGCTTCCCGAGGCCGAGCTTCCGAGTTGAATTTGAATGTTGAGTTTTATGTAAGTTTGAATTGGAGTTTGAGGAATTTCAGGATGATGGTTTTCCTCCGTCGGCGGCTCTCCTCCCTTTACCCCCGAGAGCACGGGAACTGTCCCCATCCTAGCTTGGCTAGGGCTGGTGCTAAAACCATGGGGAGGCGTTGCAATCTCTCACTTTGAGCGGCTTTGGAAAGTTATCACTGAGCCAAGCCCACGGGGGAAGAATTCATCCCCACCCAGCGTCTTATTTTCAAGATCTCTCATAGATTGGATGCAGTCTACCCCCAGCAGGCAATTTACGCCCACGGCGGAATCTTTCACACCGTTCGAGAGGTAAAAGACTCCGTATCCCAAAGGGGCCCCAGCGATCCGGAGATTCTATATATATTCGTCAAGTCCAGTGACCGAAAAGTCCAAGGACAAATTCGGATCAACCAAAAGGAAAGCCTGAATACTTTGAGACCCAAAGTAGAGGTCGGCCTCCATTTGCCCCAAATGCCTGTTTTGTGAGCCGGTGAGCGTGTGAATTCTGCACGAGTAGTTCGGAAGCCTGCCCAGGTTCAGCACCCAATGAGATAGCCAGAGATTCCGAAATGTAAGACCTTTGGGACGCAAAGTCCAGTAGGGTCCTGGCAGGTAGAAACTTTTCCCCCAGACCAAGGTTAATCGTAAGAGTAGGGAGCAAGAAATTTCGGTTGCTAAAGGGACTCGTACCAGAATCTTCGGCAGGATTTTTCACCAACCCCAACGTCCCCACACGGTCCTCTCCTAGTCAGGCGGTTTCACCATGATTTAAAGTTTGAGGGCAAAGGGCAGAAATATGGGTTCTCGCTTGGCAGAAACTACAAGGATGAGATAAATCTCTCTGCTCAGTCGGACAAGCATCTGAAAGATGCCAAGAACTGCTACACTATTTGCAAAGCTTTAGCTTGGAACACCTCTTTAGCATAAGAGCTGTAGTGTTGAAAACGGGGCACCTTAACATTGAATGGGTTCCTGTACACATTTTACAATACAGATTAGGAGCCCTAAGAGCCTTAGGTTAGAGGGTATTTGAATTTGAGCCTTTGCTTGGAGGTTTCGCCCGACCAATACAAATGTTCGTCTAAAGCGTTTGGATGCACGATTGATCATTAATGGGATAATTATAATTTCAGTGGGTGGATTTCATACCGTAATTGGGTTTATTTAAGATAAAAGATTTATTTTGATTTGAGGGATATACATTTTTGAAGTAGTTGCCATTGGGATTTTGATGTGATGGGCCTTTGAAGGGGAGATTAAAAATCTTTGTGACCGATTCCAGTTTTTTAAGTGTCCGAATGGTTGAGGAATAATTGTTAAAAAAATCAGAGAGAGGAAGATAATCACTCCTTGTTGTCAATCTCAGTTATATTCTTAAATTTGTAGGCATTTTACCATAAATCATATGTGATAGAAGTTTATTACCGGCGCTACCTTCTTCAAAGAAATTTACATCGAAATTTTTAGTTTGATCAAGAGAGTGGGTTTCGTTTAACGAAAGGGACATTTTTGATAAGTTGGAGTCGTGAAAAGAAGAGGCAGAAATAATTTTACTGAGATACTGGTCGATAATGTCATCTTTGTCCAGGAATTCGTCACCCAAAAGTTGAAGAGCGATCTGATATTTTTTGTCCGTAGTACAAAGATGTTTAATGAGGAAAATGCATACTCTCTTAAATAGTCCTTAAAGTACGCCAATTTTGCCGAAACTTAAATATTTGTTCTAGATCCCACCAAATTGTGAAATTGCGAAATGAAGAGATGGCGAAGAAGGCTCAGTGTTAGCCTTCCTTAGGCAGGTTAGTATCGCTTCTTAGGTCAGAACTGAGGTTGTTTGGGGGGTTAGAGTCGTCAGAGAAGGGAAGTTTTCCTTTCTGCGATAGGGCGTTAAAGGACTTAGGAATTCAACTCTGTTTCGAGAGAGGGATCGCTATCGTGGTCATGACTTTGGAATGTTTGGAGAATTTTCTCGTCTAGTTGGTTTACGGAAGTAAGGAGAGTTCTAACGGGGTTCAATCTAATTTGCACGTCTAACTCAGTGATGGACTCAGACCCTAGTTTGGCGCAGACAATGACCGCAAGCCGGCCATATGCCTCGAAACATCAATTGCCTTCACGAGAAGCTTTTGCTTTTCGGGGCCCCAGCATGGAGGCTACGCTGATCTGAGAGGAGGAGTCACCCCAACACGAGACCCAACATCCCAGGCCCCTTTTCCCGAGTCCATTCCCACTCGAGAGGAGGAAACTTTTAAGCACGCTCTGCGGGAGCTTGTTGAGGTCCCCATCCAAGAGAACTATCCTTCTAGGTAAACAACACCGCTCCATCATCCATCCATCCTCACTTCCTCACACTCCGAGCTCAATAGATCCTAGAGAAAGAAAAAAATACAATTTATCGGGTGCGCCAAAGAATCCATCAACAGAGGGTTTTCACCCACCTCGCTAAACGGAGGAAATCAGGAGGGACCCCATTCCCTATGGAAGAAAAGACAACCACCAACAATGGACACCAAAAATGATAAAAATTCAACACCGAGACTCAAACAACCATTGAAATTAGCCATTAGCAAGCCATAGAGGCCACAAGTCCCTCCTAAACTAAAGGGCATTCCAACCTCTGGTAAAGATAAACCGCTCCTTTCGCGGACACAGATAAGAGAATAATAAATATCGTACAATGGAATATAAGAGGTTTGAGAGGTAAGTAGAACGAATTACGCTCAGTGCTGACAGATGAAGCTCCTATCTGCATCTGCCTCCAAAAAAACAATGTTGGGGGCTCACCTCCCATGAAGATTACCTGGTTAGACCTACGTTACAACCCCAAATCCAAATGACGGCAACACATCAGGGGAATGTACCATATATATCCACGAGGGTGTCCCTATCTACGCTCCCTCATACCCTAAATACACCCCTACAAGCAACCGCAATAACCTGGAAACGGTATATGGTGGCGAACAACTACTTACCACCCTCCGTATCACTTCTATCTATCAACATATGACAAACAATTTCCCAACTTCCTACCTCCTTTATTTTGGTAGGAGATTTCAACAGCCGACACTCCGAATGGAGATACACTACCCACAGTTCAAGGGGCACGGAACTATCTACCTTTATTCACGACCTACATCTCGGCATTTAAACCAGGGAGAAGACACCAGATATGATGTACAAACAGACATTCTATCCACCCTCGATCTTGCCATCAGCTCTCCATTCATCACAACAGAGTTAAAATAGTGCCTACCGGAATACCTGAACTAGAACTACCAATTCCCGATCATACTCTCTTCGGGCCAGATACCATCCACATCGGCAATCCCCAGATGGCGATCGGTCAAGGCAGACTGGCCTAATTTGAAAAAAATGGTAAATCTAGTGTTCATCTAAATAGTAGATGCAGGGAGTATCAACGAAATTGTAGACTCCTTCACAACCGCCTTGCACCAAGAGGCTCATCAGCCCCTCCCCCGCAGCTCCGGCCAACCTCGCCGACGACAGGTACCGTGCTGGCACCCGGAATGTTTAACCGCCTTAAAAATAAAACGATAAGCTTTAAATAAACTACAAACGATGGCCAAGTATAACAACCAAAATTTATTGCAACTGAATACGTGCCAAATATAGATACACAATTACGGTAAATCGCTGCAACTTATGGAGTGACTACCTCTCAACAATTAACTCCCAAACTCCTATCCAACATAAATGGAAAATAAGAAAAGGATTCCTTTGCAAATACACACAAAAACCAACCTCCACACTATGCATTAATGGGCAAGATATCCTTTACCCGACGGAGGTGGTAAATAAGTTAGAGAGCTCCCTCTCTAACATCTACGATAGCACACGTGCAACGCCTTGAATTGCTGAACACAGAGCAAGGGTGGAATCTGTATTTCTTGATTTCTACACCAATGAAAACGTGACATACAACAAACCATTCTCAAGAAAAGAACTCTAAATGTCTCTAGCAAGCTGCGGTAATACTGCACCGGGGCCCGATGATATCCCGTATGCGATGCTGCGTCATCTAGGTAAAAAGGTAAGTTTCTCCCTCCTGGCCCTATACAACCAAATCTGGAGATAGAGCTCGTGTCCTGATGCATGGCAAACAGCTACGGTCCTAGCCTTCCGAAAACCTGGCAAAAATCCAACTATTCCAACCAACTACCGACCAATTGCCATAACATCCTGCATGTACAAGGTCATAGAATAGATAGCCAATACACACATAATGTGGCTGCTGGAGAAGGAATCACTCCTATCTCCATTACAATGCGGATTCAGAGAGCTATATTCTACTACAGATGTTCTGATTCGCCTAGAAACAGCAATATGCACCGCATTTGACGGGAAACGCCACCTAGTTGCTATTTTCTTAGAATTAGTAAAAGCTTATCATATATCGTAGCTCTACAGCATTTTAAGGAGCTTGCACAGCATGGGCTTACGTGGCCTTCTACCTTAATTCAAAAAGAATTTATTGAAAGACCGTTCTTTTACAGTCCAATAGGGTAACGTTGTATCCGCCCCATTCCTACAAGAAGAAAGCGTTCATCAGGCAAGCATGCTCAGCCCACCATTATACGCTATATGAATAAATGACATAACAAGACACCTTCCCCACGGAATAGCAGCCGCACTATATGTGGATGACTTCTCCATCTCAATGGAAGGATCGGAGTTTCCAACGATGGAACGTTCCCCCCCTCTTCCGCCTCAGAAAGACGTCTCCAAAAGATTAATACCGTAATAAATAACAGCTTACGAAGAGCCACAGGAGCGTTCAAATTCTCTCCTATCCCAAGCCTTCTACGTGATACGGGAGAAATGCTCTTAGACCTCCGAAAAACGGAGATCACATTAAAGCAATATACCCGTATTTACAGACTACCAACATCAACGCTTCAAGAGCCGCTCTTAATGACCAAATGGATATCTTATTTGCTGAACAACTATCCATCCCACGTCCATTCGGGTTCAGATCGAGGCAACGAATGGAGGAGTTTGGAATAAATCTAAACATCCACCCACTTATTTACTCATACACTTTATTCTGTGAGACCCCTATCGAAGTCTGCCAAAACTGTGTAGTAAGACAAGCATCTGCAATGCCCTAGTTAATGAGAGTGCAGCTCCTGGTCCATGCAGCAATATTTATACCGATGGGTCAAAATTTGAAGATGGCGTCGGATCTTCAGTGATATCCAGAGACCTGTCCTATCTGACGAAGCTACTAAGGACTGCTTCGATCTTCACGGCTGAGATATGCACTTAGGCACACGGTAAAATGGATGTCAGAAAATGCATAAAAAAATGAAGATACAATTTTCACAGAATCCCAGAGCAGCCTTCAAGTGTTTCAGAAAATGACCAGCCTCAACCCATTCGTCCTGAAGATTAGGGAATTAGTCCACATAGAGGTCCCACTGCGCACGGAGAATTTCCTTTTGCTGGGTACACGCTTACGTGAGCGTCGCTGGAAATGAAAAGGCCGATGCAGCCGCAAAGACCGCAGCTCTTCGACCGGTAAAGCCCGGGCACGTCCCTCTCCAATGCGAGGATTTTATCATCGGAATTGGAGGGGGAGCTATCTATCCGCGAAATCTGGGCAATCAAATGAAAGGACCTCCGTGGCATAAACAAAATGCGACACACATTTCCCAATCTATTAAGATAAAGGCATCAGGGCCTTACACGCCAACAGGAAGTGTCAGTATGCCGACTCCGTATCGGTCATTCAAGATTGACAAACGGCTCCTTGATGGAAGGGGGCTACTCCACTTATTGTGAAGGCTTAATCGTCCCTCTGGATGCCTGACATTCAGCGAATTAAGACACCGGTACCTACCCATGGATGGTGGAGGGACCCTCCCCATCCTCCGACTAGCACTCACACTCGAAAACATTTATCCCACAGGTGGAATCATCCACTACATAGGAAAAACCGGACTCGTAAATAAACTATAAGCCTTAGACTATTGCAAATTATAAACAAAAACTTTTACTAACCTTGGGCATAATTTCCTTATTACCATTCATAAAATTTCCATTTATATCACCTACCACTGCCATGCAAACCGAATAAATAATTTGTTTGCGGCGTGATTCCTGTAAGGGGGGCGCGAAGGCACTTGTTAACCAACCAACCAACCACACAACGCACTCGCAACCCCAGGTGGATAGACACAACTACGAAGGCGCCGAGACACCCGAGGGGGAACTACTTGGCACGATAAAACTCATTCCGGCAGAAAGCCACAAAACACACGAGACTAACAAAGTTAAATTTTAAAAAGGCACCAGCCAACAGCATCAAAGGAATGAGAAGAATTGTTAACTTTTATCTAAATTCCAGATACTTCCCTGATGCTTTCAGGAACGCTATGATAATCTTTTTAGCCTAGTACGGAAAAGATCCAACGAGAAAGGAGAGCTAACGACCAACTTCAATCTTGGAATTTGGCTGAAAGTTTTTTGAGAAGATTCTATTGGGTTGAGGAATTATTTCTTGCGGTTTTATCAAATTTACTCATTACCATTAACAATTTTAGAAAAACTTTATTTTTAATTGATAACAATATGCAATTTAATCAATAATGTATTCTCCGTTGTTATTTACGACTTCTTCCCAACCTTCAACTAGTTTTTCGATGCCTCTGCAATAAAAATTTATGGATTTTGACTCGAAGAATTTGTCTAACCAGTTCTTAATTCCACATCAGTATTCAACGAAACGCTGCGCAAATTGTTGGAGAGCGATCGGAACAGATGGAAATCTGATGGAGACAAGTCTGGCGAATATGGACGATGCGGCAGGATTTCCCAATTAAGCATTTGGATGGCGTCTTTTGTCATATTGGCAATGTGAGGATGAGCATTGTCGTGTTTCAGAAGGACTCCCTAACGTCAAAGAGGTTGCTTTTCACGAATAGCTTCGGCGAGTCGATACATTTGTTGAACGTAGAGTTCTACATTGACAATCTTGTTGTTCGCAAGGAGCTCATAAAGAATAATGCCTTCACAATCTACCACACACACAGCATCGTCTTTCGTGTATGAATTCCTTGCTTTAATCGCGGAAGTGTTTTTTATTGGGGCTAAGCCATTGTTTTCGATTGTTCATGTTGACATAAACACACCACTTTTCGCCGCCAGTGATGATGCGGTGAAGAAATCTGTCCTTATATCCACGAGTAGCCTTGTGACGAGCAAGCAAACCTGCAGCAATCGTGGAGCGTTGAAGTTTGTTGCTTTCGCTCAAAGCGTGCGGAACCCATGCACCGAGTTTTTGAACTTTCCCCATCAAATGAAGATGATTCACTACAGTTTTCTGATCACACACCAATTGTAAAGCCAATTCTCTAGTTGAATGGCGAAGATTTTCATGAAGAAGGTCGTTCAATCGATCTCCATCAAACTTAATGGGGCGACCAGAATGTTCCTCGTCATTAAGATTGAAATGCCCGTTTTTGAAACGTAAAAACCACCATTGAGCTGTCCTTTCTGATAAAACATTTTCTCCGTACACAGCACAAATATCGCGACAAACTTTGGCTGCGTTTGCATTGTTCCCGTCTCGATTGAAAATGAATAACAACAAGTGTCGAAAATGCGCCTTCCTTTCAACTTGACATTCCATTTTGAGGGTACAGAACAAAAATTAAATTAACACAACGTTTAAATAAACCGCAATGACTTATTAGTCAACTTCAAGGCATAGCCTAAGCAAAAGCCTAATAGTCTACGCTGTTAAGAGACGTAGCCTAACCTTTGCAAATTTTTCTCTCATTATTTATTATTGTTTCTTAATATGTGCCCAAATAACGTCAAAAAAACTTAAATCAACACAACATTAAAAAACTTATTACTCAACAAGAACTTATTACTCAACCTAATAAATAAAAAGAGTATCTCATTTTGGAGAGAGTTAATCAATGTACAATTCGTATCAATTTGGCTTCCGGAATAAGGGAAGTACGGAGATGTAATAAATTTCTTCACGAAAAGCTTGCCCAAACCAAAAGAAAGGGGAGTTACATGGACATTGTATGTCGGGATCTATAAAAAAACATTGAATAATGATTGGTAAAGTGGGATGCAATTCACTATCCTGTGACTGGGACTAAGGGAAAACTTTTGAAAGAACTGTCTGTGACGATGTCATGGAGAGAGAGGCGTATATCATTTTGGGTAACATGGACGTAATTAATTTCATGCTTGCTGCAGACCTCCCATAAGGGGGTTTCTTTCCATTACTCATTACTCGGTGTATATCGCAGATTTCAAAGTTTTTGGCAATTGCACTTACCTCAACATTTAATTCACGGATGATTTCAGCCAGATAATATAGTGCCTCTGGCGGAAAGTGCCTATGCAAGCTTTTATGACGGCAGAAATCGAATAATTAAATATTTACGAACCAAATGGAAAATAAGCACGAACCAGGAGAAATTCAAGGTTGTCCCGATTGGAAGGAGACTACTATTAAATATCAGCTTGGAGCATATGCGCTATCACTACACAACAGATGCAATATACTCAGTATGGAAATTACTTCATTCGGATACAGGAAGCACGTCTTTGGCTGATTTTTTCGAAAACCTCGGCTGCAGTCAGAGCTCTATTCATTTTCAAAAATCACGGAGAGATTAATAAGAAGAAGATGTTCATTACACTTTTAAGATCTACGCTGCTCTGTCCCGCTTCCGCCCTCTCTTGTGTCTCGAGGACACAAAAGAGAATACAAATGCGTGTACCTGATTACGGGTACCCGCAGGCGATAAAAAGGACGCCAAGAAGAGCTGCACAAGGAGGCGGAAATGAAAGCCATTTACAAAGTCCTAGAGAATTGACTAGGAATATGCAGAAGATGGTTAATCAAGAAATGGACGAAGAAATCATAGAAATGATTAACCAGAACAGAAGAGCAAGAGGTTACCCAATATTCCCAAGTTCTGCTATCCTAATGACTAAAGTAGATGAAGGGCCGTTCGACGTATCATGGAATGCGTGGAAACACTGGAATAGAAAAAAAATATTCACTGATTAATTGAATAATAACGATTATGACAACGAATTACGAATTTTGTCTCAATTTTCTAACCAATTATTACTCAAAATGAAGTAACGCGAAAAAAGAAGTAAGAAAATGGCGAAAAAACAAAAACGGCATACGAGTACACTAGAGAATTTAAGGAATTCCTAAGATATAAGTATTAGAATAATAATAAAGTAATTAAATCATAAAACAACAAAAAATGTGCATAACATATACAAAACCTGGGAGTCTTTTAAAACAAAAGGCTTGAAGGCCGTTTAAAATAAGAATAACAACCAAAGATATATAAGAACAATGAAATTAAAGCGATAAGCCTGATCACCAGGCGCCTTGCATCCCTTTCCAAATCTCCTACACCCTCTTCTCTTTTTACCATTTTCATTTCCTTATATCTATATAACACATGATTTACCCCATCCACACACACACATATACACACTTGTATTAATTGGTAATTGTGATAGAACGTGTTGAAGCTGCGTTTAATTTCAACTCCTATCCCGTATTATTAAAAACCACGATGCTGCCCACGTGCATCTTCGATTCGAGGCTTGGAGTCTTATCTCAGCTACCGGATGCCAATGTTTAAACAAGGAGGTTATCGTCCCCCCGTTCGCCCCCATACGCCGACCTCGCCAGATCGAGTTAGGCTTATGAACAGATAAGGCATTGTTCTCCGGCCCGGCTGTGCGTTCCCTCCAAGCTTTCACTCCATTTTCCCCCACGCCAAGGAGATGTCCTGGCTATTTATATGGAAACTTTACCACTAAGATCAGATTGGAGATCCAGATTTTCGTCGCGAAACATCACCACGACCCTCTCTCCCTTTGTGCGCCAAGGGACCTCGACCTCGAGATTCACCATCACTTGTCCAGAAGGAGGACAATATTCCTTGAGTGCCAAAGGTTCGAGCCTTTCCGACGCCAAGTCCCCAAGGCTTCCCCCCCTGTTGTTCAAAGGAGAACAGCATTAGAACAGCCATTGTTCGTTTTGAGCCCTTCGCCAAGAAACGGTTCTCATCCCCCCCTGTTGTTCAAGGAGAACAGCATTAGAACAGCCATTGTTCGTTTTGAGCCCTTCGCCAAGAAACGGTTCTCACCCCCCCCCCCCCTGTTGTTCAGAGGAGAACAACATTAGAACAGCCATTGTTCTTGAGCCCGTAGACAAGAGACGGTTCTCATCCCCCCCCTTTGTTCAGAAGAGAACAACCTAGAACAGCCATTGTTCGTTTTGAGCCCTTCGCCAAGAAACGGTTATCACCCCCCCTGTTCTTCAAAGGAGAACAACATTAGAACAGCCATTGTTCTTGAGCCCGTAGACAAGAGACGGTTCTCATCCCCCCTTTGTTCAGAAGAGAACAACCTAGAACAGCCATTGTTCTTCAAGCCGTTCGTCGAGAAACGGTTCTCCTTCCCAAGACGCCTCGTCAGGATCCTTTTATCCCCCCCCTTCGGCTGGAACTCGCCAGCGGACCGAAACTCCTTTGCGCCACCTTCCACTGCACCACTACTGCAAAAGTTACGTAAGCCAAACGTCACCTTTGAGTATTGATCCCTTTTGTCAATTCTATCCTGTTCTTTAAATGGTTTATCGAACCATCCCATCTCTTTAACTCTATATTTGTTTTACCTTTTTTAATCCTTTAAATCCTCGGATTAGCCCGAGTCTCCATGACCCTTTTCATTCTCTGTTTATGTCAATATTTTCCGTCTTGTGTTTATTGATAGTTATTATTAATAAAACTCTATTTTATTAATGATAGCAATATTATTATCCTTGAGCTCAGTTCCACTTCTTAAGCATATCGAAGATACATAATATCGGCCGCCAGACAGTAAACGCACTCTAAAGATAATTAAGGAAGTTCCCTCAACGAATAGTGATATATGGTATATCGTCGGGAGTCATTCTACGACAGTAATATTTCACTGTTTCACAGAAGATTACCCTTGAAAGGGTTGAAAGACTTCTTGGATAATAAAAAATGCCACTTTCCAGCATCATTCCTCAGATTTCACTTTCTCAAAAACTTTGAAATGGATAAAAAGCTGTAGAGTAAGGTCAGCCAAGCAGCCATCGCTGTCAACTTCAACAAATCCTGCATACAACATGGTCTACTACCACGAGTATGAACAGGGGGCGGTGGGTAATTCATCGCTTGACTTCAATACAAAAGAAAATAACTACATTTATACAGATATGTTTTCCTCCTTTTGTCTGCCTTCTAGCCGTCGCCCCTGTTTAACTAGGGGTAAAATGAGATGTTCCTGGACTTAAGCTTCTTTTAGGTGAGGGCGTCTACCAGGACTTCTTTTTCTCTCTCTCTCAACCATGCTTCACACATAATAAGCCAGGGGGTTGCATTCTGGTGAATTCGGAGGCCAGATATTCCTAATGATGTGGTAAAAGTTATTGTCTGACAGCCAAGCCTGCGTCGTCCTGCCTCATTTACGGTCTTCCAGCGATCATCTTCTGGATCCAGGGTTCCCTAAACTTTCCCAGGCACTCTATCTCCTCGTCTGAGTAGAGAAAGGTGAATTTCGCAACTGACCACAACAAACACCATGATGTTGACCGGGAATATGTTTTTTAGGACTTTCGTAACATCCTTGAGAGACCTATTTGAAGACATAGATCAAGGTTAACAAAGGACAGCACAATGAAGGCAATTTATATTGAGAAGATAAAAATAGCGAAAGTGGAAATATTTGGATTATCTCTTCCTAGAACGAATCTTGGTCTCCTAATTGTCGGTCAGATGCTCTATTTTAAACTACCAGGAAAAGAAACATAAACTCACTGTCACTTTTTCTTGCCTTTAAAAACTCCTTTCTTGTCTTATGTCTTCATTTACCTGTAATTAAAATTTCTCTTTACTATGTGGTTATATCGTTTCCAATACAAGGTTTTTGCATCTTTCTTCTTCCCTTCAAAAGTTTTTTGAAAGGCAGAAATTAAGTATGACGAAGGCCCTGTAGTGGTTGTTACCACCCGCAGAACTAGTATCTGCTCTTTCTTTGTATGTGATATAGAAAGAGAATCTTTATATTTTAGCGGATTGGAGATATAGTATAAAAACTCCTTGTAGGTTCCTGGCCTGGGATATAATTGGCTTGATGAGGTGACGCTTTAGGTGGGTTCTAGTTGCTGTGGTTTGAAGCTTAATGGTAGGGCCTTTAAGCTGCAACAAGGAGACTCGAGGTCGATTCTCGTCCAGGAAAATTAATTTTTATTCTTCTCAGTATAAGTTGCCTTCATTTTTACGCTCATTGCTTTTCTCGATCTTGGTTTTTCAATCTCCTTTACTCTTACCCTTAAACGAATGTTTCTTGTCCTATTTGCTCATTCAAGTTAAATTGATCTTATATATATATATATATATATATATATATATATATATATATATATATATATATATAATATAAATAGTAGGTTTGAAATGAATAAAGAAAAAGATAAAATTAGATACATATACAATATAGTAAAAGCTGAATAAAGAGACAGCATTACTTTACATGGTCGGATTACAATGACAAAATTGGGTTGTTGTATAAAGAGTAATCTTCCATCAGTAAAAATGTGATTGATTGTAAAATAGACGTGTCCTTAAACAATCTTTCTTTTTGAAAATTTAAAAACTCTATATTTACTCTTCATATTAAAAAATCTTTATGTATTAAATAAAACCTAAATTTAAATAATGTCTCATCATGCTTTAAATTTTTTAAGAGCTAACAACCAATTTAGTTATATTCAATCTTAAAATTTTTCGTTTTGACTTGTCATTTTGATACAACCATGTAAGATAATGTTCCATTTCTTTACTCAGTTTTGACTATATTGCAGATGTATCTATTTCTTCTTTTTTTTCTTCATTTCATTTGCTAAATATCGTACCGTTACGTTTATTTTAGTGTTTGCGCTAGATTGATATAATATTTTTCAAATATTTTTGGTTTTACTTTACTTCCCTAGTTTTTTGTTTGTTATTTTTCATTAATATAAAGTCCATTTAATGGCATTTTCTCAGATTTATGTATAGTATTACATTATTAAACTTGCGCTTTAGTATAGGTTTTGTATTAGATTATTCCTTGGACTGAATTCGAATTTGTATCCAGCTCCTGAAGATGGGTTTTGTAATAATTCAAAACGTAGAAATTAAAGATGAAATCCATTTTTTTCGTTTCCTCCTTATAAATAAACATTAAACTCAAGTTTTGTAGAAGAAATCATGGTAAATATATATTAGGGAGTGTTTATCATAACGTTTTGCTGTAGCTCAGCTTTTTCAGTGATGAGATGTTATTTATTGACTTAGCCTAACCTTGTATGTAAAAGTGTTAACATAACTGTAATGATCATATATGGAGAGTGAATGCGGAAACGTAGTAGGGAAATTTATAGACATAGAGAGAGTGTTTAGTTTATTAACTCTATGCCTAAGTATACGAGTGTAGTATTTTGTTTGGTTTTGCTTACTAATCTTTTTGGTTGTATTCGATTTCTTACGTAATCCTTCATGTTTGTTCTCTTTCTTTCACTCTCTCAATCTTTTGATTCCGTCAAGCTTGTTTCCAATAATGAGTATCTCTTTTCTTCTTCATTCTCTTCCTTCCTTTAGTCAACAGTTCTGATTATTTCTTCGTGATTTCGGTGAACTATTTAGTCCTTCCTCTTTGGTAGTTACTTTCTTCCCGCCAATTTTTCTTCATATCTTATTTTTCTTTTTGATGTTCTTCTTTATTTGTTTATTCATCTACTAATTCTTTAGCTATCTTCTCGTTTGCCTCCCAATCTTTATTTTCAGGATTTCACATGGAGTTGGCTTCTTTGGGAGCCATAGGGTCTTCTTCAGGCTATTTGGTTGCTACGTTCTCTAAATGCGAATATATTAGGTATACCATTAGTAGCAGCCCCTGGTTTTGCGTCATAAATTAAAGGTGTTCTTATTACATCTTGTCTTGGTACCTTTAACTATGAAACTAAGACTGAAAAATAAGTTAGATAGAATACTATACAACTATATCATGGATAGACATGCCTGTATAAAGATGGGCAATCATCGAGGAAAAAGTCCAACCTTGAAGCGAGACTTCTTCTAGGAGGCTGTTAAACCTGACCATCCATCAGTCTGATAAGAGTTTGTCCTTACACAAAGGGTGAAATGCGAGATAGAATAATGGCAAAGGAGAATAGAAGTATATAATTTTGAAGAGAAATGAGAAATTAAAACACAATGAGATAAATTCAAAATATTACGAATATATAGAAAAGATCTATATCAGATATTTATGTTGAAGACGAAAAGTACACAGAAACTAACGAATGCAAATTGTGAAATTAACGATCACTGACAGAGTTTACAACAAACGCATAACAGAAGGAGCAAACAAAAGAAAGGTGAACCGCAACTACTTTACAAGCTATGAGACTTTAATATGAAAAATTAATGGAATATCTTCCAAGTAATGGTTCAATATGTGATAGTGTATCACACTATTGCTACATATGTACACTTATCTCAAAAGTAAATACAGTTGAATTATAAAGAATACAAAACAATTCAAAATATACAATAACAAACACAAAAAGGGCTGAACTTAAAAAACAAAGAGGCCGAGATGGAAGAGCAAAATAAAACCTTGAAAAATAATATACAAAGAGCAGAGTTATTGAAAAGACTTAAAATAAAATAGACATAGAATTAGCTTACCATATAGCCCTAATAGGGGTGTGGTCTCATCGCCTGTTCTCATGCATACCGAGACACTTATATCGAGAAGTGGAAATTGATCGATTAAAATGAAAGAAATGCAAAGATCTTGACTATAACCGATCAAAACTTCCTCTAAACAAAATGAAGACTACCCCAAAACAATCAAACTTATACCTAACAAGACAAACTGAACATAGTAAACTCTATCAGGGAAAAGTTTAAAGAAAACGGTGAAACAGAAGGTTTTATGACCAGTAGTAACAATTAACCTGCCAATATGTTTTGAATGCCCAACATACCAAAGCAAAATACTACGTATTAATATATCATTCGTGAAACTCACTTGTAATATTCGTGCACTTAAAACTTTTAAAACTACAAATCTATACAAATGACAGAGATTACCCTGATCAACAGGTAACCTAGCAACCTTTTGAAAACTATAAAAACTATAACTTTTTTAAATTTCACTCTTTTAACTCCTGCATTATGTACATTAAAACTTACAGAAAACCTCTGTAACAGGAGTCACTGAAATTATTAATGAATAAAAAGAGGGTAATAGCGGCAAACAAGGTAGTTCGGAATCCATGTTAAGCTTTAGTTCCTTTGACGTCCTAAGTCACCTTTTTAGCCTGTCACTATAATTCTAGCTGTTCTATCCTTAACCTCTCTCTCTCACTCTTTCCTGAAGCCCTTCCAATCTGTGCTTGTTTATGCTCTAAGATTAAAAGATTCGGAGCTTTACGGGGAAGCACTGGGACCTCATCACCCACTGCCCTCCACCTTGGTCACTTCCATGAGGGCCAGGGTTGAGGTGAGAGGAGAGGGCTGGTTCATCCGATTAGTATCTTTTTCCCTCATTACCGTTTACTTTTCAGTCCATTTAAGCTAAAGAACTTGGATGATAGATATGAGAGTTGTGAAGTACCACTGCGTTCAGAAACACTTAAAAGTAGGCTTGAGTGAACGCTGGAAAGAAGCCCTGTTTGGGAGCGGGAAGAAGAGGAGCATTAGTACCACCAACCTAAACGTATGTGGAGGCAAATTAAAAAAAATCAAATAAGATCCCTTCTTTTTATCTTTCTTGGTCTAATTGTTTCTTGAGAAGTGAAAAAGAAGCAAGAGCGAAGGAGCCCTTTCCACAACGGGGGAACGGGACAATCGAGTATATCTGAATTCCATTGAGGACAAATCTGAATGGAAATAAACAGAACAAAACACAACTCTACCAAGTTCTCTATTACTATATATAAGTATCCCTTATTCGAATACTGGACATACAGAGCAGAAATATATTTATCAGCAACACTTAGAAGGAATTGTAAACCGCTAACCTGCAGGTGTATTTAAAATCTGAAAAGAGATTGGATAAATAACAAAAATCTCGCCCTCCGATTACACCAAATAAAAACATGATCTTTCGAAAAATCGGTAAATGGAAAAATCCCTCAGCAAAGAGATAATGTAACAAAGTATAAGAGAACCTCGCTGGAATAAACATAACATAAATTACAACATTCAGAACCACCACACATTTTTAAAATAGTGTTTGCACTATTTTAAAATTGTTTCCCAAGACGGACCTCTACTATTCAACATGAGAATTCCTCCTGAACACCTAGAAATAAAGAAGCATATTTTTTTATAAATTTTCTTAAAATGTTACCAAATTAAAGAAGACAATGTGACAATGCCTAGAAAATGACTTAGACTTTTATAATTTCATCGAAGAGGACACCTCTGGAAAAATTGTGAGGAAACTTTAAAAAACTTCTTAACCTCGGTAGGCTCCACCGACCCATGGCGAATGCGTCTTCGAACGGAAAATTAATTCAGGGAAACAAGAGAAAATAATAAGAAAAAAGACAAAATAACACATATACAGGAGTGTCTAAGACCAATGTCCAAGAGATGAATGAGAAGTTCTCACTTTCATCTATTTTCACACGTTTGGAAGCGAGGGCGGAATGCCCTCGTTTCATCCGTGGATACCACATCCGGTACGGACGATTCCCTGTGCGCAATGCTTTTGCATCCAACTAAGCGAGGTGTAAACTTTATTTTAACCTTGTGCAACAGTATTTGGTCAAAGGTTATTCTACCAGGTTTCTAGCAAATTGTCGACGCACTTTGTGTGAAAATTGAGATAGAAAATGAGAAATGTCACGTTAGCTCAATTCTTAGACAATAATTGGTACTTTCTTCCTACAGATTTTGGTTTCTGTAAGTCAGAATCCATGTAAGATGCTCTGATACGTCTTTAGAGTTTATTTTTTAAAGCATTTCTTCATAAGCATCAATTATCCAGGGTATTTTTCAATATAGATATGGCTTATGAATTTGCATATTGATACGATGTCATGGAAACTCCACATTATGAGAGAAATTCTACTTCTTCCAATATATCGGCCTGAGTTAGTAAGAGATCTTCTTTTAACTGTCCATGGGTGAAAAGAACCCTCTCTAGAAAAGTTGAGCAAGAGAAAAGTATCTCGACACACAAGTGTGTTGTTCATTGATCTTATGTAGTACGGCTCAGATTCCTACTCTGGAGTGGCGGTTCCAAATGACAGTGAACCTCATCTCTTGGTATGCCAAAACACAGTGTAGCAAAAAAGTCGTTCACTTATATAGACATCATATTCACAAATATCAAGACTGGATTTGTCTATGATTAGGACTTGCCTGTACATATATGGTACATATTCTTAGAACGAATTGAATTCGACCGATGTCTCAACTAAGAGCCGCATATTCGAAGCCGTAGAGTTTATTTTCCTACGCAATTCAAATTCTTCATTCCCTTGCATTCAGCACTACTGTGCTGATAGGCATACCCTCTTCATGTTCTACTCCACCTTTAAGCGAAACGTAGATTCAATCCACAACACTTGACAACTTCTGTGGAACTGTGCCTACCGCATGGCTCCTAAAGAGTGTTTCCTTGCGACACCGGGGGATACGACTCTCTTTTCACAACCTACGTAGTGCATGATGCGCTTGTAATCGGTTTCAGCGATTTCCCCAGTCGCTAACAGCCGTGATTTCGTCCGCGGTAAATCTTGACGGTGTTTATGCTCACCAGTGACACCAATCATACACCTTCAAAAACTTGAATTATGGCGGTGGCCATAATTCTGCACATACCGGTTATTGAAAGAAATACTGATACACTCGTTACGATGCTTTCAACAGAGGAAACTATAAAAAATTTGATAAACTTATATAAATTTTTTTATTAAAACATTAAAATATGTTTAAATTGTAATATTAATTAATGTGAACGCCCTCGGCGGCGAACACGCGCTCCATGCTAGACCTGAAGCCTGTACACACGTGGCGGACGAAGTCCTGCCCTATGCTATCCCACATGGGGTTAAGGATGACTTCAGCTCGTCAAGGTAGCTGTGGTGGATTTTTCAGGCCTTGCCTTCTACATATGTTTACACGTTTTAGTCGATGATATTAAGGTTGGGCGACTGCAGTGGCCATAAGTCTTTCAAAAAGAATTCATGTTCGACCCCAACTGATCTTTCACGGTCTTTGCCGTGTAAGCCGGGGCCTCATTCTGTTGAAAGAGGTATTCCGCTTTTTTCTTTATTTTTCTCACCCAGAGAAAGACTTTGATTGCCAATATGTCTCTGTAATCTGCCACGAATTACATCTGCTCCATCTTCTTCCAATTCGAAGCCACTACGCCGAGCATCATAACGAAGGAAGAATGGGCTTGATCCTGCACACGTAGTGAAATTTAGAGATGTTCACATTAAAGCTTACCACGCGATCGTTCTGTTTCTTGATGAACCGATTGACCATGAATCTTTTTTCAGCAAAAAAAAAAGAATTCAATTGCCATGACATTTCAAGTTGTTGAGAAGGCGACTACAACGCTACCAATGTTGTTCTTGCATAAGGGCAGTGAGCAGAGGGCTTTCCACACACCTCAACTCCTGCAGCTCTCTTCCTTAACGCCCTTGGACACATTGGGGCCCTCGAGATGTTCTTTATCACGAGCGCAGTCATTTTTAGCTTTGGAGCACTTTTGAAAGCTTTTCTTCGAGCCAAACGTTACATATCTTGAAGTCTCCATGAAAGAGGTCGGTCTTTGAGGTACCTCCCGCTCTTGAGCCTCTCCACAATTCTGCAGACTATCTTCCATCTGACTTTGAGCCACTTGGTGATGTCGGCCCTGTTGTGTTCCAGGTGCAGGAGATCAGAGATCTCGAGTCTTTTCTCTTCCCTCTGGACACACCTGCGCACAATGGAAAGAATTTTTAATGACACGTGCTGGACAAGTAGAACTTCAAGTATATTGTCGGAACTTGTTTCTATCACACTCGTAGACCTCTCGAAAGATTAAAAATCCCGAGTGGAACAGAACTTTTAAAAAACCAGGTAGCGCCATCCTTAAGGATAGCTGTTGAAATAGCTTGTCGCCAGATTTTCCTATTTCCAATTTCTAGGAGCTTAAACCGTTTTTTCTTGGAGCCAAGCCGGTGTACATAAATTCCTTCAAGTTTTAAACAATGTTTGGAAGAGTTTGCTACCTCCTGCCTCTTTAAAGTCGAAAAAGCACTTTTGCTCCTGCGTCCGTTTTCAAGTCGGAATAGTTGCATTTATTTTCTTTGTCGTTCATCGCGGGTCACAGAAAGCTCTAATTGTACCTTGAGGCATTGGTATCTCCACATTCCTACGACATCCATAACGTCATAGGTACTGCAAGCGAGATAGGTGTTGAGATTGTCTTCTGCTTGGTACCAGGGCATGCAGGAATCGGGTCATCCTCTCATTAACAAGACAGATGGAAGAGAGAGGAAAGGAACTGAGTACTGTTGCGTGTTATTGTGCCTCTAGATTTTACGTGCACATATTTCCCAATGCTTTAAAGATATAGAGTAATTTTCTATCGTCATTCCACTAACTTTTGTGAAGATTGTTTGCTCCCACACATCTTGGTTAAATATCCTAGTTTGGGGAAGCTTATGCGCGGTTTTTCCTTATTACCGGAGTGACCTTGGTCGCTACAGTTTGTCCCGATTGGTGTTTGTGCTTACCTCCTGATTATGGTTGAATCAAATTTTCTGAGGTGGCAGGCCAAAAGCTAGTTCCTAAGGCCGTGGGAACAGAGGCAGGCTACTCATCTGGCTCCGCGGCATACCTCTATTGTCTATTATTGTAGTTTTTTTATATTCATGTCGTTTTTTTTTGGTTATTTTTGGTTTTTAATCATTTATTTCGGGTGGTTTTATATTCACTGTTCATTGGAATTTCGGCGACTTTAACCTTTTTGGCAGTCACCGGACGAGATCTTATTGAGAAGAAATCTTGATAATCTTTTCCGAAACCCACACCTCCAAATAGTTATTTCTTGCTAAGGTTTTGTATTACGTCAAACTTGGCCTCGTTTTACTTCACCTCAAACCATGAGGGGTGCAGTGAGATGCAATGGCTGAAAGTGGATTCCTTCTATGCCAAATCGCGGGTGTTCTTATTTCATAGATTTAAGCTGATTACCAGTGTGTCATGCGTAGCTGGAACAGCAACTACCCCAATCAAAAAAAGTGACGACGCTGAAATTGACCATCGGTTCCATTCTTTTCTTTACCCTCTCGAAACCTAATTCAAGTGGTCCGGGAAAGTAGTGATACATCATCGTCCGGGAGCATAATTTTTCACGAGCAAATTAAATCTCACCGTATTAATCTGAGCCGAACTCTTGTTTCAAAATGAGAGTTATTCTCTTCCGTGTAGTATCCCTTATTATATATATATATATATATATATATATATATATATATATATATATAATTAACCTCCTAATCTTCTTATTCTTCTTAAAATTATCGCCCTTTCGATGTGTTTCCAGTATTTACCTCTAATTCGTTATTTTTAATTACCCATCATAATAATCCCAAAAATACCACTTACCTGTAAATCTTTGCAATAATTCCTTAATAAACCTTCAATTATTCTCCATTAATTCCATAATAAATTGTTTTTAATTTTAACTTAAAATGTTTGTTTCGTCATGAATTGTATTTTTTAAGTAACCGAAGATGGGTGAAAAGAACACCCGAAAAGTTGTATCTATCCAGAAAATGAACTAAATTTCCCTTTATACGTCCTTTCGTTCATCCTAAAAATTAAATTGAAGCTCCACAGGAGAAGCACAAACCAATATTTATCCTTACATTTTCGATAGGAAGTAATCAAGCTATAGTGTTCTCTTGGAAAGACTTCACGTAACCTAATATAGGCTCAACTTGATTTAGTTTTCTTCGAAAGTTCCGTATAAACCCTGTTTTCCTAAATTTTATTTACTTTAAACTCTACCGCAAAAGCCTTTATTCAACCGAATTTTATTCCTCTGCCCGAGAACACCTTCTAACTAATGAAATCAATTTTAAGTTGTCTTCCATCGATAGACTCACACAGGGTATCCCTAAATTGAAAAAAAATTTCGAGCAGTTGTTTCTCCTTGTAATTATAGTTGTTTTAATACTCTTACAACTCAAACTACGGAAAGTTACGCAAACTCTGTCTTCAAGGTTCATGACTGGAAGCTATTCAATTTAACTAATCTAGCCCTTGCTTCCCCCCTGATGACGACACAGTAAAAACCTTTCTAATCACAATTTAACCACGAGATAATCATTTTTACTTGCTCTAGGCTTTGAAATTAAACTTCCGCCTTTCAAACTTAGCTATATTGAGTATTTCTTTTCCTTTGAGAAATTGCTGAGCGAATTAAAAGACCTGCCTATCACCGGCAAATTCAAGGATTTTCGCTTAACACTCATATTTCGCGCAGGAATTTCGCAATCTCTCCCGTAAATTCAAATTTTCTGCGCCAAAATGACCTGGATATTCTCAAGGGCTTAGGGAAAAGAAAAGAGATAGTCATTATCAAACCCAATAAGGGTAGAGGCATTGTTCTTCTTAATAAATAAGATAACATAGAGAAAATGAATGTCATCTTATCGGATAACTCGTAGTTCAAAAAGATGTTTGAATCTCCTTACTCATTTCCATCAAGTTAGAGGAAAAAATATTTTGGATTCATTTAGCTACAACCGCCTGCAAGTTGCGGAATCCCCAAATGTCTCAAGGAGAGCATCCCCTCTTACAACCCCATTAAATATTTGGTGCCTTTATTAACTCCTTTTTTCTTAAACCAGTATAAAATTCAAAATAGCTTCAGCTTTTGTCAAAGAATTACAAAGTATTAAACATCCTTATCCCTCATTTATGAATAGTTTGATTGTTACCTCACTCTTTACTAATATTCCTCATAACCAAACTCTTTATAAAAGCGTCCGACGTGCATTTCCCCCAAACAACTCCAATTTTCATGGATTTACTCCTCCACTTTTAAAAGAAACATTTAAATTAGCCGTTAAAGACAATTACTTCACCTTTAACAACGAAATCTATTGTCAAATATATGTGGTATGAATGGGCAGTCTCTTGGGCCCTGTCTTCGCAGAAATCTTCATTCCTGGTTTGAAGAACAATTATTCAGCTAAGAACTTGGAAGCACTAAACCCATACTTTACCGCCGCATTGTCGATGATACATACATTATGTTTAATACTGAGGAGTTGTGCGATAAATTCATGCAATATGCCAACCATATAAATTTCAATATTAGATTTACTTGCTAAAGGGAGCTCAATGGTTCCATCACATTTTTGGATATCCACATTTCCCATTCCCCAGTTGGATTTGTAACCGAAGCTTTTGGTAAGCCAGCGTTTAATGGACAAGGCCTAAACGTTTTAAGTTTTTGCGACTTTTCATACAAAATCAGTGACATTAAAACACTAATATTGGGCATATAATATTTGTTCATCAAACTCTGGATTTCACCAAAAAGTCGAATTTCTGATTAAATATTTCCAACGAAACGGTTTTCCTGTGTCTCTGATTGGAAAAATCACAGCCAAATTTTTTAACAACATTTTAGGTTATTTTTTATAAATAAACACCACATAAGAGTATACTTTAATTGTGAATACAGAATTCGGCCTAAGGCAAAGTGCTCCGTCATATATGAATTTACTTGCCCCAAATGTAAACTGGGGAAATATATTGTCATTACGGTGCGCTCACGGGAGGCTAGGTTCTGTTCCTATTTGGAAGTTAGCCATAATGAGTGGGAAGGTTCACTCTAAGAAAGAATTCCCACCTGTTCGGCTTCACGCCATAAATTGTGAAACTGATATCACAATAGCTGATTTTAAAATCTTAAAAACCACCTATGATACCATATAATTAGCAATTCTTGAATCAAATTCAGAATTCAGACTCCTCTTCCCATCCAATACTTTGCATTTAAACATATAGCCAACTTCCTATAATCTTCTCTTTCTTTTTACGCTTCTAACGGCTGAATGTATAGGTTTAGTGTTATCTCAAAGTGATTCTAGTGTTTTCCTCTAATTCGTTAGTTTTAATTCCGCATCATAATAATCCGAAAATTACCAATTAGCTGTAAATTTTGCAATGCCCCCTTGATAACCTTCAATATTTTCCATTAATTCCAAATTTTTGATTGTTTTTAATTCTAACTTAAAATGTTTGTCTTCCTCATAAATTGTATTTTTCCAGTATCCGAAGGTGGGTGAAAAGAACACTCGAAACGTTGTATCTATCCAGAAAATAAAATAAACTTTCCTTTATACGTCCTTTCGTTCATCATATATATATATATATATATATATATATATATATAGACAGTCGACCCCCCCATATTCGCGGGGGATAAGGACCACGAACCCCCGCGAATATTGAAAAACTGCGGATAGTTGACACTATCACCAAAACACCCCAACCCTTCCCAAACATCGTAATACGTTCCTCATATAAATTCAAGAAGTTATGTTTTGTCATGTTCATACACATACAGTACGAAATAAAGTATCAGAACACATTAAATTATTTTATTGTATAATGTTTACCCACCTGGATATAATTTTGTTTTGATTGAAGAATGATGATTGATGACTGATGATTGTAGATGATGTTGCCTGTGCAGTTCAATAATGAGGATGATATAACTGCGCAGGGAAGATGAGGAGAAGGAGGGGGAGAAAAAGTTTCTCCAGAGGTAGAGGGCGTAGTTTCGGATGTGGTTTAGGGGTTCAGGCTTTTTACTTGGGGTGAAGAACACTGTAATGGGCAATTGAGATCGTTGCTTTTTTATGTTCTTTAACATGTCCCAGTAAGGGCCCATAGCAAGATCGAGGCCATTTTGTGCCTTCATGGAACAAAACATGTGAGGGCTCCATGATTCCAAATCTGCCTGAACACTTTTAATTCTTCTCTGAAGATCGGCTAGCCTCTCTAACGTAAGCCTAACTTCAGCTTGAACTTCCTCATCTTCTTCTCTTTGTCAGATTCTTCAGGATTTATTCTGGTTAATTCAACCAAGTCATCATCGTTTAATAAGGCAGAGTGTTCATCTATGAGGGTTTCAAACTCATTATCTGTTACATCATCAAAACCTTCACCACTAGGAGCTTAGCCAATTTAACAGAGATGGTCACTGCCGCGGTTCTGATCTCTTCAGGAGATAAACCCTTGTGATCGTTCGCAACCTCAGGCCCCAGCTTCTTCCAACAAGAATTAATGGTCTGTGGTTTCACTTCCTCTATGGATAGTTTTATTATTTGAATGCAATTAGCGATGGTAAAATCGCGCCAGTAATCTTTCAAGTTGAATTTTTCATCTCTATCCATTGACATCACCAATTGTTGTATAGAATTCCTTGTGGAGATGGCCTTGAATTCCCTTATGACACCTTGATCCATTGGCTGAATTATGGCCGTTGTATTAGGTTGTAAAAATTTTATTTGGAGACCTTCACAATAAAAATCAAAATGATACCCAGCAGCATTGTCCATGAAAAGAAGAACTTTGAAGGGAAGGCCTTTGTTAAGCAAATATTCTTCAGTCACAGGAATAAAACAATGGTAAAGACATTCTTCAGTGAGAAGTTTTGAGACCAAGGCTTTTTTATTTGCCATCTAATAAACTGGCAACGTATTTTTGCTCTTATTTTTGAGGGCCCTAGGGTTGTTAGACCTGTAAAGTAGGCCTGGTTTTATCATAAAGCCAACAGCATTGGCACACATAATAAGAGTTAATCCATCCTTAATTGCTTTAAATCCGGATGCCTTGGCCTCTTCAATCATCAAATAAGGTTTAGGGGCATTTTTTTCCAAAAAAGACCAGTTTCGTCCATGTTAAATACTTGTTCTCGCTTATAGCCCTTCTCCTTAATTATTTCCCGCAGTTGTTCGGGATATGATGAAGCTGCCTCATGGTCTAAAGATGCAGCTTAGGCATGCAACGATATAGACCTCAGTTGAAAGCTTTTTTTGAACTTATGAAAGCAGCCCTTTCTGGCTTCAAATTCACATGAACGATGGCCTTTAGACGTTGATAATTTGGGATTGTCACCATTTTCAGGATTCGATTCTTGTTCATCCATTTTTTATAGAGCTGCCTTGCCTTTTCACAAATGATATTAGTATCCAAAGGAACACCTTTTGTACGAGAGTCAGAAATCCAAATAATTAAAGCAGACTCCATCCTAACAAGAACTTTCATCACGCACTGATTTGAAAGTCCTTATCACTTGGTTTACACTAACTGACACTCTCTCTCTAATAGCTTTTTCAAAGCTTAAAATTGATCGAATTGTGCTTTCGTTCACGACAAATTCTCGAACAACTTCAGCCTTTTTCTTGCCTTCTTTCAACCTAGCTAACACTTTCGCCTTCTCCTCCAAACTCATCATTTTCTTGGCACGCTTAGGCATGTCTTTGGCAACACTAGAGGAGGCAGGGCGCTAGGGCATTGTTAATATTGAGGTGCAAAAAGCAAGAATTATTCAAGGTGTAAAATGATTGAAAAACGAGAAATGAAACACGTAGAATTACGACAAATACACAAATCACAGCTCACACACATGGGACACAACCGTACTGAATGGAGCGCGGGAAATCGGTACATATACTGTACATACTGTAGTCGAGCGAATGAGATCTGAACGCCAATTGGCTGGAATCGTCCTGTCTCAGCCAACCAACACTTACGTTTTACGACTATACACGTAGGTTTTTGCGGATGTCTGGAAATGGCGCAAATTTTGAATTTTAAGACCCCCCCTGAATTTTCTGTGGATAGTTGAAGGCACGGATGGCAAAACGCGAATAGCTGAGGGTCGTCTGTATCTCTCTCTCTCTCTCTCTTTGTCTCTCTCTCTCTCTCTCTTTATATATATATATATATATATATATATATATATATATATATATATATATATATATATATAACGATTCTCCATTCATGGTAGTTCCGTTTTACGAGAGTGTCCATAGAATTCATGCTTGATAGAATAAATGAAAAGATAATCATATATCTTATTAAGTTGTGTACCAAATACAATAATTTAAGTTTTAATAATAATTCTTATAAGCAAAAAGAGAGTTTTAGTAATAGTCGTTCTCTCTCTCCTGTTTTGGCTAATATTTTTATGGAACTTTTTGACAAAGCATTTCTCCTAGATTCTCTTTGTTCCGGGCGTTAATTGGTTTTGCTATGTTGAGGAGACATTTATTTTGGTATATTCTTCTGTAGGTAATTTCCTTTCTCCCCTTTGTTTTCTTCCCGCAATTATCGTGGCTATAAAGACTGAACGTAGCAATTTTAAAATAGCACGATTTTTAAAAGTCGCTAGATCCTTCGTCTACAAAGTTTGCAAGGACTTAGAGGGCAAAGATAGTTAAGCCATGGATAGACAATGTACACAACAGAAGAACTTATGTGTTTAAACAAGACTCAGCACCATCACACAAGTCTCCTGCAACGCCGGAATGGATGACGGAAAATATTAGTGATCACATAATTCTCAAAATTTGGCCCCCTAGCTCCCCAGATCTCAATCTAATGGAGTACTATGTATGTAACGTAGTCTGGAAAAAGTTTAATGAGCACCCTAATAACACTAAAAAATCCCTAAAAGCCTTCATAGTCAAGGTAATATCCAATATGAACAAGAACAACTTAATCCCGGCATGGAAGCGATTCAGAAATCGCATAGAAACCGTTATCGAAGCTTAAAGAGACTTTATTGAATAAAATTACAAAATGTTTTTTTCTTATCCTCACAACTTTTTTATCCAAAAAGACATTATTATCTGTTTCTAAGAGTCTTTTTTTGTGTAAGTATAAATGTCATGAAATACCTTAGCACCCTATATCTATCTATCTATCTATATATATATATATATATATATATATATATATATATATATATATATATATACGTACTATTGAAGTCCGCAGCTGTGGCAGCGTTATTAATTTTAACTTGTATTTTCTTAATATTTCATACAAGTTTTTTAACGGCGTCTTGGAGACGAGAAAAAACATCCGCAAATGACATTCTTTATTGCTAGACGTCAATCAACCGTGTTGGGTCATCTTCAGGGAATGAACATAAATGTAATTATTTACAAATTGCTACATTATATATAGTATTTCTACGCGAACATAAGTATTATAAAAATTGGCCAATCATGGCGAGGGAAAATTTTAAGGGGAAACTAAGCGCTACAAGAAACATAAAATTGGAAGGCAAACAAAAGTGAGCAATATAAGAGATTATAAAGAATCATCAATGGCAAAGGACACTGAAATTGTCAAATTTGAGAACAAAAGGGACAACTCGGACTATATCTTGTCTTTAAGATCATCTTTGGAGATACCTCCATGGCCATCAAAGCGAATGAGTCTAAGTTCCTGCTTTTCAACGCCAGGATCAGCGGGAGGCAGATCGAGAGGGAGGAGTTACACCCAATCCAATTCTGCTTCCTTTGTCACAAAATTGGGGCACACACTACTCGCAAATAGCAGGCGCCCCAAGAGCTATGCTCTAGGTGCAAGTAACCTGGTCACCATTGGAAGAACTGCCAGAGCCCTTGCGACCAAAAAAGCCAACACAACGTACGCTCAGGTCGTAGAGGCAGCTTACTCCGAGACAGAGAGTAAGAAAACTTACCTCAAAATCCAAAATGAAGAATCCACAAAAAGTTTGACGTGCATCTTGTAACTCCAGGTCAGAAATATAACGCAGCCTGTGACATTCATAAAAGAGTTAAACTGGATGCTCACCAAAAAGGGCATGAACAAGATAGGGTACCCGGATGATCCCCCATCAGGGAATGTCCTCCAACTACAAATGGTCCCAAAGCAGACTCAGGGAGAGAAAAAACAAGAGGAAAAACCTAAGGAGCAGATCAAGAGACCCGATACAAGAATAGAAGCAAGAAAGGAAAGGGAGGCTGCGGCCAGATCGCTAAATACGCCCAAACCAATTAATAAAAACCTAAAGAAGAATGAAGAAACGGAAAATTGGGATTCCACAGACACCTCGGACTCTTCGTACTCAGAGGTCATGCCCAAAGATGGACACCGAGAAAAAAGAAAACGGGAGGCCAAAATACCTCTAGATTCGGACGAGATTACCCTCTCAATTTACGCGGCAGGGCAGTTCCCTTTCCCAAAGGACAGAGATGCCAATAAAATATTTGTCGGTATCAAAAGGAAGTACTACAAGTGGCAATACGATGCCCAGTGCGAAGAGGAAATAGTCGAGGAGGCCCTCTTCAATCATAATGTTAAACTCTACAGAGAAATATTTGATGAACTTACCACACAGAGTACAAGAAGAATAGGAACTGGAAAAAGCGTCTCACCAACAGGAAACACTAGGAGACAGAAAATAGAATGAAGAACCCAAACAACAGATTTAAAATTATTTTGTGCTCAACGTAAATGGATGGGAGGGAAAAGCAACTCCGTATGGGAACATATTCCGAGTGCTCGACCCCGACATCATATTAATTACGGAGCACAGTATCGACACAACATCTTGTCAAATACAGATACTGGGCTACAGAATTGTCACAAAGAATCATTTACAAGAGAGGATTGACGGTGCTACCATTGCAATCAAAAGGAATCTTTCGTTCAGGCACCTTCCAAAACTGGACGAGTTATTCGTGGCGATAGATCTGCCCACATTAGTGGGCAACCTCGTCATCGCAGCTGCATATCAACCTCATTGAAGAGTGTATCTGCCCTTCAACAACTTCTACACCCTGTTCGGCCACGGCAGAATAGTATTCCTTGGGAACGACCTCAACGCCAGATGCAGAATGGCTGGTTATGGTGACACAAACAACAGAGTCCATAACTTGGAAATTATGCAACGGAAAACATCCAGATTTCCCGACCTATATTACCTCTTGGGAAGCAACAACCCCGACATAATCATAACAAGTAACGGCTTCCCATTTACCTACCATAGCGAGCCAGGACCAACAATTCCCAGCTACCAAACAGCAACCTTGACAACTATCTCACTCGCTCCGATCCAGCTTCCGGTCCCTCTCAGCAAAAGCTACGCTTCGGCCAACTGGGACCGCTACGGAGAAATCTTAGGTGGATCCGAACCAGCTAATCTAAGCGAAGCAACTCTAGAGGAGATTGACGGGGAGCTGGAGAGGATAACAGCTTCAGCACCGAGGCTGACCGCGAGTGTGTAGCTATGAGAGGGTACAAGACTCCTCCACAACCCAACCCAGATGGACCGAGGAGATGAAAGAGATCGCTAGGGTGCACAGAGAGGTGTATGAAGAAATCAGAATAGCAGATACGAATTGGGAACGAAGCTCGCTATTACGACATTTGCGTGATAAGCTAAAGCTTTCTATTCACCAACAATAATTCGATTGATGTAAGTGTGTATGTGTGGATAGGGGATAGAGAAAGGGTGTGGGGACAGATAGGGGAAATAGACAAGTGGTGAAAAGAGAAAGAAGTGTCGTAGGGCGTAAAGAGATGCTAAGTGCCTGGTGATCAGGCCTATTGCTTTTAAATATTTTTGTTTTGTGGTTCCTTTGTTGTCTTTGAGTTAGTTTATATAATTTGGCGTTCTAGCCATTTTTCTTCAAAAAAATTAATGTTCTTGGGTATAATATGTGCATTTGCTGTTGCGATAATAAATTAGTTAGTGTTTTTTTTTGTATAATCTTTTTCTTGGTCGTTTTTTTTGTTTTTTTTTGGGGGGGAGGGGCGGTCTGGTTAAAAACATTCTTATTTACATGCGTAGAACGGCACTTCTGCTCCGCCAGCTAAAAGCCCAGCGGGGCTCGGAAATCTGGCGCGACTTATGCCTCTTGTGTTCTGGTTAATCATTCGGACGATATCGATTAACTATTTCCTACATATTCCTTGTCCGTTCTTCTATGAAAACGTTATGACAACGTTAATGGAACTTATCCCCGCTTCTCGGTGCAGCTCTTCCTGGCGTCTTCGGTCTCGCCTGTATGTACCTGTGATTAGGTACATACATTTATTCTGTACCATTTGTAGTATCCTCTTTTGTGTCTTCGAGAAACATGAGAGGGCGGAAGCAGGATATAGCAGCGTTGATCTTACAAGTGCATTGTTAATCTTTTTCTTATTGCTTTCACGAAGATTTTTGAACATGTATAGAATTTTGACAGTAGCAGTGGCCTTGCTGATTCTCTCTTGGACGTGCTTCTTGTACCCGGCTGAAGTAATCTTCATTCCGAGTACATTGCAATCCGTGGTGTAGGGATAACGTCTATTCCCCACCCTGACGTCGTAAAGTAGTCTCCTGTCTATGGGGAAACTTTGAACTTTTCTTGGTTGGTGCGGATCTTCCACCGGGCCTCGTAGGTGTTAAGGTTTTCAATTTCTGCTGCTGTCATACGAGCTTGCCAAGGCTCATTCCTACATGGACAAGTGATTATCTGGGTGAAACCATCCAGAAATTGAATGTTGAGGCAAGAGGGGCTTACAGGGGCTGAAACATCAGCGGTGTAAATCAAGTACAGAGTAGGGGACAGCCCCCCTCCCCCTGCAGGAGGCCCGCAGTAAGCGGAAACTTTGTTTCATCCGTGCACCTTAAACTGATATACGCCGCTCTTTCCATGACATAGTCCCAAAAAGTTCTTCCTAAGTTTTCACTTAGGACCCGTCTTAAGAGCTTGTACTGCATTCCCCGTTGCCACACCTTATCAAACGCTTTTGATAGACTGAGAAAAACAATGTCCACGTAACTTCTTTTCCGTTATGCTTGGGCTAGTTTTATCATGATGACATTAATCGCCATCTCCGTACTTCGCTTCCTCCTAAACCTGAATTGATGTGGGTTGAAGAGGGCATTCTCCTCCAGATGAGATACCAGTCTTCGGTTGAGGACCTTCTCGAAGAGTTTGCCGCCAAATTCTAAGAGTGAAATTGGCCGGTAGCTCTCCTTCAACGTTGGGTCATTTCCCTGCTTAGGCAAGAAAATCATCTTAGCCGTTTTATAAGCATCTGGAAAGTATCCTGTGTTCAGACAGGCGTTATATATCTTTCACATCCCTTTGAGGACACTGGCTGGTGCCTTTTCAAAGTTTAACTTCATAAGCCCCGATTTTTCTTGGGCTTTTTGTCAGAATGAGCGGAGCGCGCCGAGTAATTCTTCTTTGGTAATCTTAGCGTCTCCGTCGCGCTGTCTATCAACCTGGTGTTAAGAGTGCGTTTTGTGTATTTGTCCGTTAAGCTCGTCTATGATGTTTCTTTCAAACTCTACGTCATAGTCTTCGTTTTCCTCCTCAGTTATACTGAAGATTTTTTCCCAATAACTTCGGAATATCTTTTCAATTCTTCACTCTTCCGTTTCGATGTTTCCATTTTCTATTTGTAACTCTATCTTCTTCTTCCCAGTCGATCCTTTGAGATTTCCGATCTTTTTCTAAAATTCTTTGGAGTTGATTCGTGATCGTGGCTACTGATCACATCATCCCATTGTCTCTACTGTTGTTCGAGGATCAACTAGTTGAGTTCTTCTTTGATTTCTTTACTTCGTTGCATTGAGTGAACTGATGGATTCCTGATGTTGATTTAATACAATAATTTCAGCTCATGGTATAAATCCTTCATGTATCCGGTCCATCTGTAGGTAAAGATGGTCATATACTCGGATTTAGGAATACAAGCACTATCTACGTTGATGAGATGGTTATTGAGATCATCGAGTGTCTCATCAATTTCCTCGAGAATTGCCTCGTCCAAGTTGGACGGATCGTAGGCCTCGAGAAGGTGCGCGTACCGTGTCCAGTTTGCTCTTCTGTAGTTCTTTCTGACTACAGCTTGAACTTGTATAGGTGTTCTGTTGATAGTGAGTAGGATCCCTATATGTTTAATACATGGTACTTGGACTAGTTCCTTGTAGTAATTGAACGGCAGCTGATGATTTGCCAGACAGATGTCTAGTTTTGTGGCACTTCCTGCTCTGACAAAGGTGGAGAATTCGAGGCCTATTCGCTGGGCAATATTTCTGTTCAACAACAGGCCCAGGCTTCTCCCTATACCATTGAAGGTCCTGTGACTGGATTCTCGGCACCTGGCGTTCAGATTCCCCATTAATATAGTGAGGCTAATTCACCAATAGGCCAGTGAGAGTCTGAATTGGTAACACGTCCTTGGCGGTTGATATCAGGTAACAATGACCAACTTTCCTATGTCGAGTTCAACCTCAATCGCGAGGTAGGATTCTTCTAGATTTTGTATTTGCTTGTATTTACTCACTTTCTTTATTGCAATAGCGTGATGAACGCATCGTAGTTCCAGATTTTTATTTCTGCACTACGCGTGTCAATCACGTGTTCCGTGATTAAGATGATGTCTGCATCAATTTCCTTGAATACATTTCCGTAAAGAGTCCTTTAAATCGTCCGGCCGTTGGTATTAATTTCCAATTTCTTCAGTGCGTTCCGTAACATGGTGAATTGCTTTTACCTATGATTCTTCTTAATCTTCTTTGGGGTTGGCTGGGCGGTTTTATTGTGCCCAGGGTTTTGCTTCTTCAGGGAAGGGGGGGGGACTCGTGGTTTTGGATCTGCTCTTTCTACCTCATATACAGGTTTAGGGGCCCTTGTCATTGTCCAAAAAGCAGGATCCCTCCTCATTTTCAGCCTTTTCTTCTTCTTCTTCATCGTCCTCTTCGGATTCCTCCGATGAGGGAGCTTCGACGATCTCCTGCAGTCCAGATTTCACATTGTTGTTTGTTATGACTGATTCCTTGAATACCTTGGAGCATTCAGGGTCTGCAGGCATGATTGCTAACGCGAGATTGTTGGCTTTTAAGAGTGCATTGAGTACCTGGTTGTAGCAACCAGGCTTCACTGCATTAGTTTCCCCTTAAAAATTTCCCGCCCTATGATTGTCCAATTTTATAATACTTATATTCGCGTTGAAATACTATATATAATGTTGTAATTTGTGAATAATTATACGCCTGCTGAATTCTACTCTTGCGGATCTCGAAGAATCGTTAAATGAGTTTATTAAACATTTACAATCTGTGCTTTACCTTCCATCACACATAGAAGTGTTACTTATCTTCAAGATTTTATTGACTTCAACGAGAACTCGAAGTGAAAAACCGTAGTGACAAAAGTGCGAAAACAAAATAAATACGATATTGCATAATACGCTAGTAAAATATTCAGCGCAAAAGTAAATTAATATTAGATAAGTGCCATACTCTGGAAGTAGTATAAACAGTAAACACGTTAAATAAACCTTAACGAACATTGTTCGCCTGGTGCCTTTAATACTAAAGAGGGACCTATTTCCCCAAATTTAGGAATAAGTGATTCATAAGTGAACTCCGTACTTATTCTCCTCAAGTGATTAAACTCATTCAACCGTTAGAATCATGCTCCAACTGGTACGCTTCAACAAACAAAGTGAAAATAAGAGTTTTTTAATTACTTGAGCTCACCACCGGAGAATTGAGTGTAAATAATTAACAATTTACTTACACCGACCCCTTCCCCAACCGTGCAAGTGAACAATCGGGAGGAATAACTAAAGGGCTATATCCTAATCAAAGAAGAAAACTCAGAAGAAAGGTACGTGGACAAGGACATTAAATTATTCTTTATTCTATATCTTTCTCTACTCCTTCCCTATCCAACAAGGTCTCTAAATAAAATTACATATAAGTAGGCAAGACATAGTGTCCACTCCTCCCTTCCTTTGTCCTCCATTAATACAATTGTAAGAGTACCATGGTTCACTAAATCCACTACAAACATGCGGGACACTACAAGGATCCCTCTCTTCAGCCCTAACCAGGGAAAAGCCCGAGAGAGGGAAAGTTTTCGCAACAATGTATTCCCAACTCAATATTGCTTTGGTTAGATTAATTGATAATCCCCAAAGTTATGTAGCACTGTGCCAAAATGAGAAGGACGTCAACCCCTGACGGCACAAAAGTCAGTAGACGTTCTGAAAAATATCGGACTAGCTCGACCCATGGGTCGACTTTCATGACTCTGAAGAACTAAAAAGAGAAATTGAATTCAACCACAGCATGGCGACAGGGATTGAAGGAATCAAACTTAGAGAACATACACATGTCTTTAAAGTCGTATTTAGTGATACAAGTATGGCTCAAAATTCTACTGAGACAAGACTGTTGGCTTTCAATGTGAGGATCACTCCCATTCAAATAGAGAGGGAGGAGTTCACAGAGATTCAGATATGTTTCAAATGCTACCGCATCAACGACCACCCCACAAGAGCATGTAAACTGGAGACAGAAAAAATGCTCTCAATGCAGTGCGGATAACCATAATTGGAGGAGCTGCAATAGCGAGCGGAAAAGGTGCCTGAATTGCGGTGGGGACCATCAAACCCTCGCAATGACATGTCCCTTCAATAAAAACATAATAATAAAGAAAAAAGAGGGAAAAAGACAGGAAGAAGAACAGAAGAGATAAAACATGTACGCCGAGGTGGCGAAAGCATCCAAGGTAAAAACAACCAAGGACAATACTGTGCTACACGTATAAAACGAAAATTCAACGTCTGCATTTATTACTCCCAAATTGCCAACCTATCAAGACCAGGGACGTTCAAGACAGAACTAAATATGATGCTGAAAAACAACGAAATGCCTCAAGTGTGGTTCGCCGCCATCCTCCATCGGAAGAAGTTCTGAAAATTTAACTTGTTGAACCCACCCTGGGTCAACAACCAACTCAAGTAGGAAGAAACGCCTCCAACTGCAGGGATCCAATAGTTGCTGCACAGGAAGCGAGAAAGAATGCAGAAACAGGCAAAAACAACAAAAACAATATCATAATGCAGAGGAGATGGAAACAGAGACAGAGCAGGAACAAATAATAAAAAAAAACTCAGAACGTGCAGCCAGAGACTAAAAGAGGACCAACCTCCAACAAAGGAACAGATCCCCGACGTCTACCCCGAGAAAAAACAACAGATAAATGCAAAAAGAATAAATGTCAAACTTTTCGGTACAGGGAACACTCTTTATCCCAAGGAACACTATGCTGAGGCCATCACCGAGGGAATTATAAACGAGAAAATCAAATGGCAATCCGAAAACCAAATGCCAGAGAATCAGGTCGAAGAGGCTCTTTATCAAGGAAAAATGAAATACACTCCAGAAATTTTCAACAATATCTCTCAGAGTGAATTTAATAAAAAACGAAGTGGTAAATGCAAAACACCCCCTCCCTAGGCCTTAGGGTCAAAGCAAGATAGAAGAGAAGACTAAAAAAAGGTACAACCAAGGTAAAACAAAACATCAAGGAAAACAGAAGACACATTCTACAAAATGGACACTGTAAATAGAAACCTAAAAATAATGTACATGAACGTAAATGGTTGGACAAGAAAAAGTTCCGAGTATGGAAACCAAATTTAGAGCCTTGACCCAGATATTTTATTATCTGAATACGGCATCGATACGAAAACAAAGACATCAAAATATTCAGGTACCAAGTTTATGCAACAAGCCATACAGATAAGGCCTTCGACGGTACGGTGATAGCAATCTGAAAAGGCCTCATGCACAAACTTCTACCTCAATTAGATGAGTCATACGTAGCAAAAGAGGTCCAAACTACCATAGGGCCCCTAACTATCGCTACTGGGTACCAACCCCCAAAATGGGGTACATTCCTATCCACAACTTCTTGAGGCTGTTTGCCCATAAGAAAACGGTGATGTTCGTCGGTGACTTAAACGCAAGATGTAGGGCCGTTAAGTACATCAGTACCAACGCGGCGGGACGAAATCTGGAACTTCTACTAGAGTGAAACATAGCAGTGCGCATTGGGCCAGGGTTCCCGACCTATTCCTTCGCGAGAGATGCAACTAAACTCGACATAGTTTTAACAAGCTCAAGGTTTCCTTACAATTATCACATCACCCCCGTACCCGTGATACCCAGTGACCACGAAGCATCAACCATCACACTCTCAACAAGCTCAATCCAAATACCAATAAGAGACTGGAAGGCCTACCAGGCCGTTTGCCAGAACTACGTCCGAGCAAGCCTAGAGGAAGATACACCAGTAGAAATTGATGAAAAACTAAACCACCTTAAGCAAAAATATTAGAGGCAGAGGGAATCACTATCCCAAAGATAAAATATAAAACCCTGCCAGCTCCAAAATGGACACTGGAAATGATTGCTATTCAAGAAGAATACAGAGGCTTAGTGGATGCAATCAACAGATGGAGACCAAACAGAGCCCTCTACCAGATGAGGCGTGAAACAAAAGAACACCTCCACCAACTGATCATCCAACAGTAAACAGAAATTTGGCACCAACTTATTGAAGAAATTGAGGAGGAAATGGACTCCAGAACGTCCTGGCCAACATTGAAGAGGTTCAGAGGAAAGCCAGCAAACAAAAGTACGAACATCAAGAATCTGGAAGGTAAAGCTATTACTAAACCAGAAGAGATTAAAGTAGAATTTATAGAATACTGGTCAAACATATTTAAAGTTTCCCCTGAAAGGAAGAAAATTTCGACACAGAATTCGGGAACGAGATAATAGACCAGTTGAACGAAGTAATAGAACGAACATATCCGTTCAATAACACTACTGCGGAAAGACCCATGGTGGGCCTAGGGAAAAATATCTCCCTACGGGAGTTAAACGAAACCTTATAAACGTTTAAGCAGTGTACCCCAGGACACTCAGGCTTAACGAAAGCAAACTTTGGTAACGCCCCACTCAAGATAAAACAAGGATTAATTAACATCATGAACGCAGCCCTCAATACGGAATACTTTTCCGATGTCTGGAAAATATAAAAAAATTATATTCATTCCTAAGTCGGAAAAGTCCCCAATCTCCCCAGCAGACTACCGCCCGATCTCTCTCCTCGAATTTGGAGGAAAAATTTTCGAAAAAATCCTCGCCAACAGATTGCAATTCTACCTGGATGCCAATAACCTGCACAACCGTCAACAGCACGGGTTTAGAAGGCAGAAAGGTACGAACACAGCACTGGCGATGAAAACAGAGAAATTTGCCCAAATAGGAAAAATAGAAGAAGCAACTGATCTAGTATTGAGGAACGTCAGGAAAACTTTCGATAAAATGTGAAGCAAAGGACTACAGTTTAAGATCCTCCAACTAAGACTCAATCCCAGATTAGACAAAATAACCTGTGATTACGTGATGAACAAAAGAGCATTCATCAAGATCGGGGAGTACCAAGGACCAGAATTTAACTGGAAGAGCGCGTTTCCCAAGGTGGGTGTTTGAGTCCACTGCTCTACTCGATATTCACTAGAGACCTCCCTAGTCCTAGGCTATAAGAATCTTTGTTTATCCAGTTTGCCGACGACGTGACAGAGATAGTGGTCTCCCCATATAAAAATGAAAAAACAATGGCAAGGATGACGGCATATGAAATAGAGAACCTAAATATATACGAACGCCGCTGGAAAATCACAACTAATTTGAACAAGTTTACCTTCATTCCAGTCAAAAGAAATAAAATAGCACCAATTTATGTAGAGGATGAGAGTTATCCATACAAGAGATCAGGCATAGTGTTAGGCTTAAAAATTTATGCCAGGGAATATAAGGACTAAATAAACGGCATAATTGCACGTACGAGTCAAGATATAAGAGAATTATATCGATTTAGAAACCTAAGAAGAAACAATAAGAAGAAAATTTACACTGCCTACATCAAATCAAAAATTCTGTATCCTCCCATGCCATTAGCGGCCATTCCAAAGATGATGAAATTGCAAAGAGTGCAAAATAGAGCACTCTTAATAATAAACGACGCTAGGAAAAGGGACAGAAAACGCCAACAGAAACTACATGATAAAGCCAACATCAGGGAGATAAACAAAGACCTAGGTACCAGAGCCCTCAATATTTGGCAGAAGGTGGAGAGGAACTCTGACCCAGATTTCATCAGGAATCACTTCGGAATTCCCGACCTACTACAGAACCAGGCTCGGAAAAGACTTCCCAGCAGCAGAATAGTTGCGTGGCACAATCAAGAACCGATCTACGCATAAACTATCGAATAAGCTATATATCTCAAAGATAACAAAAACAATCGACAAAGTCACACAAAACACACATAAAAAGGCTTGAAAGCTACTGTGTACAAATGTTTTAGTACAAACTAATAGTCATAGAATTTGATCAAATTTAAAAAATAATATATATATATATATATATATATATATATATATATATATATATATATATATATATATATATATATATCAGAGTAACACAAATGTTAGAAAACTTTAAAAGCTTCGAAGCTAAATTAACAAAGATGAAAGTGAAACAACAAATACACTACCGAAAAGAAACACAGAGATACCCTTTCCTTAGGGACCTAACTATCTTATCTATCCCTTATTCCCAAATTTCACCATTAAACCGTCAAACTAACTAACTAACTATTTCTCTATCTATCTAATTTCTCCCCTTTTCATGTCTAATGTACAATGAATAATTACATTTCTGTTCATTCCCTGAAGATGACCTAACACGGTCAAAAGACGTCTAGGAATAAAGAATGTCATTCGCGGATGTTTTTTTCTTGTAAGGAATATTAAGAAAATACAAGTTAAAATTAATAACGCTGCCACATCTGTGCACTTCAATAGTACCTGCCTTTGACATGGCCTTTTACCTAATTATATATATATATATATATATATATATATATATATATATATATATATATATATATATATATATATATATATATATATATATACATATATATATATATATATATATATATATATATATATATATATATTAAAAAGTATAAGACCTGAACAATGGGAAGAAATTGTCAAAAAATATTTTGAAACCTTTAAAACTTGGAAATTTTCACTTATCCAAGAGCGTTAGAATTTCTTTTCTAATTAATGTAAATTAATTATGCTTCACAGAACTTTTCTGTGTTTTAGTGGTGTAAAATTCAAATGAATGCATATATTCTTTTCTTTCCTCATCAGTTTTTCACTGATGAATTGGTTGCAATCCTATCTACCGAAATAAGGTTTTATGCTTTCGTTAATAAACGTTTTCCTTATGGCCTCTTCGCAAAAAGAATTTATCTTGGAGTTTCTCACGCACTGACAGAAGTTTTTCCCTTGAATCTTTATCTCTAATTGTTGTATTGTCAACAAGATGAAGGTTATGCAAAATTGCTAGGAACTGATCACGATGGGTGTTTTGAGCAAGAACTTTTGGTATGTTCTCACCGTTATTCCAATATCTTTTTTATTTGGTTGAGAGTATCATAAAATATTAGTTTACAATAATCTTACGGTTTTTTGTACTCGTTAAGTACATTATCACTTTTTACAACACCTTTTTGTCTTCACTCAGTAGTAACAGTATATTTTGCACTTGCCACTAAAAGTAGTGTTAATTAGTAAATCAAACATTGCCGTTATCAAAAATCTTCCTAAAAATATAAAAATTACTTCCAAATAAATTAATTTAGGTTATTACTTACCTACATCCCGTAGAAAATTTCCGTGCCATCATCTTTGCGCTTTATTTTAATTATATAAAATATTGCAATAATATTTAGCAAAACTATATTTATACTAAATTCTGCGAATAAAATATAAAAAATTTAATTTATTTGAAAGGTATTTAAAGATCCAACAATCCAAATATGTTAAGATCCAGCGGAGTGTCTTTGTCGGCTCTGTATGAGGAATATGTATGTTGGATTGTATGTATATGACAAATGTGTTAGATTGCGTGATGTTTTCCATGTTTGCTCCTTTCTATTTCGTATGTGATTTCGAATAAATATATCGTTTCCTTCCATGAAGTTTATAGTCATGTTCGAGCCTCTGTATGACCTTATGTGGGCCTCTTTATATGTTTTAGAGAAAGTAGGACTTATCTTAAGTATTTCTTACTAAAACGTGCGGAGAGTACACCAAATTTATTGGAATAAAAGTTTCTTATGAGTCCAATGGGCGACAAAGGATAGGAACAAGTAATATCATGGCTTCTTGATGTTGTTGTATAAACCTGTGTTGGAAAGAGTCTCTATGCCTGGTGACAAATTGGTAGCCTGTAATGCACAATGGATTGCCATAAAGCAATTATGCTTGGCGAATTCCTGTGTAATGTATTAGTACGTTTTGACTCGCAAATGGAATTGGTGGGAAATTATTTAACCATCATCCAGGAGCTCCTTTTAGCAGGTGAGATGAATGTATGATTCTATATTGCCTTTTGAGAATAGCATTTCCTGTTGCATTATCCTGAGGGGTGAAAATGAATTTCAACACATTATCTGAGATTAGTTAAGCGAGAGCACGAAACCGTGATATGTAGTTGGTGAAGAATGCTACATCCACATATTCTGATATTACATCGTTTAGTCGATATGCCTCCAACCACTGATGGTTTCGTATTTCTGTGAATTTTGGGCTTCTCATATTGAAGACAGTTTCTAATCCACTCCTATATGTCTTTTCTCATCTCACACCAGACAAATCTGTTAAGATCTATTTGAAGGTATGGCATGTGCCTAAATGTATGCAATTATGATAATAATTGGAATATTAGCTTGCGGAAATCAGAGGTAAGATAAGGACGAAGAAAATGATAGAATGCGAAAAAGAGGGTAGGGTAATATTATGAAACTGAAGGAAGCTGAAGCCTTCTTTCTCTAGATTTTCAATAGCGAATCGGTCAACTGAGATTTAGCTAAAGCTTCAGGGGTTATAATAGTGAAAGACAGAATGATTGAGTCAATAAAATGACATGAGGGGATTTTATTGTGTTTTTTTGTGATGTAGTTGGTCGTGTTGATGCAATGGGTTACATGGATTTCGTGTTGTAATCGTTAATGAGTGCCTGGGAGAGAACATCACGAAAATTTATATCTTCTGGCTTATGTAACGAATATTGTACTGACTAATCAATTTTAATTTGCGGACTTTTTTTGGAGAGTGTCTGGTTGTGAGAGACTTAATGGTGCCATTGATTGCATTGCAATCAGAACGATTGCAAGAAAAGTCCACGCAAAACATGATTGATATTCCTTTAAAATGTTTGAGAAGAGGTGTACATACCTTTAAGATTAGACTGAAAGAAGGAATGGTTGAGCTAATAAAAGGACATAGTGGGATTAGATTGTCTTCGTGTGACGTAGAATATAGTATCGATGCAATATTATTTGCGTTTTTTACAATAAATGATGGTTCCATTGGTATTAAAAAAAAGAACGCGTGCTTTAAATCGATTTTAGAGAAAATCGAACAATTCTGTAAAGTTGCAGGAAAATTGGTGAGGTAAGGGAGTTGGTATTTATCCTTAATCATGATAATATCTAAGCGGTGGTAGTCGCAAGTCACACGGTAATTGATATCGGATTTCTTCACAAGATAAATGGGTGAGGCATAGATAGATCTACTTAGCCTAATTTTTTTCTCTATTAATAAAGCCTGAATGTTATCCTTGACTATGCCTAGTCATTTTTGGAAGAAACGCCCTTCCGCAACCGGTGGTCACTCTGTCACAGGATCTTAAAAATATAAAGAAGGAACACCATGTAGTTTTGGAAGTTTCACTGTAATTAAGAAGAGGTTTTTCTATTGTAGAGTGCAAATTGAATAGGAGCACGATGGAAGTATGGCACTTTGGGAAAGGTTGCTTTCTTGTTGCAGATCCTCATATAGCTCAGGGAGAATTGAGATCACTTATCCCGTTTCTAACAGGAACCTTTTTCCAGAGTTGGGGTGAATAACGTGTCAGCATGGAGAGCAAGGACAGAGAGATGCGACGTCATTCATTTCTGTTTCCCGAGGTACAAATTTCCTTGCAATTAGCTGCACGTCAGTTTGTCTATCTACCGTATTGACGGTAGTAGCAGTAGATGCCCTTCTAAAATGTGGGAGAGTTGTGCGATCAGGCAAAAGAATTGTCGGTTCCAGCCGGAAAGTTGTGCGATCCAGCGAGAGAGTTGCTAGCTTTTCCTTAAAAAGAACCAATGCTTTATCCATCTGTCTAATGAAATGTTATGAGGGATCCTTTGTGATGTAAGTCATCCTTGCCTGAGAGCTGCGATTGAGATCTCGTGATGCAACCATAGTGGACTGAATTTTGAATGTGGGAGTGAAGGCAGCGAACGAAGGATTCCCGAAGAAAATTTGTACTCATAATGTCCCCCAGTGTCCTTCAGGTTCTTTAGGACAACGTCAGGAAAATACGAGATAGCTCGTCGGGGTGAGCCAAAAATTCCATTTGTTTTAGCCACGGATGGGGTAAACTTTTCCAAAATGGCGACTCGGAGGACTTGATATCTCAAGTTAGAGTCTCTTAGAAGAGACAAAATTCAATCAATTACTGCTTGTGGCTGTGCCCGCACAGTGATCCGAGTTTTTTGGGTGTCATTTGATACGCTCTCCAAGATTAAGTTGATATGGATGAATCACGAGTTAAGCAAGGCAGCCTGAAAATCGTGTAATATCAAAAGTTGTACTTATCTTGGTGGCCGTTTTGAGGCCGTCTATAGTTCTTGTGCTGTGGTTCTGTAGATTTGTTCTTGCATAAAACTTCTGGCCACTATTTTGTCACCAATTTGAGTTGAATTTGTGTAGCTTTTGTGAAAGTAACACACATTTCACTTTATCTCTTCTTATGGCATATTTTCTTAACAGCTTGTCTGCTATAAAATCAATCGGTTTTCTCTTTTCTCCACATAAGTTAAGACAAATTAAAACTTTGCAGCAACTTTTTAATAAAAAATAATAAATATGACCACTTTATGAATGCTTTAACAATAGCGGCCTGACAATTTGACCAGCTAATAAATCTTGAATTATAATCAAAGCATAATGGTGAATTAAGTCTGGATAAAGGTTGTGGTTAGTGCCTTAATGAAAAACTTGGTGGAAATCGGTCGATAATTTTTAAACACTACTCGTGTATAGTTCAATCATTTATACTCTTCTGTATTACTACTGGCATTTATCTCAATAATAATCATGCTTACTTGCTTAATGTTGTTTATCGTTGTCGATGACGACGTCACCTCATACATGGATGATTTTGATAATGCTTGATTGATGATTATCGTCTTTGGTGAGATCGTTGATGGCTGATAAGTCCGCAAGGTTGGCACAGCCTCTCCCACAGACATGGCAGATATGGGGTCCTTGTATTTGTTGGTGTCGTCTTGCACGGCGGGTTATGGCAGCATTGTGGATAGGGTATTGCAAATATGTGTGGATGAAAGAGCAATGCATGGAGTGATAACTGGCACGATAATGTTTAAGGTGAAAAGTAGGTATGCATTCTTCAGTCCACCATCTTCACTGAGTCCAGTGGCAATGATCATACTGTCCATATTGCTCTCTAGCTTTTTATTTTATTTGTATTTATTCGATTGATAGAGTGACGAACTCACCATAATTCTCCCGTTCGGCCTTATTTCTTCAAGCTACCCCCATGTGACCTCGCTCGATTGGGATCATTATATTCCTGTTGAACAACACCGGCCAAAATACGAAACCGATTACCCGACCTTTCTTTTACCTTATTTGGAACTAAATGTCGAAGCGGATCTTGGGAGTTCCCATTCTGACCCTCCTGTCACCGAACTTTCGTCCTTGTCCTATGTAGGTCAATCTGCCTACACAAGGAGGAAAACCTCAACCAGGATGACTAAGTGATGACTCACAAGAGATTTAACTAGAAATAGTTGTTGCAGAAAAAAATAGCATATGATGGATGATAAATCTCGAAAAAATATTACGTCCACAGATCGGCCAAATACTCTCCGTGGTCAATTCAACGCCGACCCGATTTATTGCCGTACTAATTCATCGCCTAACTAATTTCATAGAGGTTTCTTGAAAATTTATAGGATTAAAACACACCTCAATTCAAAATAATAAAATAAATAAAAACTATTTTCCAACCAACTAAATAACCAAATTAAAAAGCAACTAAACCCCAGCAAACACCTCGCAACTTCTTCTCTTATTAACCATCGACGTTAGCAACTTTAGTTCGTATCATTAATTCAGCTGTTTAAGCTTTGAATATTTAAATTTTTAGTATCGTGCGACACTATATCTAACTATGTCAGGCGGTTGGTCCCCGTTTTGGTAATAACATTGTAACTATTTAGCCGATTCTTACGAAATTTGAAACTCTTATATTCTTTTACATTCCCTTTCGAATGATATAATTGCCATGGTCCTCACAAAGTTATCCCGGCAATTATTTTGTTTTGCCAATAACATCATAACTATTAGATCTATTCTAACGAAATTTGAAAGCCTTATGTTGTTTTACATTTTCCTTCAAATGATATAATTGCCAAGGTCGTCCCAAGGTTAGTCCAGGAATTATTAAAAGTTTTGAAGGTCGTAAGGTCATAAATCAGAATAAGTGAGAGAACGAGACTTTAGTCAGTAGACCTTGTTACAATAAGCTCCAAAGTTATTTTCGCAAGCCAATATTGTTTTTACTTGCTCAAAATCTTGGCGAAGTGATCCTGAGAAAATATTAAAGACTATTCCTCCTATTCAAGACTAGTCAGAATATACATAAGCATAATTTTACAATAAGTCTAATTTCACGTTACAATAATACCTAATTTTCGTTAAAAGTCAAAATGATATTATCTCTTACTTTTGTACCTATTTAAAAATATATATTCATATCTTTTGATATTTTGTCGGGAAAATTATATCTCAAATAAAAGCCAACATTAAATTGGCTGGAAGACAATGATATAAGGTCGGTTAAATTGACCTGAAAATGGCAAACGTCGTCCATTCTTCCAGAAGGATTTTCGGAATTTATACGTTCACACTTTAAATAGTGAAGAAAAAACAAAAAATCTTTGGGAAGCAAAAAATCGAAGGCTTCATATGGAATTAGCTTTAGATCATTCAACAATTTAGAATTAATCAATGTACATAATAGAATTTAAAAAGTCGAGACCATATTTAGAGTCGCTCGTACATGATAATGCACCACTTGACCAGTTGAATAGTCTAAATTTTCTCAAAGAACTTTTATTGAATATTTACTTGGTATTTTCAAAAATTTTAAATTTTCATTTTCTATTTGAAAGAAAATTATTAAAGGTATTTTTTTCAACTTTATGTTGAGTTCATTTTACCTTTTAGTATTTTTGATTAGATTTTTAAATTGAGTAGTGTGATTATTTTGATGTGAAGGTGTGTATTTCAATTTTTAGGGTAGTTGGGTGAGCCAGACACGTGATGAATTATTACGGAGATGAATTGGATCGGCTTTAAGTTAGCGGTAACGAATCGCCTTAGACCCGAGGAAAAGTCGTCATTTAGCCTCTTTATAAATTTCAACATAGACAGAAATATCGAATAATACTCGATAATACACGATATAAATACTAATTTTTCATTAAAAAGGAGGAGAAAATGAAGTTAATAGTGTTTAATGCTCTAATGGGAACATAGGGTGTCAGATGAAAGCTATATTGTTATTAAGATGGTAGTACTAATAATTAAGTTGCGCCATTTGTCGCTTGCATCGAGGACGAGATATCTTGAATAGATAATGAAAGGCACACAAAGATTAGAATGACAATCGCTGAGAAGCCCAATGGCACTAAACCATGTTGGCATCCTAGAGGAATAGTACTCGATCTGTAGCAAAGGCTATGTAGATAGGAATACCTAAATAGAGGACACTAGTACTCCACGTCAGGGGTATTTTGGTATGAATACCGGATATTGAATACTAATACTCCATCGGCAGGGGTCTGGAATAGATGAGAGAGTGGGTATGTGCTGATGTGATGAAGGGAAGAGAATAATAGAGGTTTTGTGATTTGTTTTTTGCGAGATGTCAAGTGTGGCGCATTTGCCACATAAGGGGTGATTATAATCAGCGTCTCCGCTAATGATCGGCCAACTCTGGACGCCGCTGAATATGAGGTTGACAAAGGCAGGTGCAATTGTTTACATTTCAAGAGATTTAATGTGTAAAATTAACACTAGAATAATAGCAGACCAGACAGAGATAGACAAAGGAGACATACAAACGGGGAGGTAAACAAAGGAAGTGTGAGATAAAGAAATGAACTTCGGCAAAAAGGAAACTTACCCCCCCCCCCGCCTATGTTGTCCATCGGCAAAAGTAAGAGAATATACCCAGGAGAGGCCAGAAATCGCGTTTTTGAAGCAGAAAATGAGAGAGGAAGAAATAAGGGATGAAACAGAGCGAAAATAGCCTGAAGCTTAGTGCGTGATTAAGGGGGAAAAGGAAGATTTGTAATGAGATCTAGAATGAATAGATAAGAAAGAGAAAAATACAACGCAGTGACACAACTCCCATAAGGGAAGAAATGGCTGTGAATAAAATTCCGAGTTGAAACAACTCTGCTCTAACGCGAGTCGGAGGTGTTAGGATCAGATCTAGGATAAGAAACTATGTAAATTCAAACGTTAGCTCTTCATAATGGAATGAAAATTTAAGTAGATTTAAACAAACAAATTCCTCAGCTTATTCTTTCTCACAAAGTCAGTCTGTGCAGGCATATTGTCCAAGCTGATTAACCGAGAGAAAAAGCAATGCAAGAACAAATTTTGATCCGACGTATAATATTATTTTCGTGGATTTTCTCCTAATCTCTCAGCTGTACAATGAATTATAAAATTAACTGAATTGCCTTTATGCAGGACAAAATAAACACCATAATACATAGAAAATAAAGAGAAAATGATACACATTTAATATATATATATATACATACAAGTATATGATCTTGGAGCCAGTAGTTCAGCTTTAAATAAACTACGGGATATCGTTGGGAAGATATTAAGCTGCTTAAATTAGGACTAAAATTAAAGCTTCCTGGGGATAAAAGGAAGCTGTTAAGGCATCAATTAGAGCCTAATCGACAATCCTACACCTTATAAACTCATTTAAGCGTAATAAAATTTTTGCGATGTCAAAAATATGACTAAAGTGGGTATTATAAAGTTTTGAGGTGCTTAGGTCTTATTGGTGCTAATGGACGCGTTTAACCAGGATTGGAGACCATTTGAGAAATAAGCAGATATTTAGAAAAACACATATATAAGAACCTATACGAGGTACGATCCGTAAACACAGCAAACGCCCTCTTTAGTCATATCTCAGCAAAGAAATATCAAATAGACAGTGTCGAGGTTTAGTGAGTGGGTAATCCCAGTCCCACATCCTGGCCATATATTTTATTACGGCACCAAGGTGAAGCGGAGGTTAAGTGTATCCAATACATCTACCGTAGACACTTCCGGTAAATAAGAATAACTTCGATGCTCCCCTTTTGATCAAAATTTAGATAATGATTCCCTGAGTGTGTCCCCACTCAGTAAAGGCCAGTCATGGGTGGACCGGTGTAATATTATTGAGATTTAAGCGGAGTGGATTTCTTATTAATTGCCAAAGGATTGTCCAAAATAGCTAAACACACAGATTAAAAAATAATCTTTAATGTACATGAATTAGAAATAAGAAACAGCGTATATAGGTATAAATAGAATTAATCTTTGCACTGAATAAGTAAGTCTACAAAATGTCGTGGGGATTATACTTGAAAATTACTCGCTAGGATTCTTGCGTCTTAATGGCACCCGACAGAATCAATGGAATAATATTATTGAATTAAACACTGAATTAATCACTTTTATGCTTTTAATACTCGAGGTTATGAGCTAGGGATGGGAACTCTAGTTAGCAAATAAACTGGTGAAGTTAGGGGAGGGGATAATTCACTTTAACGATACCTTTGAGTTCGTAAGTTTTTTTGAGAATGACGGTGAAGATCTTCTTCTGGTGACGATGATCGCACTTAGTCCGGCCGTCCAAGGTTACAGAATGAGAAGGTAATCCTAGACCGGTGATATAATGATCCTATGCTGGATCACAAAGGCGAGTCAAACTGTGGCTCAAATCGGACTTCTTCTTCCTCGAAGTGACTGTCCGATTATTCGACTCCTGGAGTGGGTAGCCAAAACCGATTACCTAACTACGTCTAGCGTAATCCGCAGTGACTTTTGTTACTCAGTTCCAGATCCCCCCCAAACGGGTATTAGCTGTTCAAGGCAGGGGTGTCATAGATACTACTCTGCTCATTGTTGCCTGGGTTAAATTAGGGTTCCTTTAAGAACATCTGGCTAGACGAGTCGATGGTCAGAGACTATTTACAATAGGAATTGCAGTTGTTTTTCATATTTCGTCAAGATTCCGTTATACGACTGCATAAGTGCAACTCCACGTTCTGTATTATCAGTTATAACTTTACAGCTCTTTACGATTGATTGAGCGGATTGGAAACCCTCTATTCTATTTTAAACACGTGGATCCTCATTTAGAAAGCTGGTTTCCAGTCGAAGCTTATTGAAGAATTTCATTGTCTTTGGAGTAACAAATTCTTCCAGGTGTTTATCTTTTAGGAAAGAAGCCTGATACTGAGGTCTTTTCAGAGGTTCCTCCTGATCCTCTTCATCTTGAAGTTTGCCAACCATGTGCTGCTTTACTTCAGGAGGAAAAGCATCATCAAAGGAACTGAGGGCTACTAACTCTTCAGCTAACTACCCAAAATGCTTTGACAGTTTGTTTGTTGTAGCTTTGGAGACGGCTGCATTAGGTAGTTGAAGCAGCGAATTTTTTAAATGCAAATTACGTCCAGGAGCTTTTTGTGCACCTGGGGCAGTAAACCATACCTCAATATATACTAGTATTCCAAAAATGCAAAGTATCTTGAGACCCTTCTTCTCCTTAGTTGTGAGTTTGAACTGTTTCTGAACCATATAAATTTTGAAAACATACAGGAGTTTACTCATCCAACATGCATGATACACTAGTTCTGGGGCCCTTAATTTTACACCACAAGGTGGAACATCTCCAAGAAACAAAATTGAAAGATCCAGAAGCTTATGGTAATCATCACGAGGTTGTATCTTCTGCAATTGATCAGTTGCAAACTTCAGTGTTTGTTGTCGAACATCATTTGGAATTACTGCACTGACACTAATTCTGCAACTCCTGGCTCAAAAGATGTAGAATCGAAAGATTCCCATCAGGCTTGAAATCGCTTGAAAAGCAAAACTTTAGGGCGGCAAGCAAGATGCAGCAAATCCCTGCCAAGTATTTGTTTCAATAAAACACATGTTTGCAGCAGTTGTGTCCAAGCATATTGCTTCCACTGCTTTAGATATCCACCATTCTTGTAGGGCATCAACTATAGCATAGGCTTGTGCTTCACCAATTCCAGAAGTTAGCTTGGAAACACCAAAAAGTTTATTTATTCTCGGGCCAAATAAGAGAATGGGAAGGCAATCCTTATGTTCATTCGATGTCAGATCTTGCAAAAGCTTTCCATCCCAGTGAACTGTGAGTAGTTCATTTGCATGAAACTCTTTTTGAATGTGTCGAACAAATTCAACTCATGCCTTCTGTCTTGAATGAGCTATAATTGTTTTGTTGATTGCTAGATTATGTGGATCATGACCAGGGCTAATAGTAGTTTCAGTCAGAAGAATTCTGGCTTTTCTATCTGATACGCCAGTAAGATCAAGTGCAGCTGCAAGAGAAGATGTAATTATGTTCTATTAAGCCTTAGAACGATTTAGGTGAGGTTCTTCCGTTTCATCAGATAATTCAGATATGTTGCCTTCACTACTGTTTTCCTTTTCTGCATAATTCGTTCTTCCTTTGCAGACAGGGTCTTATCCACAGATCCCATATTTCCACGCCGTCCTTCCTCGCGTTTGGCAAGGAGAAATTCTTTGTCTTCTTGAAAAACTATTATATTTAACGCGTCAGCATGAGATATGTCAAAGAGGTCATCCAAATTATCCACAAATGTTTCTTTGTTCTTTAACACACTGGAGTTCGTTGATTTCCAAGACAGTTCATATCTTTACAAGTTTGAAAAAGGTTCTCAAGTTGCTTTATAGCATGATGTCCGGGTCGTACTGGAATTCGTGCCTTTCCTATCCAAAAGGGAATAAGATCTCTGATAGTTTTTGTTGCAGATTCGCTAATTGTCTCTTCTTCTTTAACATGACGCCTAAGAAACACACCCAAAGTATCATGATTGAGAGGTAGCTTACCAACATAGAATTCCTTGACAATGAAATCTAAGAGAGAGTATCTTTCTTTACTAAGAGTAACACTATCGCCTGCAGCCATTGTTTACTAGTTATAACTATATTGATACTAGCTATAAAATGAAAATACAATAATATAATATACATGTAAAGAGAAAAAGATTGATTTAGTATTGAAACACACTCACTAAATAAATCAAATTTAAGGCTGCCGATATTTAGCAAGTGTATCGGTGGGCCAAGAAACACAACTTGGATCAAACTTATCCATTTATTTCGAACAAAAGATTTAAACAGAGATTGGGAACAAAAAGTGACCGAACCCTCACCCAACAGAGTCCACTTATCGACTGGCACGGAGCGGTGCACACAAGCTATGCAATTGGAGCAGGGTTGCTATACTGAACCATACCGATATACAGTATAATACTTAACGTATCAGGTGAGAGAATGCGACATCAACACTGCAACATCCATCTTGCACGAAGGCCCGTAGGCAACTGGCTACCATTTAGGATGCACATCTTATGGATGGTTGGACTACCTCTAAACATTATCAAAATGCTCTGAAATTTTTTCCATAAGTGGAGCCAACCTGGATGGTAAGAGTAAAACATTTCAAGCCTTTAAAAACAAGGGCCACCCTAATATATATATATATATATATATATATATATATGAATGCAATATCCCGCAGGAAAAAATGAAAAGGTGTTTCCAAGAACTTTCGAACTTTATTAAGTTCCTTATCAAAGATAACTACAAGAAATAGAATTATATTAGAGGTATATATACGAAAGAAAAATATGAAAGACCGCCTCAAAAACAAGAAATCACCAATGAGGAAGAGGGAAGGGGGAAGGTAAAAAAAACACATTAAGGATTACAAGAAGCAGGTAGTAAGGTCAAACTAAGTCGAAGGAAAGGGTAACAGATTCAAAGAAATGGAGATAGCGTAACGAGGGAGATTATAAGACACGATGAGCAAAATGGGGAAAAATACAAAGTACAAAACAGAGCAGTGACAATTAAAAAATAAAAATGAATAATAATAAAAAAAATAATAAAATAAAATAGGGGCCACATAACTGAATAATGTATATAAAAAAACCCACTAGGAACGCAAGACAAAACTAATTTCTTTGAGTATTAATCTTTTAATTATAGCATCTATTTTATTTATATAAACCATGGGAAAGGTTAAAATTATCACATTAGCTTATAAAACCACATTCAATGATGTTCCTTTTTATATGGTCATTGGAACGATAAATAAATTTGGCCGAGCTCCAGTTAATTAAATGGTTCTTATCTGACATATGGAAAAAGAAAGCACTGTTATCTTCCCCTCTTCGGACATTATATTTATGTTGATTTATGCGAACAGAAAGTTGTTTACCTGTTTGTCCGTAATATTTACTTAGACAACCAGAACACTCAACTGAATAAACTCCCCCCTCCTCCCAAACTATTACAATTATTACGTACTAATAAATTCTTAATGGTCGTCTCATATTTAAAAGCAACAGAAATGTTATAGTTAATCAAAAGACGGGGAAAATCACTAAAACAAAGAGAAAAAGGTAGAACTAAATTATTATTACTATTAAAAGGGATGGTAAAGACAGTTTGATCAAATCTCTTCTTAGCAGAAGAAAGACAGTTTTGAAGAAACGGGTAAGGGTAACAAAGTTTATAGCCAATTTCAAAGATATTGGAAAATTCCAAATCCATATATTCCGGGCTCACAACACGTAATGCCCGTAGAAACATAGAAGAAAAACATAGCGTTTAACTTTAGGGCTGTGAGAAGAGTAAAAATGAATATAAGAATTTAAATTTGTAGGCTTACGAAAGATGGAGTATTTAAAACATGTATGAGTTCTATGAATAAGAAGATCAAGAAAGGGAAGGGTTCTATTATTTTCCAACTCATGGGTAAATTTAATTGAAGGGACGAGACAATTGAGTCTGGTAAGAAAAACATTAACACCTTTGGAATTAGGCCACAAGCAAATGACATCATCAATATACCTGTACCAAACGATCGGAGCGTCAAGGATAGTAGGGAGAAGTTTTTTTCAAAAAACTCCATATATAAGTTAGCAAGGACAGGAGAAAGACAATTACATATGGCTAATCCGAATTTTTGGACACTTTCTCTGTCAGCAAAGAGGAAAATTCAAGGGATTAAAGCTGTTAATTACCCAACTCGGATCAGAGTGTTAAAATGGACTACACTAAGCCGCACTATACATAATACAATTGGTTCGGGGAATACCAGAATATAAAAAGGTCCGCAGCATCGACGTCTTACACGGGGTAAGCGTCGAAGTGGAGGTAACTCAGGGAGGCGAAGATGCAAATGGGAATATGTTTTACCTCAAGGTTCTTTAAGGAAGGGGGTATTAGTGGTTTTACCTCAGCGTTCTCGAAGAGGGAGTACTGTTGCGAATTCACAGAAGAACGTCCGTTGTAAGGAGCTGAGAATTGACTGGGGCGATGTCCACGGCGGAGAGATTCTAGCCGTCGGTACCCGAATGATCGGAGAAAGATCCGACTCAAGAAGGTAATGTGGCTCCGTCCGCGAGCGTGCTGTACTGCCGATCCAGCAGCAAATATCCGGAAATATAGAGCGTGGGCGATCGGTGAAATTGCCTCGGGTCACGGCGTACTCTCCTGGGATCTGAAGTCGCCAGCTTCGGCAGGGGGGGGGGGGGGGAAATCCAAGATAGGGAGCCGCTCGAATATCCCTTCGGGCTCTCTGGTATCCCGCGTAGGGAAGGCGAGCTTAAATCGCCTCGGGCGCAGGAAATAGGCCTCGCAAGATAACCACGGCTGGTTTGATAAAGCCTTGTTCACCCGACTCCTTCCTTGCTTCTCACGCTTTTTGTTCCAGGGTTAAAGACACGTGGCTCTTCCAAGGGTGCAAGGTGGACCTCCAGATCATATTAGACTATTCCTCCACAGAGCTCATAGAGTAAAACAGTCTAACGTGATCTTTATTTGGGACAAACATAGAAGTGAATAACCGAAAAAGATTTTGAATATGAACACTTTTTTCATTAGCTAAAAGATAAAGCTATAAATTACTTATTCTAGCATTCCTAACCTATAACAAGAAGCGCTACTTTAATAAATAGTATGTAAACTTTAATCTTAAAAATTCGGAAATTACTTTTGTTCCAACCTTATCTATATTTTTATTTTTGTTATTTTCTCTTTATTTTGTCTCGTTTTAGGGTGGTTTCTGTCCTGTATAAAAGCAACTTAGCTAATTTTATAACTCATTCTACATCCGAATGATTAGGTAAAAGTACTCGTTTCCAATATTATACGTCGAATAAAAAGTGGTTCTTTCATTACATTTCCGATCATATTAGTAATATTTTATATTCTAGGTCTATTGGTTTTCCCAGTCTATTTGCACGTACTTGTGAGGAGAAATTTGGAACTACTTTAAAAAAATATATATGCAGGATGGATATGCTGGTGTAAAGTAGACAAATGTTTGATTGATTATGAATACATATTACTTTATGAATAGAACGTAAGTATTTTGAGCATCGGTAAAATGTAATTGGTGACTAAAGTTAATATAAATATCATTGGTTTGAGAGGTGTGATAAAGGACATTCATTACAGTGGCAAACCGATGTTTTCTGATAAATTTAGGCGTTAATATAAAAGTAGCAGAATTTAAAAGGTGTTAAAATGATCTCATGAGTGAAGGAATAAAAATATTTTGGTAGTAAATATGTTTGTATACATGTATATTATTTAATATATGGCATTGGATTGTAAAGAGATAACTGTTGTTACAAATGTGCTTTGTTAATATCTGTTTTTTAAGTTAATCGTCTCATAGAGAAGATATATATGTGAAAAGGGTTTAAAATTCTGAGATAAATAAGCTTCTTGAACCTCGTTGTTGTGACCAACGAAAAAACTTAACAATTTTTAGGACTCAAATGAAGTCTGAAATAGATATATGTCAAATGAAAAATAATTAAAATGTCTCCCTTTTAAGTAGTGTTTATTAAATTAAGCTAGTTTAATGCTCCTCCAAAGAAACATCTTGGTTAGCTTGGTTACTTTAGCCAATATTCTTCTATGTCACTTAATTACAATGGATAATATACGCTAAACACTCTTTAACAAAAATAAATTAAACTAGGGAAATAGAGTTCTTCATTTGAAAAACATGCGTTGTTTAATCGAAGTCACGTTGATTCTTTTGCACTTTATTACAGCAGTACAAGTGTCAATTTTTATTTTAATGGTTCTTGTATATTTTAGCCAATTAGAGAGGTCAAATGATTGGCATAGAAGTTCAATTCCATGAATACTCTCGCTCTAAATCCTATTTTATAATCTGTCTGGAAGGTCGATTCTGCGGAAAATTTATTAAACGACGTATAGAGTGACTTTCCAAGGTTTTGTTTTAGTTTCTTCAAATAAAAGTAAAACACCTCTCTAGGTTAGGTGAGTTTTCGAAGTCTATTTTTCAAAGAAAGGTTATGTTACTTAAGCTGGGATTCTTTTACTAACCTTTAAACTTTGCAAACGTCATATGATGTTCATAATATATATATATATATATATATATATATATATATATATATGGGAAATATCACGAAAGTTTGCGCATGATAACTATAAATATGAATATGTACCAGGAAGGAAACTAAATAAAGGCCGGATTGGAGTTAGTACTTTCGTCTATTCGACATTTTCAAACTCACAATGGTAAGAAAAAATAAGACACACAGTATTTATACCAAGCACTTTTCCCTGGGATGAGGTCAACTTTATAATGCTATCAGATAAGTCAGATTTTAGAAAAAGTGATAAAATTGGATCTAGTGAAAACAGCCCTGGGCAATATTGAGATTACTCTCCTTCGTGTAGGAGATTAAAAAAATATTCCTGGATATTTCTCTTCATAAAATCATTACTATGGATTATTGTATCATTTTTTGACCAGTTAATTCCGTGTCCCATCTTGGAATTGTGGACAGCTAAGGCATTATTCAGGAATCCCTTAATTACTGCGTTTTTGTGTTGTAGGGTCCTTATGGAAACATTTTTGGAAGTTTGGCCTACATAGAATAAATTACAATCTAAACATAGAATTCGGTAAATCAAATTATGATCATTATTTGGGGCTATGCTTTATTAAGAGATTTTTTATGTATGATTGTATTTAACGGCTACCTTAATATCAAGTTGTTTTAAAGTGGGCACTACAGACATAAAATTATCATGATAGAGTAAATTTAATAGGTTTTTACGAGGTTCTATTGTCTCTAATTTACAATTATAAAATGTTTTATTGGCTATCTTCATACATTTTTCTAGAAAGTAATTTGGGTAGCATAAATTGCTAGCAATTTCTTTAATTTTCGTGTATTCTTTATCTATATAGTCGGGACTACATCATATTCGAAGAGCCCTAAGATACATGGAGGAAAAAACAGCAGATTTAAAATTTTGGGCATGACTTGAGTAAAAATGGACATAAGATAAATTATTTGTCGGCTTCCTATAAAAAGTAAATTTAAATCTATGTAGTTCTCTAATTATTAGGACATCCCAAAATGGAAGGCTCTTATTTTCTTCCTTTTCTACGGTAAATTTAATTGACGAAACCAATAAGTTGATAATTAAAAGAAAACTATCGATGTCAAAACTGTTGTTTAAAATTACAAGGAAGTAGTCAACATACCGGAACCAAACAATTTGAGTAGACTAAACAGGGGGAATCAACCTAGTTTCTAAAAATTCCATATATAAATTTGACAATAAGGGAGATGAGGGATTACACATAGCCATACCAAACAAATGTTCATAGAATTAACCGTTGAAACTAAATTTAATTTTTTTAATACATAAACAAATAAGCTCAGTGATCGTAATGGTTGGTAAAGGGAGGTCATATACCTTTAGAATAGAGGCTAGGAAGTCCAATATGTCATCAATGGGAACGTTGGTGAATAATCAGGGGACATCAAAACTGACTAGTCTTAGATCTGATGTTACTCTCATACTGTTTAATTTGTTGCAAAGTTTCAGGGAATTTTTTATATGCGAGGGGGATATACTTCCTAAGATAGGAGAAAGTAAATTTACTAAGTATTTTGAAAGTTTATATTGGATTGAACCAATGGCACTTATGATTGGTCTTATTGGGTTCCCTGGTTTATGGGTTTTTATTAGGCCATACAAATAGGGTACAGAAGAGCCACTAGAAGAGACAGAGTCAATAATTGATTTGTGTTTTTTAAAGTGTTTTTTAAGTCTCTATTAAAACACTTGATTACGTCATCTAAGGGATCCGTACCAAACGTAAGGTATGTAGCCCTTCGGATAATAAGGTGGACAATTCTCTAAATACGTTGTTTTGTTCATTATATCAAACGTGTTAGATTTATCAGTTTTTGTAATGTTCAAATCTTGGTCCATTTTTAAGGATTTAAGTGCTGATATAAATCTTTTTGGAAAATTGTGTAAGTTTTTATACATATTACTCAATACTGAATCAACAATACCTTTTGCAATGTCTATGTGGTTTTGAGTTATGTTCTTATTTTTTTCCAACCTAGCAAAAGCAGCGGCAATGTCGACACTTTGAGGTTTTTTATTTATTAACAAACGACAATCCATATCCTAAGGACGCTTTACGTCTGTAGGAATTGGTTTATCCGATAAATTCACAACACAATTTTCTTGATAATTTTTGTTCCATACACAATCACTTATTAGGCGATCTAATTTTTCTGTTAGGTGGCAATTAAGTTGATGTAGTTTTCTTCTGAGCCTGTTGTAGATGGCGTCTAGCAGTGGTGTTTTCCAGGCACAAGGAACATTACGTAAGAAGTTATGTTTCAGACTGCGTCACTTTTTCAATTGGGAAAACTCATTTCTTTTTGTGGCAAACAAGTGTTTGGTTAAAGAAAGAATACTGAAGTCACTAAACGGATGTTCACTTTCATTTCTTAAGCGGACGGGTAGTAACGATTTGGGAATAACATCCTCCTCTAAACACCGAGGTAGAAATTTATGTCGAATTCTTGTAGAGTAGGCTTTTCGCATTAGTGATATTTCCCATAATAAACACCACGCGTAACTTCATTCTCTTGTTCCCTTTCCGCGCTCATCTTACTTTGGACTTTAAAAAATCTCTTGTGAAAGCCCACTCTACAAGGCTTCGACGGAAATTTCTATATGGAATTTTTAGAAACTAGTTTGATTCCCCCTTTTTGGTCTACTCAAATTGTTTGGTTCTGGTAGCTTGACGACATCCTGGTAATATTAAACAACAGTTTGGACATCGATAGTTTTCTTTCAATTATCAACTCATTGGTTTCGTCAATTAAATTTACCGTAAAAAAGGAAGTAAATAAGAGCCTTCCATTTTGGGATGTCCTAATAATTAGAGAACTACATAGATTTAAATTTACTGTTTATAGGAAGCCGACAAATAATTTATCTTATGTCCATTTTTACTCAAGTCATGCCAAAATTTTTAAATCTGCTGTTTTTGTCTCCATGTATCTTAGGGCTCTTCGAATATGATGTAGTCCCGACTATATAGATAAAGAATACACGAAAATTAAAGAAATTGCTACCAATTTATGCTATCCAAATTACTTTCTAGAAAAATGTATGAAGATAGCCAATAAAACATTTTATAATTGTAAATTAGAGACAATAGAACCTCTTAAAAACCTATTAATTTTCCCCTATCATGATAATTTTATGTCTGTAGTGCCCACTCTAAAACAACTTGATATTAAGGTAGCCTTTAAATACAATCATACATTGAAAAATCTCTTAATAAAGCATAGCCCCAATAATGATAATAATTTAATTTACCGAATTTCATGTTTAGATTGTAATTTATTTAATGTAGGACAAACTTCCAAAAATGTTTCCATAAGGGCCCTACAACACAAAACCGCGGAAATTAAGGGATATCTGAATAATGCCTTAGCTGTCCACAATTCCAAGATGGGACACGGAATTAACTGGTCAAAAAATGATACAATAATCCATAGTAATGATTTTATAAAGAGAAATATCCAGGAATCATTTTTTTAATCTCCTACACAAAGGAGAGTAATCTCAACATTAGCCCAGGGCTGTTTTCGCTAAATCCAATTTTATCACTTTTTCTAAAATCTGACTTATCTGATAGCATTATAAAGTTGACCTCATCACAGGGAAACGTGCTTTGTATAAATACTGTGTGTCTTATTTTTTCTCACCATTGGGAGTTTGAAAATGTCGAATATATATTTATATATATATATATATATATATATATATATATATATATATATATATATATATATATATATATATTTATTTTTTCCTGGTTGGTTTTGGTCGCTTGATTTGGTGGTGTCTTTGGATTGGGTGCTGAAGGGCTTATGGGTGGCGATGGAAGGCTTTTTAGGGATAAATAGTCAGGCTAGGCTTTTCGTGATACTGGCGACTCTTGTCAGGGCGGCGGTAACAATCAAAGATGAATTAAATATCTTCCATTAATTTTATTTTCGTTTTTTTACCATCCACTATCCACACCATTTTCCAAGGCGTTGCTGTTTAGAGTATTTGTAAAATGTGAACTAGCTGTTTCTCTTTATTATATTTTTAGTGGCCTAGTGCTCAAACCTTGGTGTTCCGTGCCTGATTGGAGTGAAAAGTTTAATAAAAAAAATTCAAGTTGTTGATAAAAATCAATTGGTATGTTGTTCTCTAAGTCAAAGTGTAGTCCTTTGTAAAATGAAGTACAACTGAGGCCAAAGACTATTTAGCCGGTATCTTCTTATCCTTTACACATATTTTAAAAGTATTAGCATGCAGATAAGATCTTACAAATTTTTATCTTTATTATGGGCAGTATTTCCTTTTTATTGGCGAGTTATTATCTGGTGTCGTTATCGTTTTTCAATTATGTATATGATATTTTCTCAGTTTGTAATTTTATTATTCTACTCATCTTTTGGTGTTTTCATTTATTACCACCTGATAGATCTTGGTTCTTCTATGTTAGTTATATTTTGTTTTTAAAAATATATTTTCTCTGTGTTTGTTTTGCATCTTTCGTTTTCTTTCGTCAGGCCATTTTAATAAACTTGATGAGCTTCTTCACATTCAATTCTTTGGAAATAATTCCATCTGATCTTTTTTTACTTTCTATATAGATGTCTATTTTCTAACCTGTCTTTTTGTCTTTACACAATAAAAAATACTTTCTGATATATTTTTATTGCAACTTTTTAATAAGGATATTTTCTGTTGATTATTGAATACGTTAATCATGCGTACTGGTGTAACTAGCATTTTTTTATGGGCGGGGTTATTTTTTAGAAGTTTCTATATGTTTATCGATCTTAAATTGATTGTTTCATTGTGTATTCACATTCATGAAGATTTAATTGAGATACCCATAACCGACTTGAATTGATGGTATCCATTTTCATGGGCGTTGCATAAAAGGCTTAAATTTATTTATTGGAGTACGATGCTTTATTTGAATAATCTAAGATTTCTTCATTGCAAGCACTTTTTCCTTTTTAATTCTTTGTTTGATTAATAAGTTATTAATTATATGTATCTTATTATATTTTTCAATCTCAATTAGATTATCAAATTTAAGAATATTAAGAGTCTTAACCATATTATTTAGAAAACAAACACAAAAGTGTTCAGTGACAAATTTTCTTGTAATAAAATGGAAACCATATTTTGGACTTGGTCTTTGGAATATTTTTGTTAGGACATTCTTAGGTAAACCGTGCCTGGCTCGACCTCTAATTATCTTTAATTATATACTATTGGTTAATATTAAGCAAAGAGTATCTTGTATCTTTAAAATGTACTTACATTGGCTCAGTTGTAAGAAATTTATGCCCCATTAACCCTATTATAAAGTTAACTATGTTAAAGTAAAAACCATTTTTACATTGGCTCAATTGCAAAAATCTAAAAAACTATGTAACTAAATCAAATATAACTGGACCATTATTATAATATCCCTCCTATTATGTTTAATATTTTATGTAACCACACTCACTTGAAATGATTATGTAAAAATTTTTAAAAATTCTTGTGAGAGAGAGGAGACTCTCAGATATAAATCCACCACCTTGAAGTTGTCGCATTACGTCCTTCTGTCCCGTGTAATTTGACATAACCGATTCAAATCTTCAAACGACTGGTAGTCTCCTCTGTTGAGTATCATGCCTTCTCCAATCGTAACAGAGGACGTTACTAGCCGTAAAGTGGCATAATCTTTCTCCAGTCTTATAAGACGAATTTACCAGCGTAACCTTCGATACTAGTCGTAACACTTTTATCCTTTGACCTAAATCCAAGTATGAAAATTATGCATATATTATACTCTAGTGCGAGAAATAAGAGAAGTACTCTTCTTATCATGAAGTATGTTTTATAAAGAGTATTCTTAATATATCAATTCAATTTCTCAATGCATAATTTATTATATAAAAACGACCGTATGCTTGCAATCTGGCCTCAATCAGTACTCATGGAATGATAAAAGGAAAGAAATCTATTTTCATATTTATTCTTAGACTATTTACATTGTAATCAAAATATAGATTTCAAAATTTACAAGATATATATATATATATATATATATATATATATATATATATATATATATATATATATATAATATATATATATATATATATATATATATAAATATATATATATATATATATATATATATATATATATATATATATATATATATATATATATATTATATATATATATATATATATATATATATATATATATATATATATATATATATATATATATATATATATATATATATATATATATATATATATTTTTTCAGTTCTAATTAAAAATTAATTAACAAAATCAAAAAAAGGTTTATTTTTAAAAATCTTTTAGTTTTCTTGCTATCGAAATATTTTAATTAAACAGTTCTGTATATTAGGATGTACAACTTAAAAAGTTGAATAGTATTTATTGAATATAATTTATATTAAAAATCAGCTAATTCTTTATAGATTTTTTATAAGATCTGTATAAATAAATATACATGGGTTCTATTAAACTCTTCAATTCCTGTTTTTTTTTCTGAATTTGAACCCATAATAAGGAGAACGCAAACCTAGGGATACAGTTTGTATATTGCAATGCTCAAATAGGCAATGCTAAAAGCACCATCACATTTTCTTGAATTTTGAGTTAATGAAACTGCTATAGGTATGTAATATTATATTGCTCTTCTTTTAATGAATATTATTTTAAAGGGAATGGATTTTACAGAATGAGATGGCTGAGATCAGTAGTTCAGTGTCGGGAAGAATTTAAAATCTCCCTATCGCGCGCTGTCACTCTTTCCTCTTGTTGGGAGGGGGACTTCTAGATTTGCGATCTGTTTTGAAAGATTTAGAAGTTTGTCGATAGCAAACATCAGTACGTAAATAAGTATTTACAGGCTGAGGTTGTGCATCTCTTACAAGGGGGGGGGGGTAAATACCTGTTTTTTTATTAAAAATAGACTGGCAAATTATTGCTATATTTCCTGCTTTCTTTAGTATGTTATTTTTTTTAGATATTGCAGAATAACTATTCATACTATTTACGCACATAAAAATCTACCTTACACCGAGCTCATTCGCGGAATATTCACCCTCTAAATTGTACAGCACATAAATGTATTTATAAATATATTATTACTATTTCTATAATAATTATTAAAATTACAACAGGCAGAATAATCGAAATCATAAATATATTACAGAAAAACAATGGATATTTTGGCTAAATTAATACAGACAACGAGTATATTCTTTCACGCTAAGATTAAACATAAGAAAATACCGATGCTTTTAAAAGCATTTATTAAATCACATTATATTACTTGGACAAAGTTCACCTCAAGTGAGGCTTAAAGGTGATGTTTATATTAGATAAAATGTACCTTACTCTTTTCACTTTCCGTTTCTCTTATGATGACCAAGTTAAGTTGTCTCTATGGGTGAAATTCCATACCTTATTACACCATTCAAATTTTTATATAAACCTCAAATGGTATTGAAAAACGCGCTGAATATGATGCCATTGGACAAAAGATATTTGTTATTAAATTTATGTTTATCTATATACAAAATAGTCTGAACTTTTGGTTTATCTCACTCTCTTATCGTGAAAAAGCGGTGTTCTGTAAAGATATTCAGCGGGAAACTCATTTTAACGCGCTCAAATTATTTATAATGCAAGCATTTAGCAAATAATATTTATAAAAATACTTTCTGATAGCATAATTTCTCTTTTCTAAAAAAAACTTGTTTTCATACAGTTCATGCCAGTAAATATAAAGAAATTATGAACATTAAAACAGAATTCACATTTTTCTTCTGGCACTAGAGAAATTTGTTGGTAGCAACCTATCGCAATTCAACACAAGTTTGTATGAAAACTTGATTACAATTTTATGTATTAAAATGCTTTATGACCCCAAAAATTATTTTGAGATTTTGTTTAAGTTAAACAATTGCTACATTGCTGTATTTCATTTAATTTCTATCCTGAAGTTAACTGTTCAACAGATTTCAATTATTCGAGAGATTGTTCATTTGTATAATGTTTAGACATCATGAAGGGTTACACCAGCATAACAGCGAAATAATTTGTAACTTAGGTTACTTTGAAAATGATAAAAAAAACTAACAACAAATAAAAACAAGGCAAAAAACAATACTAGATAATGGCACCTACTTTTACACAAATACAACCTCCTTAAAACACTAAAATAGCAGAAGATAAAATTCCAAGGCTAGCCAGCTAGCTAATGGTTTTTATTATTTTTTTTACAAATGACCTTAAGGTATAACAATCAACAGAGATGTAAAAATATTCTATTCTATATATGTATACATAATGTACTTTTGTGGAAAACTAGTTCATAAAATGTACCGTTTATAGTCTGAGTATTTGTATTGCCACAAATTTACAGGTTCAGTACATATATAGTTATATATAGATATTTATATAAGCAAAGAAAATGGACTTCAACAGAGAATAAAGAACAGGTACGAAGTGAAGGCTAGAATTAACTTTCTGCCTTGGATGAGTTTTCCCTTTAGCAATAGCAGTGAGAGACTAATTTGAACTCGTTCACCTTTTGCCTGGTGGTTTAGGAGCAGTGTGAATCTGGACGTGTTTAGCAAGGTGTGCTTTCTGGCGAAAGCACTTCCCACACAGTTGGCAGTTGAATGGTTTCTCTCCCGTATGAGTGCGATGATGGACATTTACGCTATATTTGTCTTTGAAGCCTTTGCCGCATACATTGCAGAAATGCAAAAGTCTACCTTTGGAGGAAATAGTTTCCTCCAAGGAACCCCGTTTCGTGTATTTACGCTTCTTAGGTTTCGTCTCTGAGTCTGGCTTCGTTGAAGAAGAAGCAGTGGAGAGTTTGGTGTAAGAGTCAATATGAGTATATTCCTCTGTCGTTCCCTGGGATGGATAATCGTAAGCACTGGTTGGATAAACTCCATTGCTGCTGCTGATTTGGGGTTGCGATGGCGGCAAGCCTAAGGTTTCAGGCTTGAATGCGGTCGTGAGAGGAGGAAGGGGAGTCATATTGTTCATGACAGTAAGAGTCTTACCTTCCGTCTTGAGCTGGTTACTTTGTAAATGGTGCTGCTGGGTATGAGTGGGCGCCACGGGTCGGCGAACCGTTCCCCTTAGTGCCCCTTCAAGAATAGATGGTGATGCGGTAGATGCATCGGGGGTTGAGGACGAGCTATGTCCTGCAACGGTAGTTGAGGTCAAATATCTGAGATTGCTACTGCCTCCTCCTGCAAGGTAAGTTGCGTTCCCTCCACCTCCACCTCCTCCAGCATCAAGTATAGTAGATTCCTCAACACCGGACAACCCTCCTCCTCCACCTTCGGCACCCGGAGAGTAGACGATAGAGTCGACGGCGGAGTCGAGAAGGCGATCGAAGTCCACAGGATCTGAGTGGACTGCAACGGGAGAAGCGGTATCGTCTAGCGATGTCGAGATCCCCGAGTCGCTGTAGCCCGATCCCGCCGACACATAAGACACGCAGTCGGATGCAGGAGACCGGTGGCTGTGTGATACAAGGACATCAAATGGCTTGTCGGGGGCGAGCACCGCTGGGAAAAGATCACAGCTGTTTGGAGACGACAAGTGGTGTGTCTGTGAGGGATCGCCGCCCCCCGAAGACGTATCGGCAGGCATCGCCTCCGCTCGCGGAAACTTGATAAGTATAGTGTTCCCAGTAGCACTGTTAACCACCATCTCCGTCGTACTGCCGCCACCCCACATTTTGTCGCTTGAATCCACGACCACTGCACGTTGGTAATGGTGGTGATCCTTGTCATGGGTGGAGACGCGTGTGTGGCTCGGCGAGAGGGTGGCGGTGGTGGTATCGGGGTAGACGCAGTTCCAGGAAGGACCTAGTAGATCGCCCACATTATTGTTGCTGACGAAGGACCGAGGGATCAGCTCCTCAAAGCTCCCGAGGTCGGCCGTGAGGTTCATCGAGCTGAGGTCATAATCGGGACAATCGACGAGGTCGAATAGGTCTGGCTTCAGCTGATCATCCAAGTGGAGCGTCGGACTCACATCCATAGTGCTAGCAAAGGTATAGCAGAGCTCTGGGGAAAGTGAAGAAAAAGGATAATCAATAATCTAAATAATAACTACTAATATTATGCAAATTCAATACAGAAGATAATCAAAAAGATGAAGTATAAGAATAGAAGGAAGGTAAAATGAACTTTATGAGCATAAAATATTAAATAGGTATTGGAATAAATTTATTGGGAGAAAATATGTTCGGCCAATAATTTGAACGATCAAAGACTAATTTTCCTCATTATAAATATTACCTAAGTTCTGCGACTAGTAAAAACTATAACACGGCTTTCGCCTTTATTTAATTTTTGTCTTTAAAAACCCTATTTGGACAGGGAGAAAGATGCATAAACCGTGAAATACAAACTATATAACCATTTAGTGAAAGCAAAAGATGAGTTGGACGTAAATGAAGACAAAAAAAAAGAAAAAGGAGTTTTTAAAGTCGAGAGAAAGGGAAATATTTAAAACACAAGTATCACGGGGAGGAAAGAACAGTACAATGAAGTTAATCTATACTGAGAATACAATTAACGCCATTGGAAAAAATAATTATTTTTACAAGAAATTGAACCCGGAGCTCCTAAATTGCCGGTCAGATGCTTTACAATTACCTCTTCTCATTTTAACTGCCTTCATTGTGCTGTCTTTAATTCACATTGATTTATTTGTCTTTTAATGAGTACTTTTCACACTCGAGGTCCCGACCAAAACCACAGAGGGAAATAGTCCCTAATATTTGTGCATGTTGGAAGCAATTATGATGTAATAAACTCAAGAGCTGGTGGCAGCAGTTTAATGGCAGTTGGTTCGGCCACTACTTTCATAAAGTCCACCATAATTCATCCCTCTAGAGCGGCTCAACCAGATCCCAACATCCATCATCGCCCTTCATTCCAGTAGTACTCGAGCGGGAGAACAATTGGGTAATGGGTGGGAGCTCTCATTTCAAAAATAAAATACTACCCAACACATTCATTCTTCTTATATACTCAGTGTTTTTTTTGTTTCACTAATTATGATTCGGAAACTCAACAGATATAATTACACAATTTATTTACAGGAGAAGAAAAAAGAACGACCAAGGAGCAGAAAGGCCCCGCAATCAACATGGAGTCCCTCATTAAGCTAGTCCATGAGGACCAACACACGCCAAAGCCCATCCCCAGAAGAACAGATTTTGCGAGTGCTATTCACAAAACAGTATTACTAATTAAGTTCACCGAGGTGCAAAATGGTTCCATTGTCATATGCCCTGAAACCATAGTGGACAAGCTTCTATCCATGGAGAGAGCTTGTCTATTGAAGACATTCGGCGTTTAGGCAAACTCTCCACCCCCACAAATGGCAGCTAACCACAGCGTTACCTAATTCAAGGTATACAGCTGGGTTGGAAAGCACTCGGCCGAAGAACTTAGAACTGAAATTGAGAAGCAGCACACATGGGCAGTAAGGGCGTTTATTAAATTACGAGACTCACCTATGTCTTAAATTAAAAATCACCTCTACGGAAATGGCACAAAAAGGCTACTTCAGAGGAACTCTTAGGTTTGATTATGAGGGTCCAGGGAGACAGCAAAGGGAAACAAAAGTTTCATAGAATAGAAATGTGATTTGTATGCTATACACTAGAACACACCTCCACCAACTGCCCGAAAAATAAAAACTATGGTGCAGTGAATGTATCTCTGAAGATTAGAGATTTAACAACTGCAAAATCGACCAGTAGTATTGCCCCAATTGCAAGGAAGAACACAGAACCATGGCACTGATCTGACAACACGAAAAGAAATAAATAATAAAAAGGAAGAAAGAGAAAGGGAGGAAAGCAGAGCAATAAAGCTACGTAAGCGCTTAAAAATAGTGAAGATATGCAACCTTTAAGGCGAGGATCAGCAGCGATCGGAATGACAGCATCCTTATACCTATGCATGTCATAGGAACAATCCGAAGAGGAAGAAGAATAAAAGGAATATGAAGAAGAAGATAAAACTAGCTCCAGACCGATGTGGGAACCTACACACAAACAAGGGCAACTAAGAGCAAATCAAAAACTCGCAGTCCATTCCCGAAGAGTGATAAGTCCTTAATAACGCGCCCATGCAGGCTCGATTGACGGGGCAGAAACCGAAATATTAAACAGCGAAGTCAAAGAGAAAATAAGAAAGAATCAGGAGCAATTCAAGCTATTCCCTATTGGGAGAATGCTACTTTCAGATGTCTGAGTAGGAGATAGGTGCTACATCTACACCACGGAGTGTATTATAGTCGGTATGAAAATTATTTAATCTAGGTATGAGAAGCACTTCTCTGATCGAATTTAGAGAGCCTCGGCCGCAGTCAGAACTCTAATCATGTTCAGAAACTTCCGAGAGAGAAATAATGCGCTTGTAAGATCTACGCTGCTGTAACACGTTCCGATCTCTCTTGTGTCTCGGGGACACAGAAGAAGAGAATACAGGTCTTGCAGAACAAATGAACATACCTACTTATGGATACCCACAGGCAAAAAAGAGACGCTAAGTAGAAATATACAGGGAGGCAGGGCTAAAACCCATTAACACAGTCATAGAAGAACGGAAATTAACAAAGAGATCATGGGAATGATTAGGCAGAACAGAAGAGACAAAACCATCCGTTTTACCCAAGTTCCGCTAGCTTTAGAGCTAACGGAAATGAGGCTCCGTTCTACGCATAATAAAATGGGTGAAAACTCAAGAAAATAAAAAATTTAAAAAAATTAAACAATTAATGGAATTATCACCTTACTGGACGAATACCCGAATACGACAACAACCTAACCAATTTTGACTAGAGAGAAAGGAACACGAAAAAAGAGGTACGAAAATGACCTTCTTTCCCAAAATAAACCGACAATCAATACAGAATATACATATACAAAAGACACTATTATGAATAATAATAATAAAGAAATTAACGCCGTTTGAACGAGCATAACAACCTAAGCTATACCTCTATGTACATTGAAATAAATCTAAGCAATAAGCCGGATCACCAGATGCCTTGCATCCTTTTGTAAATCTCCAACACTACCTTTTCTTTTCATCACATTTCTTTCTTTATCTAACTCACATATACTTTGTCCCTCTTTAAGATACACAGTCATGTATAATAATTCAAAAATCAGAACTTCATTCCTTGTTGCTCACGACTACAAAACAATTACCTCGTCGCTAAAGGAGGGACCATGAATGGAAACTATATATCAATGCCACCTCAAAAACAACGAAGACTCGTATGAAGATGCCAGAAGAAAGGCGAAAGCTCACAGCCAAAATTTGAATTATTTTATAAGAACAACCAAGTAAAATGGAACTCTCTCAGATAATTTTATAATCTCTTGCCAAATACTAAAATGTGCATTCGCCAGTAAGATCGTTACAAAATAGAATTGGTTAAGTCAAAATACAACCTGGTCTTTAAACACACACACACACACACATACACACATATATATATATATATATATATATATATATATATATATATATATATATATATATATATATATAAGCGAAACCTTTCTTTGTGATTTTTCATTGTATGTATGCAGCGATCCGCTTATATTTATGTGCGTTTATCTCTCGATCGATATATGTAGGTGAGCATTAAACGTCAGTAATTTGTGGTTGTGATCTAATGTCTCCATTGTGATATGGTCACGCTTCCACGGGAAACTTTCTCCTCCTCTCACTTTCTTTTCGGTTTTTGTTCGTTCGAACAGATTTTTCTTTTTAAAAACTTCTACCCTTGCATAATAATTATTTCTCATTTTGTAACTGATGTATTATATATATATATATATATATATATATATATATATATATATATATATATATATATATATATATATATATAATTAAAAATCTCACAAAGTCGCATGTGAAGAAAGCAATAATATGAAAATAACCAACACGAAAATGAAGAGATGAATCCAAGAACTTTCGAACTATATTTGCAAGTTCATTTTCAAGGAATAGCATGAAAATGGAGAAGTCAACTTATATAGGGTTCCTAGGTACGAAGGAAACGCCCATCACATAGTATAAACCAATGGAAAAAACACAAAAACAAGACAGAAAAGTACCAACAAAAAGAACAATAGGCAACTAATAACAGACATATTTATCCCTAAAATGATATACACACAACAACGCCGCATATATGAATGAAAATGGGGGGTGAAAAAACAAAAAACACAAACAAACATTTTAAAGGATTATCATTACAGCAAAAATATATATATATATATATATATATATATATATATATATATATATATATATATATATATATATATATATTCCATAGAAAAAGAAAGCACTGATTCCAGCTGTTTTCACTCATTCATCTAAAATAAAACAAATGTTAGTCGAATAAGCTATATATGAATGGATCAAGAGAAGGTGTTAGATATGAGTTAAAATATTTTCTTAAAATAAAATCAAAGATGCTAACTAGGATGGTGCTCTGTCACATAATCCAAAGTTCATTCTTTCTTTGGCTCTTATGGCATTTAATTATATATTAGACTAAAGAAGAGAAACCTCTATTGACAATTTAATTAAACTTGCTTTTGATCACCATTCATTCAATTTATTATTTTTAAAATCTTTTCTTCTCGTGGTGTAATGAACTTGTGGCAGCGTAGAAAAATTTCTGTTGGCATGAACACAAATATATCATCGAGCTAAGGTTATATTAAATGAGAAACAAAAATTTCAAAAGCCATTGGATTGTTTTAAGTCCTATTCAAAAAAATACATACGTTGCCATAATAAGTTAACCTTTTCTTCGACTTCCTCAAAAATCTTATCTGTTTTCAGAAGTTTAGAGAATTATTCTTCCGAGGTTTTTTAACTCATTTTTTCTCAAATTTTTATTAATATTCTGGTTATCTAGCAAACTTTGACTGCATTTTTTTAAAATTTGAATTAAATAATACAATCTTAGCTCTAAACCTGTTATTCAACGGTCTGCAAGTAAACATCTTCGGGAATAGAAGAACTCCGTGACAATAATTCTAATTCCTTATTCTATCTAGTCCAGTCTTCAAGAACTATGGTAAACAGCTATAGGAATAAGAAGACTATTTTACAAACATTTCGTTCTTATTTTGTAGTACTTAATTATAAACTAGATCAGGCTGTATATAAATATAATTATATCAGTGCACGTCTTACTATCTTAGATGTCTACTAATGATTACTTGTTTTCGATAACTTTATTTAGACTATATTTATCATAGCTTTTGAAATCACTTCTAAGTCTTTTCTTAATAACCCTGTTTAATTTGGTAAATTCAATTTTATCATAATTTATTAGAGCATTTCATTTTTATCGCTTATCTATGTTATTTATCAGTCCCATTTATTAATCATTGCTAGCCTTGTTCTGTTATTTTTCAGTCTAAATTCTTTGGAAATATGTTTTTTTATTCTTAATAGGAATTTAATAATTGAATTTTACCTTCTTTAATCTTGTTTGGGTAATTTAAAATGTATCTATTTTATTGAGGTGTTATAGTTTGTTCAGCTTCTTATTTTCGTGAAATTTTCCCTTCTTATAATTTATTTTAATACTGCATCTAGTCTCTGAGACTTCCTCTCTTGAAAGAGTAACAATTGATTTGCCTTAAATAAGTTTTATCTTTTGATTAGTATAATTCTGTGTCATATTGTTATAGGTTATTTATCTTCGTCTATTTTCAGCTAATCTACCTCCATATTCGCTACTCCGAGCCGTTGAGAATTTATGTATCGAGTTGCATTTAACTCTTTTTTCCCAAATTTTGCATGAAACTCCATTATAAACATTTTTGTTATCATCAAACATCCACATTCTTTCAAGCGAGTCTGATTTTGCCGACGGATACAGCTTAACTTGAAATTTGAACCAATTGTTTCGAGCACTCATGTAGATGCTGAAAAGTTGGTCCGATGGACGACTAACAATATGCAAAGAAGTTTAGCGTTAGTCAAGAAGGAAAGAGGTCTCGACTCATGCGTAGATTGTAGTTTCAGTTCATCATGAATACTAGTAGAAGGAAAGAATGTTGCTGATTAGAGGAAAGGTAAATGTTGAAGATATAAATATAAATTATATGATTGATGGGAAAACGTTTAAGAAAGTGATATAAATGACTTTTACCAGAGCGATATAAGAAATGTGTGACATAAATGTCGTTTTAAGAAGTGAGAACAAACGAGTGACTTAAAAGTCGTTTTAAGAAGTGAGAACAAAGGAGGGACATAAATATCATTGAAAGGAGTAAAATGAATGCCGTTTAAATAGGAGTCAGGAAAAAGGATTAACATTCCCTCCAAGAGAGCAACATAAGAAAAGATTAACAAACGAATAAATAAACTGTGACATAAATGCCGTGCAAATGAGTGACATAGGAAAGGAGTTACATACGTGCCATTTAAATGAGTATCATAACAAACGAGTGATCACAAATGTGTGACATAGCAAAAGAATCATATAAATTCCGTTTAAATAAGTAAAATAAGAAGGTAGTCACATAAATCTCGTTCAAATTAGTGAGATAACAAAAGAGTTATGACAAAAGAGCGAAATAAATGCCGTTTCAATAAGAAACATAACAAGTAGACATAAATGCCATTTAAATAAGTGACATAATAAATGAATCACGGCATAAAGTGAGATAAATATCGTTAAAATAAGTGAACTAATATAGAAGTAATATACAAATGTGAGATAGCTAAGAGGATCTGGCAAGCCATTGGCACCCACTTGACCCCGGAGTTCTCTTGTACATACCTAGACATCGAGGCCGACCGACAAATAAGACCATTTAAAAGCAGTAAGATACAGTCTGACGGCGACGTGACCCCAAAATACACATGAAAAAATAAAAAAAACGAATAGTGTAATGCTCAAATTTCTTTAGTAGAAATTCAAACTTTAAAAAATTCAAATGTAACTAAAAATAAACTTTCGAAAACCCACAGTGGGAATAAAAATCCCGCTGCAAATAAACGCTTGAATGCCAAAAAGACCATTAAGATCATGAAGATCTAAAAAATTTAAGAATTGAATTAACATGATTAATTTAATTAAATAAACTATAAATTTTATAGTTTATTAAATAAAAACCAAAAAACCAAACAAAATTCATTCAAAAAAACAAAAACAAACAGAGCCTTCCTTTCACCAGGGACCTATTTATTCTGTATCCCACACAACCTCTATACTTTAAACTCACCCTTACCACTCTCCTCTCTTACTCTCCTTAAATCTCACCCCTTTTTATGTCCAAGGTCCAAGGTCCAAGTGATATACAAATGCTGTTTAAATGAGTGACATAAAAGAGTGATATAAAGTCCGAGTAAATGAGTGACAAAAGAAAAGTTTGACATACATATTGTTTAAATGAGAGACAACTGCTGTTTAAATGAATGACATAACGAAAGAGTGAATAAATACTGCTTAAATGATTGACATAACAAAAGAGTTATTAAAAAAGATGGACATAAATACCGTTTCAATGAGTATTATAACAAGAAGTGATATAACAAAGGAAATATATAAATGTCGTTTAATTGAGTAACATAAAAATGAAGTGATATAAATGACTTTTAAATTAGCTACATAACAAAGGAATCATGACAAACGAATGAGATAAATGCAGTATAAAAGAGTGACAACAAAAGTAACAAAATTGCCTTTTAAATCAGATATATAACAAAGGATTTAAGACAAAGGAGTGACAAATTTCCGTTTAACTGAATGATATAACAAATCAATGACAAAAATACGGTTTAAATTATTTACATAATAAAGGTATCACGACAAGGGAGTGAAATAAATGCAGGTTAAATGGGTGAAATAAAAAATGAGTGACATAAATGAGGTTAAAATAAGTAACATAAAAAGGAGTGATATAAATGAATATTAATTAAGTGACATAATAGAAGAATGACACCAAAAAGCGACATTAAAGTCGTAAAAATAAGTGAAATAATATAGAAGTGATATAAATGTCGTTTAACTAGGTGACATAACAAAGGAATGACGAGAAATGTGTGACATAAAAACCTTTTAAAAGAGTGACATAACAAAGAAATCACCACAAGTGTCGTAAATGCCGTTCAAAGGAATGAAAAAACAAAGGAGTGACATAAATGCCATTTGACTGAGTGGCCTAACAAATGATTGATTAAATTTAATCAGTTTAAATGAGGGACTAAAAAAGGAGCCAAGACAAAGAAAAACATAAATGCCGTTTAAATGAATGATATAACAAAGGTATGACTTAAATGAGTGGAATAATAAAGCAGTGTAAAATATGACGTTTTTAATGAGTGAGAGAACAAAATATTCACGACAAAAGCGTGCCATAAATGCATTTTAATCTAGGATCGAAATAAATGCTATTTATTGAGAGTGACATAAATGTTGCTTAAATGAGTGATAACAACAATTACGGGAAAAGTGTGACATAAATGCCGTTTAAACGAGTGACATACCAAAAGAGTGACATAAATGTTGTTTAAATGAGGGACAAAATAAATAGGTTACGAAAAATAAGTTACTTAATTGCCATTTAAATGAGTGAAATGTCAACGGATGAACATAAATACCGTTTAGATGAGTGACAATATTGAATTGACATAAATGCTCTTTAAGTTAGTGAGATTAAAAAAGAGTCACAACAAAAGCTTGATATAAATGCTGTTTAACTGTGACAGAAAAGGGAATGACATACGAGTCAATGTTGTTTAAATGAGTGAAATACCCTAAAAGTGAAGACAAAAGACTGACATAAATGCCGCTTAAATTTATGATATAACAAAGAAGTCATATAATTGCTGTTTAAATGAATTTCATAGCAAAGTAGTGGCATAAGTGGTGGCATGACGAGAAGTAACATAAATGCTATTTAAATGAGTGACACAATAAAGGACTGACAGCAAAATGAGTAACATAACAAAGTAGTCACGACAAGGGAATGACATGAATACCATTTAAAAGAGCGACATAAGAAAGGACATAATAAATGAGTCAGGACCTGATATTGACTTAAATGTCGTTTTAATAAGTAACATAACAAAGTAGTGACAACAAAAGTGTGACATAAATAACATTCAAAAGAGAGACAAACGCAATTCTCCTAATGACCACCTCAGCATGGTTTCCATGCTTCCACGACCCATATCCCTTTGTGGATCAAGGAAGATAACGTTAGACAGGAGATATTACAATTTTAAAGAAACAGTGATGGAGTAAATAATTTTAAACTGGACATCTTTATGCGTAAAAGATCCAAAATCTGACCTCGCAGGAGCTGGGTTATTAAATATCAAACTCGCGTAATAGCAGAGCTAACTTGGTCGAATCGGGCGCTGAACTGTGATCAGTGGTAGCTGGTTAGAGACGAAAACAGTAGTTGATATACAAAACTCCCCACGCCGTAGGTTCTATCCGACACCCAACTCAAACTAACGACATAACACATCATATAAGAATTACCTTTGTTCGGTTCTAGTTCTTCGTTATATATATGTGGTTCAGTAGGGTCACTTATTTTTATGGTAAATGATTTCGTTTTGCTCTTGGTATCTAAGATGGTAACATGGATAATATATTTTTTTCGAAAATATTGGCATTGTTTTAATGTCACTGTGTTCAGTAATCTTGTCAAACTTGTTTTATGGACTAAATGAGATGATATCTACAATATTTCCCTGCTTTCTTCCTTGTTGTTCTTGCTTTGCCTGGATCTTATTCTAGACCTATTTTGATCTTAGTACTGAGCATTCTGTGATCGCTACCCTTATTGAAATAATTGATAACTAAGATGTCCATTATTAAATTTTTATTGTCAAAGAATAGTACTCGACCGCAATTCTGGGGCCATTTGATCTTTTTCTTTGTCTTTTTTGGAGGGAGTATATAGAGGTTCACTCTTCCGACCTACTATTTTTAATCTGCTTCCAGCTCATTCTGTACTTGCCAAGGGGTAGATGGTGCAGCAGTGGTAAAGCTCTTCTACACCTAAAATCGAGATGAATGAATGACATTCCTCACCCTCCACCCTTCCCAGTTGTGTACCATGCGAGGAGGAGTAAGGTGTAGCATGACTCATTATGCATCCATCGGTAAAATTGTGTACCCAAAAGGCCTAATTGCCCGCATGAAGATAGGCGGCTATAAATCTTTCGAATATTTGGACTTCTTTTATTGTCACTTGTTTCTTTATCAATCTTTTTTTTCCCGAACTCTATGTGTAAGATGGCATCGTCAGTTAAAACTAACTTTTCTTTCCTACTATGATTCTTTTGTACTTATCAACTCTTGTGTCGTTGATTTAAGTCTCCAATTGGTTCGTATAGGATGAAATGTGTAAGAGGATTGGCTTCGATAATTTACGATAAGCGCAATTTGTTGTTTTAATTTCTAGATTGTGTAATCGATCGAAAGTTGATATTCCTATTATCAATAGGCTTATGCTACAGTACAAAACAAATCCCAACCCAGTAGTGTAGATCGTTATAAAAGAGTATTTTACAATTTTGAATTGTCACATTTTTTTTCGACCTTCCTCTGACCAAACGAGAGCACGCAGGCAACCAGCTGAGAACGCCAGCTGTGCCTTAAAGTCGAATTACGGATGCAGACAAGTGAAAGGATTCGTGCCTGAACGAGATGTTCTGGTTTCCACGTTGCCTAGAGCCTCGCTCACTTCTTCCAGCTTAGGAACAATAACCCACAGAATGGGCAACTAGACAAACACGTCATCTCTGCTCCACGTCAGTTAACGGCCACGGCGCAATATTTCAGGGTTCAATCCATTACAAGACACCTCTCCATTTGTATTTGTGTGTTCTGGTATGTGTGTGTGTGAGAGAGAAAGAGAGTGGGACTGATCCAACAGAAATATGAAGAGTGACCCCCTGTGTTGGTATGTCTGGGTATGTGTGTGAGAGATAGGGATTGATCCATCATAAAATTACTAGTGAACGCCATGTGTTTGTGTGTCTAGGTATGTGAGAGAGAGTGGGGGAAATTCATCCTAATATGATTAGTGAGCCCCTATTCCTGGTCTGAGTATGTGAGAGAGAGAGAGTGAGAGTGATCCATCCTAATATGACTATTGATTCCCTGTGTTTGTGTGTCTGGCTATGTGAGAGAGAGTGAGACTGATCTATCATAGTATGACTAGGGTCCCCTGTGTTTGTGTGTTTGGGTATGTGAGAGAGAGCGGGACTGATCCATCCTAATATGACTATTGGGCCCCTGTTTCTGTGTCTGAGTATGTGAGAGAGAAAGAATGAGAGTGATTCATCCTAATATGATTAGTGACACCTTGTGTTTGTGTTTCTGGGTATGTAAAAGAGAGTGCGACTGATCAATCATAGTATGACTAGTGAGCCCCACGTGTTAGTGTGTCTGGATATGTGAGAGAGAATGTGCTTGATCCATCCTAATATGATTAGTGATCTCATGTGTTTGTGTGTCTGGATAGGTGAGAGAGAATGGGCCTGATCCATCCTAATATGATTAGTGATCTCATGTGTTTGTGTGTCTTGGTATGTGAGAGAGAGAGAGTGGAAGTGATCCATCCTAATATGACTAGTGAGCCCCTTCTCTTTGTGTGTCTGGGTGTGTGAGAGAGTGGGCCTGATTCATCCGAATAATACTAAGTGCCCCCTCTGTTTGTGTATCTGGGTGTTTGAGAGAGAATAGGACTAATCCATTCTAATATGACAAGTGAGCCACCTGTGTTTGTGTGTCCGGGTATGTGATAGAGAGTAGGAGTGATCGATCCTAATATGACTAGTGACGTCTCGCTGTTTTTTTGCCTGGATATGTGAGGGAGTTACGAGGAGTTGCAAGGAAAGTAATTATTTTAAGAGACCATTCACTCCATTTCAATGGAAGTACCTATAATTTTATCCCTAATTCTAACTATATACAATACTACAGATAAGGAATAGGATAGTAAAGATGAGGTCTCTCCCCAACCACCTCTCCCACCCATTTTCGGACTTGGAAAAGTGAAAAAATTTACCTGGCAGTGTTGGAAAATAGACACATCTAGGAAATTTTAAAAGGAAAGCAGGAACATCCTAATATGGTTAGTGACCTCATGTGTTTGTGTGTATGGGTGTGAAAAGAGAGAGTGGGAGTGATCTATCCTAATATGAGTAGTGAAACCCTTATGTTTGTGTGTCTGGGTATGTGAGAGAGAGAGTCGGCCTGATCTATCCGAATATGGCTAAGTAACCCCTTTCTGTTTGTGTCTCTGAGTGCTTGAAAGAGAGTGGGACTGATCCATTCTAATATGACTAGTGAGCCCCTGTGTTTGTGTGTCCCAATATAAGATGCAGAGAGTCGGCCTGGTCTATCCGAATATAACTAGGTACCCCCTTCTGTTTGTGTGTCTGGGTGTTTGAGAGAGAGTGGGTGTGATCCATTCTAATATGGCTAGTGAGTCCTTATGCTAAGGAGTTTAGAAATAAATGTAAGTATCGAAATTTTAAGAATGTTTTAAAAGGACAAATGGTGAAGTTCCTAAAATTTATTTTTATATATCTTCTTCTATAACTCAGCAAGGTGAGAACAAGTAATCACGGCTACAAACTTGAACTGAAGCGATACCACCATGATCTGTGTGGAAAATTCTTCACATACAGTATCTGTGGTAGTTTGAACGCACTTCGACGGAAGTTGTCAACAGTGAATATGTTGACCAGTTCAAGTCAAGACTAGATAAAGTCTTGGCAAATCATCGTTAAGATCCTCGCGAGTGATCTTCGAGGTTGCCAACGAACACCTTCGAGGGTTGCGCCAAAAGTACCCTCCTTGTATCGACCGTAAGGTCTTCTAGGGTACTTATTTTCCTTAAAACTATATTTTAGCAACGTGACATTTTGAACTGGGGGAAATTTAGTTTAGAGTTCTTTTTTAAAATTATTATAAAGTTCAGAAAATTTAGAAAAATTTAAGCATTGCTTCTGTTTTCTCAGATTTTAAATTTCAATCCCAGTAGCGAAGCGCAATCTCTCCCCCCCCCTCCCCATAAGGAAAGTGGCAAGGCCATTGCTTCCTTATTTTCATTATTCAACATAAGACTAACCCCTGACTTCGGTTAGGGTCCTTAATATAACAAAACATCTCCTCCCCTATATTGCTCTGCAACCTTTTAGGAGCGAAGGTATCATACGAAGTCATGGCCTAACGACAATGAGTCATACATGAATAAAAAAAGGGCCAAACCGAACTCATATAAAACCCTTTAAAGCCAAACTCAACTACAATAAGGAGAAAAGTCGGAAGATTGAGTAGGGCTGCGTGAAGCAATCTTCAGAAATTTTTCTAGCAATATCAAGAGTGATTTTTGTCTTAGCTTTTCCAGTGTTCGGCTGGTTGGTAGTAAGTGTTAAGCGCTGCAATTTCACGTGAGGAAGTGATTTCAGACTTAAGTGTTGATCAAGATGATGCAGTATTTGTATCCCTTGTGCTTTGGTGGTGACTAGACGGTATCCTTGCTAGGGTTACCCATCTATGACTTGGAAGAGATGATCTTCTGGGTTGATGTCTGGTTGAATGGTAGATAAGAGAAGGAATTGAATTCTAAACTGTATATTTTTTTTATTTTAGGTGAAGAATGTTTTGTGGGTCATGAGGGCCTGAGTACTTGGTGCTGATATTCCATGTATTACACGAAAGTAGTATGATCCTATCTACAAGGTTTCTTTTGAACAAGTTTCATTGTATTTTACCTAAAAAGCGTTCCAACAAATGGGTAGGTGACATACATAAAGTAATTTTAGCCCTTAGGCATACCTACATACAAGCATGCACGCACATAGTATCATATTATGCATAAATTAAAAGTTAAATTTCTCTCTTGTATCACATTAAAGGTCAGTTTATTCCTCCAGGCGTCATAAAGGTGGGAATTAGACGTTTTGGAAAAGGAAACTTTGGAAACACCATGAAGAGAGGTTAACTCATATTAGAGATAGTACGGAAAGGAAAAGCATAAGAAAAACATAAGTGCACAAATCGAAACTTACTAACCAATTAAAAATATAAACTTTAAACCCTTGACAATTTCTGAACGGAAGTGATGCCCTTGTTAGTTTGCGTCATAAATTATACCTTAAAAATTTTAAAAAAAGAAGCGAAATGCCACGAATCATGAAAAATTGGAGAACTGGCCTTGTATTCGTGCGTGGTGATGGAATTTCATTGGAATTTAGACAATTTACTTTCAAACTATTTGAGAAGTTGGCGGAAGATTTTTTTTTAATGCACGTAAGTTGATGACAGGCAAAAAACCAAGCCAGATAGACAACAAAAGGAAGGCTTAATGAAGTAGTTGAGAGAAAAACGAATTTATGCTCAAAAACATTGAATTCTATGGTCAGCTTTGAATAATTCTACCCTGAAAATATGACCCTTGATCTTACCTCTCTTCCCGCTGCAAGAGACTCTATCAACCCCATACTTAACTTCAACGACACTCTTCACTCTCTTTCCTTGAGCTTCTCGTCATGTTTGATACCCTCTCGTCGCCGGCGAGAGCCACGTATCTGTTATGTTAATCATCAAGCAAATCAACACATACGAGCCTGCAAGAGGTGTCATATCACAGTTCGTGCTCAATGAACAGAACAGGCTACTTCCTTTCGCTCCTACAGCCTTGCCAATGAATCTTACGATGCCATTCTGAAATCTTCTTATGACGTTCACACCAGCTGTATTCTCTGAATTCCTAAACATTCTACTTATACTGTTTAAGATTTCTCCAAGTGAATCTTATCAGTTCTTCCTTGCTCTCTTCCATCATTTTATTATACCTTTTTACCGCCTCTCTCCTTCTCTCCTTCTCTCTTCTCTCTCTTCCGATTTCAAATAGGCTGCTGTTTGACCAATTCTAAATAAACCACGCGTCGTCCTAAGCGACTCTGCTTGATACTGCCCAATCTATCAAATTTAATCCCTTTCTAAATTTCTTGAAAGACTTATGTCAACCTTGGTTCATGATCATATTTCCTCCTACAACATTGAAGAGACCTTGCAGTCGGACTTCAAGGATAGTTACATCATTGAATCTGTTCTCCTATATGTAGTGCAAGTGACCGCTTTGATCGAGTGGCTGATGTTGGTCAACCTTCTATTCTAGTAGATCTTAATCTCTCAGTTGCTCTTGAAATTGTCAATCACACTGTCCTTCATTTTTATCTCTAAGAATTCATGGGGTTTCTGAAACAGCGCTTTCTCACATCTCGCACTCATTCTGTTCATATCGATGCGGGTCGAGTTCAGTTTTGGTGTATCTCAGGATTAGGTTATTGGTTCAATGATATCTTCATCCCCTCGACATTCTTATTCGTCGACTTGGTTTATCACTTAATTTATATATCCTGTGACAAGTCTACCTGACTTTCAAATCTTGTTTCCGCGTATATTATTCCTGAATGGCTCTCTAAAAACTTTCGGAAACTCACTCATGAAAAAAGTGAGATGACACTGGTAAGTACTCCTTCGGATGTCAATCGCTGTAAAAACATTGTTCCTTGTCTGAGTCTCAATGAGTCCATAGTTCTGATTTTTTAAGGCCCTATAATGTAGGAGAAATATTTGATAGTCACATATCTCCAAAGTTACGTCCTAATCTAAGCTGTATCTACTCCCTCTTTGGCCACAATAGTTTTGAGATTGGCATCCACGTTGTCCATACCTCCTACTTTAATTACTGTAACTCACGTCTCGCTGGGTCGCCTGCTTCCTAAGTTCTGCTTATCGACCTAGAAAATGGAATCCTCCACACTTTCATACCCCTCACTAATCCTCTTTTGTCCCCTGGAACTGCTTTGCCTCTATTTTGCTTGTATTCGCAGTCATTTCTACTTCATGAGGGATTGTACTTTTCTTAATTTTTGCTCCTAGGATGTAGAGTGATTTCTTTCCGGTTATATTCTTCTCTCCATTCATTGGTGCCCTCAAGCATGCCTTGAATTACAACTACTTCTCTCAAGCTAGTTCACAGTTGGCAAAAAGGTGCTTCGTGTAGGCCTGTAGAACCAGGTGGCTAAAATATTTTTTTAAATTATGTGGCAATACACACGCTATTTTATCTTTCGAGAAATTTAATGGAGATGGGAATAAATTCATTCTTTTTTTCTGAAGCGAATAAAAAGTACAAAGGCAACAAATTGCTTTTCGCATGCTTTCGTACTTCTTAGCATAGATGTTGACCAAAAGTAATTTCCCATTTAAAATAGTTATCTATTTGTATTCATTCCTTGGCGAGGTCTTAAATTTCAATTACGAAAATCTTTCAATAACAATTTAAGAATTAATTAAGAGGCATTATTTGAAATAAATTTTGAAAATAAAATTAGCACATTTAGTAGTAATACAAAAAGGAATAATATTAATTATACCTATATGAGGGTTTTCAGAAATTTGTGATAAGTATTTCGAAAAAAGAACTTTTCATTTTTTTCTATACGAATATAACGGAATCTCTGGCACAATATCTATCGCACAAGAGAAAGCGGCCATCAGAAAGCTTAATCTAGAGAAACAGTTCTTTTGTTCACTAAAAAAAATAGAATAAATATTTGGAAGAATCTTTAGTAAAAAGATGAAATATTTTAACTTATGTTATTTAAAAATAAACTGCAATGACGCAGCTAATAAATGCGTTTAAAATAGCAATGGTTCAGCTCCTCAATAATTCATCAGGCATGTCTCGGACGGTCCTCATCCATGCCAATCAGTTGTTTTTAACTAGATTGGTCTATTTAGTATAGTCAATTGCTTTGTGTGGATAAGATTCCTCCAGCAAGCATGCCCGATTCGGTTTCTACGAGGCCAATCATTACTATTTTAACCGCATTATCTCTTCTGTTAGAATTGCACCCAAGCTTAATGTGAAAAAGAATATACAGAAGAGTGCAAGCACAAGCTAATAACAGAGGAAAACAAAACCGAAACTAAGCAATGAGCGGGCATTTGTTTGCATTAAGAGCTCCTTTCTTGTGGAAGTCAATCAATAAAACAAAGAACTACGTGATAGAAGTTTGAAAAATGTGATGCTAATTAATACTATCAATGCTTTCGTCTTGATGATGCCAAGAGGAAGAGAAGGGATTTCAGAACAAGAACTAAAGTTCTGAGCCGTGAGGCTTGTCGGTATTTGTTGTTAAGTAAACCAATACTTAAAAAATCCTTTTGGGGGCTAAGCCGCTTGCAGAGAGATGATGTTGGATAGCACAGGGAAAGCAGAAGGATGAATGAAAGCAGAAGCCAGGTATGAAAATTAATATTTTATTTCTTCTTTCTTTTTCTGTTTTTTTATCAAGTTATTCAGATATAACCCCTGAATTACTTATTGTTAATATATTTTTTGTAAACTCTTAATAAATATTCGGAATACAGCTCTCTCGGGTTTCAGAACAGTTCGGATTTATAACATACCTTGGGATTGTGCTCGAACCTTTAAAGCAATGCTTAGATCTTATTAATATGATTTGTTTAAATAAAGCGGACCCTTTCTATTATTTGTGACCATAGGGATTTAAAGTGGAATCTGAAATTATATTCAAGCCAATCATTTCATCATGCTATGTAAAAACGGGCATTCGTAAAATAATATAATTTTTTCTAGAGGTTTTAAATATTTCCTAAAGTATACAAGGGAATTAATAGCTAGTTTAAGGAATTATTCCAGGAAAATTGCTAAAAAGAGCATTAATTTTCTTGTCTAGCATCTCCAGACTGTGAGAGTGAGAACACCACTGCCTGTAAGCTCGGCGTTTAGAATCCTTTCGCCTCTGTGGGCGTCAAGCTGTTAGTTCATGAGACGCTCCCTCTAAAAGACATCTACAAACAACTAATCATGGATTGCATGGTATCGTTTGTCGCTAAGCGTTTTCTCTTTATATAACGCTTCTCATTTTTGTTTCGTGTATCAAAAAAATTCACCCTTCACACATACCACACATTATATATATATATATATATATATATATATATATATATATATATATATATATATATATATATATATATTATATATAAATATATATATATATATATATATATATATATATATATATATATATATATATATATATATATATATATATAGCGAGTATTACTAAAGTTCCGATAAACATGTTTGTTTTTATCTTTCGAGAGGTTTACGTGTATGATAAAATAGTTTCCGTCAAACAAACTTGAAGTTCTACTTTTCCACCACTTGTTTTTACAACGCCTTTTCCCTTGCGTGCAGGTGTGTCGTGATGGAAGTGAAGAGAATCGAGATCTCTGCGCTTTCCTTCCCGCGAGACAAAATAAGACAGATATTACCAAGCTACTCAACATCAGCCGGATGACTGTCCACAGAGTCTCAGAGAGGCTCAACAACAGCGAAGACCTCATATATTGACTTCACTCAGGCAAACCTCAAGTTGTCAATCATTTGGATGTGAGAAAGGCCTTCGAAATGCTACGAAGGTCAAAATGATTGGCCCGCGAAGAAGATCAATATCACGGTGCGATGGTGTCCAGGGCGGGCGAGGAGTAGTGCGGTAAGAGGTTGAGGTGTGTGGAAAGGCCACTGCTCACCGACGGTATGCGAGAACAAAGTTGGGAGAGCTATCGCTGCGTTTTCAACGACTTTAAGAGTCATGGGAATCAAATTTTTATTTTTTTCTGGTAAAAAACCTTTACAGTCGATACGGAGCTCTACAATCAGAACGACCGAGAGGTAAGCTTCGCCAGAACGTATCCGAGGTCCACTACGTGTCCACCCCTAAGCACCCGGCCTACCTGATGATGCGTAGCGTTTCGAATAGCGAGGAACTGCCACTGGTGTGGTTTTCGGCTGATTATAGACTCAATGCAGGCGATTGCAGGACATCTTGGCCACGAAAATCCTGCGCTGGGTGAGAAAAAAACACGAAGAAGGCCAACTACGGCTTTTAGCAGAATATTGCCTGGGCCCAGATGGCCAAGGCTTTACAAGACGGTTTATGGTCGGAAATGAACTTTTGGCCGAATGGATTTTGGTCGCGGCAGTCGCGCAAACTCGCTCAACTCGATTACAGTCTGTGGGAACTTGTCGAAGGCAGGGTTTGTAAGGTACGTCACAGCAACGTCAAAGAGCTTAAGTCCTCCGTCAACCGCTCTGTGGCCAGCATGTTAAAGGACTTCATCCTTAAATGAACGCGACCTTCAGGTCTCGCCTGGAGAGCATGCTTTCTGCCTAAGGCGGCCTCATTGATTAATATTACAATATAAACATATTAATATGGTAAAACAATAAAAACGGGTCTAACTCCAGTAAAGCTATCATTGACCTTGTTGACAGCGTATTAACCAGTATAACAGGAGTTTTGCAATCCCAGGCATATATATATATATATATATATATATATATATATATCTATATATATATATATATATATATATATATATATATATATATATATATATATATATATATATATATATAATATATATATATATATATATATATATATATATATATATATATACATATATATATATATATATATATATATATATATATATATATATATATATATATATATATATATATATATATATTATAATTTTCAAGGAAAATCATACAATTAGACATTCTTGCCTTTTTTTTTCTTTTTTTTTCTTTCAAACCATATTTTGGGGGGGGCTTTGTTGCCTTCTCTATCATTATTTTAGGTTCTCTATTGTTATATTATCTCGTACGTTTTGGTTTGTTCGCATATCGTTAATAACTGTATTTCTATCCTCCCACTTTATTCCTACCATAATCTATTAATTGATTATCCTGGTTGTTAAATGTTTCCATCTATGTTTTGTTGTCAAGTTTCTAATTTAAATGCGATAGTTGGTATTATGCTTTTCTTTTCAGACAAAGAAGCCTCCTTGTTTTGAAAATGTAGCCGCCCTAAAAAATTATTTTGCCATTAAAAGTACTTTGCATTGTATTCTTGGGTGACTCCCCTAAAATGGGCCTGCACATACTTTTTGTGATATATCGCTCATTTATTCATTTACTAATCACCCTTACTTTGCAGGACATGACAGAAGCAACACCTGTGAACACATCTAGATCTCAATGGGAGCTCCAGCGAAGAATATATTGCGTCAAACATTACTACAAGATAGGCTCTTTCAAAAAGTTCATGACACTTTCCTGCATCAGTTCGAATGTGAAAAAGAACCTCTAAGAGCAGAATTCTCGACTTGTTAGACCACTTTTAGAGCTTTAGGACAGTTGAGAACCTCAATGCAACCAGTGACAACCTTCAGACCTAATGAGGTAGCCACCTACACTTCCCTAAGTGCACGGTATGGACTGCAATCTCAGCCATAGGCATCATCGGGCCATTCTTATTTGAGGAATCTGTCACGATAGTGCCAGTCACCAAGGAGCGGTATGTTGATGTACTCAAAATCTTCAAGGATGAGCTGCAGGGTAGGTTCTAGTTCTAGCAAGATGGAGCAAGCTCTTACACCTTAAACCTTTCCCGAGATTGGCATAAAGAAAACTTTGGTGGCCGTGTGATCAGTCTCAAGACTGATTTTGAGTGGGCACCACACGGCCCAGACTTTAGCGCCTCATATTTCTTTCTCTGGGGTTACTTTAAAGAGAGATTGTATGCAGGGAGACCAAGGACCATCACGGTACTCAATAAAGCCATTATGAAGGAGATCAGAGCCATTAGTCGATCGGTTTGTAAGGACGTAATGGACAACTTTGTGCTGCACTTCAAGAAATGCACAGATCTAAATGGAGGTCATCAAGAACACGTGCTCTAGAATAAAGAATAAAAGTCCAAAGACTCTCATGTTTTTATATGATGTTTTTAAACACAATAAACTAGTTATTACCAAAGTTTCATTCAATCCTTGCAGAAAATTAATAAATGAAAGGTATCGAAAGTTGGGGCTCGTTTTTTGGCGGTGACCCTGTAAAACAGAAATTGAATCTAGGGGATATGTACATTTTTGCAATATTAGTCACTTCATGATTAAAATTGATAGTAGGATAGAGGTTTAAACTTATTTGACAATGTCCTTAAAAATCTTAACGACCACCATCCTACTATCAATTTTAAAGTACAGTGGGAAAAAGATAATTGTATATCCTTTCTTGATGTAAAAATTGTTAGTCATGGACAAAATTAGCTTCGCTGTGTACCGAAAAACAACCCATTCTAACTCTTATATCCATTTTTTTTCTCATCATGATATTGACATTAAGCGAGCCGTAGCATCAGGTATGTTTTTGAGAGCACTTAGGACATGTGACCCTTGCTTTCTAGAAGACGAGATTACATATATAACCTGTAGTTTCATTGAATTAGATTATGCCCTCTACGTGATCAATGAAAGTTTATCTAAAGCAAAATATACTCATTACCGTCACAAGGATTAAAACAAATTTAGTAATACAAAGTGTTTATCCCTCCCTTTTCTCCCCTCCTTAAAGGATTAAACAAAGTTATTTTTCCAGGCCTAAACACATTTAAATACCCTTTTCTATCCTTAAATCTTTCCTTTCGACCAAACTCGTGGATAAGCCAAATAAAACAGGTGTATATTTAATCCCGTGTGGCTCTACAATCTGTCCGTTATTTTACATATAGAGACCGGAAGAACCTTAACAAAACGAATTTATGAACATAAAGGTGATGTCAGACGAGGCAGTACCACATCCAGTATTTTTAATCATGTTAGCAACCTTAACCACTAAATTAACTATATAAAGGCACAAATCATATATAATTGTAAAGATTTCCGTAAAAGTAAAATAGTAGAATCTATATTAATAGGAGAAATTCCAAATTTTAATTTGTCAGATGGGCAATTGAAATGCAGCCCCCATTCTCGTAACCTCATCGTAAACAGCTTATTCAACGATCTTACACTTACACACCCTGATTAGTGACCTTTTCCCCCCGTTTTGTGTTTCTTTAGTGTTTTTTTCTGATATGTACGCTATTTATAGACTTTTGTAACAATTGCATTCTCAGTATACGACTGACGAGGGTATGATAAACTTCATACTGGAAATAGTCTCGTAAATTAACCTTTTGGCTTCTATACAGTGGCTTCACTATCATATATATATATATATATATATATATATATATATATATATATTATATATAAGTCGTGTGTTGGAGTGAAAGTAAATTTTTGTCTGGTTAGTGACCGCAAAAATGATATAATGCGCGATTTAGAAAATAATTTTGAAATTAAGTTTCCTGACATTTGTAGGGAGAGGCAAAATGAGAAGGTTGATTCGGCGTTGTAGTTTGCCTCAAATTTTCACCATTTTGCAGGAAGTTAGACCAAATTTTCATAGCACCAGGCGTATGCATGTCCATTCAACGTCGTGGCATAAGTAGAAGATACATTCATTTTAGTGAGACATTCTTTAAAAGATTCATTTCAAGCAATTTATAATTGTAGTTATGGTTTCCTATTTAATTATTCCTCTTTTAGTTTTGTGTGTGCATATTTCTTGTCTTCATTCGACTTGTTCTCATACTACATAGCTATATTATTTAATTGATTTCTCCCTCATCACCTTCAAACCCTGTCTGACATAAATTTGCCTCAATGGTAAGGGATGAAATAGTAAAATATGAATAAAAGTAGAAGTTTAAAATAAATGAAAGGAATAGAATAGTGCTACCTAAAGTAGGCCAGAGCTGTACATATAATTGCCTATCCAATCCAGGCCAATTGGTGCAACCATGGTATTATTAGGCAGTGATTCATAGACAGGTGTCTCAGTTCCTTTCAGAAAGAACTAAGATCATACTCTTCTTGTAAGACACGCAGCTGACACCACGGTTGCGGTATTCTTATTACGAAAACAGATCAAACCATATTTAAAATTGATTGATATTTCTATCTTTGACTCCAAATTTGCTATTCCCACGTTACTTGTCGCAACTTTAAGCTCGTTTTATGCTCTAGTGTCCCCTGGTTCGTATTCCCACTTTAGAGCGAAGGTCATAACTAGAAAAAAAACTAAAAACAAGTAAAAAACATGGTTAATAAACAAATAAAAATCGGTGGTAAACAAACTTATAATCGATATAAAAAAGTAAAAGCGGTTTAAAAAAAATAAGCAAATTCGGTGGTACAACCGGTATTAAATCTAAACTAGATAAGTGAAATTTGAGTCGAATCAATCATATACAAATTCGCAACGTGGTTTCAGGTATAGCAAGGAAAATCATGCTGCAGCTACCATCTAGAAGATTGTGTGACCCAACGCTTCAATGTCCGAGGAAAGATTTGCAGCTATTTATATTCAACAGATTTTCGCCTTATCTATCTTCAGTACTTTACAGATCTCTTTGCAAATGTCTTCAAAAGATGCCCTCTTTGGTTCACGCTTTATTTTATTTTTTTTAAATCGACCAAAGTAGTTCGTCAACCAAAAGGTAGAGTTGTATCTGTTTTATGAAAGAGTGATTTGGTGTCTGTATAAAAGAGAGCTGATGCGTTAGTTCTTTCCTTTCTGAGATGTACGGCTCTTGTCGTTTCATTCAAACACCATATATTTTTTCTCACAGTTATTTTATAATTTATATAACCAATTTTTTTATTTAAGAAATCAATAATATGATAATTGGAATCCATATATTTATGCAAAATAGAAGCTATGTTCAGTACCCAAGCTGGACATATTTGAAGTGAGTGTAAGGACTGATCAATTCTGAAAATATGTGGCATGGTAGAACATAAAGATTATCTATGCTTGTTCTACTTCTATCATTTTCAAATTCAAGTCCAAAATTGTACCAAAATATCATTAATGGATTTCTATTAGTTATTTTTTTAAAAATATAGCAAATATTAAAAGAGTTATACTGAAGTTTAGCTATATTGAATTTTCCTTGTTTTCTTTAATTAAGAATAGTGTATTGAGATGTTTACCTCTCTGGTTTCCTGTTCTGGTTTCAGTGTTTAGATAAAGCAAGATTATGTTTTGATTTCATGGGTCTTTCAACTATTAAAGAAATTATATTTGTATTTCGTGACTGTAGTTTATCTATATTTATATATTGCACGAACGTTTCGTTGTGACAAAAGTAAATATCTTGCTCTCACTATACTTTACTTGTGCGCACATGAATTGAATATTGCTCTTCATTGAAAATTTCACAAAAATTGTACAACATACTGCAAGAAAGGCTAGTGGGAAGAATGTCGATATTGCCTTCTGCTGGGGTCATAGCAAGTAGGGATTGCTAAAAATGAGCTTGCTGGTGAGGGTGCTCTACAATCTACAAGAATTGATTACGAGTCTAGCGCTTTACTCTTCCCCTCCCTGACTAGAAAAGGGGAATCAAGTCAGTCTTCCGGGACTCATGGCTCAAGGATGGGAGATAGCCTGCGGTAATCTAAAATTGCAGGCTATTTAGCTACGACTTCTCCTCCAATCCCTTAGCGATATTAAGTCGTTTTCTATCACCTCCGAATAGGGTGAACTCGCAGAACGCAGCATATTTTGATGACTCTGCCGAATACTTTGTCCTTCAGACTGTTTAGCACATTCTCGTTGGCTGTCACAGTCTGGAGAAGCTTCGCGCGCGTTGCCTGTCTAAATGTCGGCAGGAGCGTGGTCGCTACCACTTGCACCTTTACTTCACCTAATTGTAGATTGATTGAGTATTTGGAGAAGGTAGGCTTCCCCCAAAGGTTTTATTGTGGGGAGGAGGGTCTGCCCAGGCCCCAGAGATAGCAGCTTGCCTCTGACGCCTAAGCGTGCCTTTTTATTTTGTGTGCTATTGTTTTATTTACTTTGCTATGCATTTTAGTTTTTGAAATTGAAATTAACTTAAAATAGGCTTGTTAATGATTTCGGTTGCCTTTACTGGCAACCACCAGACGAGTGCATGAAATTAAAAAATTAAAATCTGTAGGAAAGTGGTAACTATAGACTTTTGTCAACTTATTTGTCATCCACGTAAGTTCTCCCTCCGCCCTTTAAAGAAAAATTATCAACATTCTTTAAAATTCAAAAATTATATAAATTTCGATTTCTACACATTATCAAAAACGAATTAGTGGATATTAACTTCTTTCATATCTCTTCTTACGTTGCCTACCAAAGCTTCTTTCTTTTCTTAAAGGGGAATAGAAAATTAGACATGACAAGGCCGAAAATAGCATTGGCGGAAGGAGACTCGAGGTGAAGCACACAGACAAATAAAAATAAATAAATAATAGACACCTTCGATTTGTAAAAGCACAGAGATAATCCTAGCAATTCACTTTAGGAATATGATAAGAAACATCAATTATTCTACGTTTACTTTAATAGTTTTAGTACTATGATTCAATTTAAATGGAAATTTGGAGTTTAAAGTAGTAATGTTACCAAATATTTTCAGTAATAATTATGCTTTCCCTTTTTTTATCCCATTTTGATATTTTATATGGGCGACTTTTTCTTATTTTTTTATATTAGTCAAGTTCGAAATAGTTTCATTGTTTGTATGAACAATTGGTGTATGACAGAAGACCAATTTTAAAGTGAAAACAAAAATAGGAAGATATAGTTTCATAACGTGCTCTTCTTTTCAAATTTTTAAACGTGATTCTCTATTGTTGACTTCATTTAGAGCTGCGATCGCGGAAGAAAGGCAAAATAACCTAGTTTTCTCTCCAGCCTTTGTCCTGATTTGCGAGAGAAGAAGTGATTGATAGATTGTGAAGGAGAGAGACGGAACTAGATAACCGAACAGGTTCGCCTATAAATGTCTTCTCATTTATTTTTTTTTATTCACAGTGAAAGCGCTGCGTTAGTGAACTGTTCCTGGTCCCTGAATTTTCATTCATCGCCTCGGTTCAGAAACCTACATTGCCCATTGTAGTTGGCAGGGAGCCCAATCAGCTTTCTTCTTTCATAATGTGAAGAACACTGGCAATAACAATCGTGTTGCATTTCATTGCACTGACACTTGTTCTTCCCTAATTTGGGTGTGATAAATAAAGACTTTTGTTTTGGGGGGCAAGATTTTGACATCTTTTGCATATCATGTTTCATATAAGCAAGGTATTTTAATATTTTTTTTAAATTAGGCTTGAAACAACCGTTTATGCAAATAATCTATATTTTTCTCTACGGCGTTATTATTCTTCATAATGCCTAATAGAATTTGAAAAAGAAAGCGAAATATATTAAATATGCAACATAAAAATATGTATTTCTACTTGTTAAATCTAAATCTTGTATTTGTTAAATCCAAATTTTAACATTCACCGATGCGATGCAGAAAGACTAATTAAATAAAAAAGCTCAAATTGTTTCTATTATTGCAAGAATTTGCGCTTGTAGCTCTTGCCTTTGATGACTTTCTCGGGGTCAACTCGATGGATACTCTAACAGTAGTTCGCCACCATATTGCCTTCCCATTGCCCTTAGAAGTGCTCTTTCATCCTAATGAGTTATTCATTTAAACGCTAACAATATTCATAACTTACAGCTCCAAGGTTTTAGGGGAAATAGTGAAGTTGACTATTCAAGAAATGAAGCTTAACACTCATGTTTCATCACAGATCACGAACAGCTAACATCAGCATTTTAGCAACCAAGTCTTCATAGTTATTCACGTTTGTTACCAATAAAGGTTTTGTATAATCGCCACAGATATAACATCCTCACTTTTTTTCCTCTTTTGATTAATCTTTCCAAGAAATTCCACATCACGTACAAGGACATTAATTTGAACTCCATCAAATAAGCTTGATTTGCTTTTCTTAAAAGACAAAGCAGGAAAGGCAAAAACTATTTGCTGAAATCATTCTTTGTCAGTAATCCTACCTTCACAAACTGCTTCATTAGGCCAAGCTTGAGATGGAAAGAATAAAATGAGTTTCACTCTACTGATGATCGTGTCATTTTCAATCTTTGGCAAGCCTGCTTCCAGAGCTCCAAGGGTGGGCCATGAGTTCTGGATTCATTGTTTGTCTCGAGCTCGAGTTGACTGACATTATTAGGTTCAAACAGTGATCCTTTTGAGTAAGGCAATAACGATTTTTATTTTATCATAGTTTCTCACAAATGCATCGAGTGACCAACTGGGACTGCACCAAATGCTTTGTCATTCTGCAATAGAGCATACTTAAGGCTGCACTTAGAATTATCCTAAAACAATCTCCATTCTGTAGGGTTATACATACAACTGTGCTCGAAGACTTTGGAAATCGTAACAGTAAACAAATTATTTGTCTTCTGGAAAAGTTCACAAGAATCTGGTGCCATTTTCTGTGAAGCATAATACTTTTTCAGAATGTTCAAGGTTTTTGTATTTAACTTGAAAGCTAAAGACTCAGCTGCTTTTTTGCAGAGTGCCAAATCACGTGCTAAGTCATTTGGTTCCACCTGAGTAAAACGCTGAGTTTCTGATGACTGTTGCATTAGATGAGGAAACTTTGGAATCTGAGAACATCTTGAAACTCCTAATTAGAATTACTGCATTCATCTTCAGAGGATGCATGACCATTACAAACTAGAACTAGAACTTTCTCAGAATGCGGATTAGGTCAAATTGCAGAGGGAATACTAGGAAAGGAAAGAATATGCATGTTTGTATTAACACCTTCATTTTTGACCAGAAAAAAGAGCCCTCAGTTAACTGGTCCTTAGTTTCTCGCCAAATTATGGGGACTCCAAAAGTTATACCTTTTCATTTTTCTTAAGTCAAGTCATGATTGCTTTCCACTTCTTACTTTGATCAGCAAGGGGAACGTAAAAATTGGCTTATAGCCACGGTGCACAAACCTTGTTATATTACGCCTTTGACTAACAAGTGTGTAGCGGCCACAGCTGTGACAGAATGCCTTAGGATCCTTTATACATTTAAGTCTACTTCAAGAAGCCCCTAGTAGACCTGAAACAAAACATAAATATTATTGATTTCAGAAAAATAACAAAAATCAATGAAAAAACTGATTTTATATTTGAAATCAGCGTTGAAAAATTCCATGCAACATATAATGAGAAAAAAATGGTCGATAGTGTAATAGGTAGCTTAGTCGCATGGGGTTGTTTGGATTTAAGATTGAAGTGTAGTTACTTCTGCTTGGTGTCTTGTTGGTTCATTAAATAGATGGCAGCAATCCACCAGATAAATCATATATTTGGTACGATATAAATGAGAAAGTTTTCTGCAGAGAGCAAATAAGAATAAAATAGGAAGATGAGAGGCGTAAGAAGAAGTGATTCTTTTCCTCACAAAGCTAACTCCATGGTAAAATGCATTAATGGATTAATACTTCATATTTCCCTTCCTTTGACTATAAAAAATTATGCGACCTGCAAAGTTTCATTGGAAGGATATTTGCTTAAGCGACCCTTTCATAAATTCTGTCGTGATAGCTTCTATTATTAGATTCCCTCCTTGATTATCAAAGTACCGAGTCGAAACACGAAGGGTAGATTTCTTTTATAGATCATTTTAAATGTGTTTACATACAATTAAATAATTACTTTCTTGCAGGTCCTTTCCGGATTTATTTAAATTTGAAAATTAAGTTTTAAATTAATAAAAAAGACCCGTTTACAAATATGAATGGAAAATGTGAACATTTCGAGTATCTATATAGAAGCGTGAAGACAGCGGGCAATATTTTCAAAATGTTGAACCTGATTGCGAAAAGATTTATGTATTTTCAAGTTATTAAACGGCTAAATAATGGAATGACCAAGATCAGGCAAAATCCTTGGAGGAGTGCCAGACAACCTGTTTAGCGGACAAAGTGAGCCATTTGACAATGCAAAAATTGCTGAAAGATGTTTTCAATTTCGTCTATTCAAGGTAGCTAAAGGTCATCTGCCTTCAAACCGCAGCAAAAGAAGAGAGTGGTAAGAGCAAAGTTGCTCCTCCAACGACTCCTTGATGACTCGCAGCCTCCAGTCCTGTAAGCGGATGGGAAATTGTTTACCATCCAGCCACCGAAATCTCACAGAATGATCGTGTTTGGGAATATAATAGAAATCAAATTTTTGGTGAACGATGGACCCATTTCAGGAGAAAGAAACAAGTTTCGATATTGGTATGAACAAGAATAACAGCAATGGGACAAAAAACAGCTCTCATCTTTACTGAAGAAAGGCGAAAATCAATAGACATTTCTTTGTAGATATTTAATCCGAAGGTCATCCCATGGGTTGGTGGCACTCTAGGAAATTCCGGTGTAGCCCTTCAATACGATGAAGTAAGCTCACACACAGCAAAGGAGTTTAAGAATGGTGCCAGACACATTCTAAGGAGTTGGGTTAAAATAAATTTATCTTCCCAGTTCGTCATATTTGCACACCATGGACATTAGAGTTTGGTCGACGATTGAGCCGAAGGCTTGTACCAAATCTCATCAAATTGTCAATGTTCTGAAGTGCAAACCTCAACAATGCTGGGATTAAAAAGCTGAAATCCTGCGCACCACTTGCATTCAGGTCATATAGAGATTTCTCATGTCTTCGACCAAAGATGCGGTCACATTGTATATTAATTACATCATCTTTTAGCATATCATTTGTTTTTTTTCATTTTAGTCTAAGCATTATGTAATTTACATGTTTTACTGTTCTGAAAATAATTAAATAAATATCAGACTACACTTCGTGTTTCCACTTTGTATATATGACTTTAAGGAGGACTTTCGGATGAGGCTGACTGTTAAGGGTCTCCTCTGATTTTTCAGCATTTGTAGTTTACGTGGTAATTAATTTAGGTTACATTAGTTAAAATTATATTTAATTATGGTTAGCTAACAACCTAATTAGCATGCGAAATACAAAAAACAAAAAAAAAATTCAATAGACGGGATTATCCAGAGATGTCAACGAATCCCATCTTCCTTAATGACCCCCCCACCTTCTTCTCTATCTCCCACAAATAAACCTAAACTGAATTTGTGGTGATTTAATCCAACCAATCTCCAATGATATTCAATTTGAATTCCTTTCTGCGAAAATCCAAACGGATGTCTCATGGATTGATGTACCGCCCACATATTTAGGATTTCTCCCAATAACCTGAAAAGAGCGAACGGCACGTGAGACTGTGGGCTACTTAATAAAGTTTCACAAATGTCTTTCACATCAACGTTCTACTGTCATTTCTTCTTGTTATTTATTAAGGTGGTATTTTTCGTACCCTTTCTGGTTTCTTCTCTTACTGTTTTATGTCAGCTCTCATGTTTGTCATCCCCCCTTCCCATTATTTTTGTCGAGTTTTCGAGTTTGTCCATTACTATACATACCACAGAAACCAAACACTTCATATTATTTATTGCTAACGGGTCTTTTCCTAAAAATCGATGTAGCACATAGAAAACAAGAAATCCCCGATTTTACTCCGAATGCAGCTAGATTAGCGATTAATGAAATGACAAAATAAAACCAAACCAACAGCACAGACAGCAGTCTAAACCACCCAGAGCACATCCTAATGCTTCGAGTGAAGACAAGGTTGGCACCGGTTCGACAACTTTCACTTGCCCCAAGGGAAGAACTTCTTTGCTCTTTTAAGCGCTCAGACAAATGGCCGCTGCACTCGAATGCCGGTCTACACGAAAACGTCTCTGGCATAGATTGATACTTAGATTAGAATGCAATCACCTAATGCCATCTTGAAGTTGATTAGTTTCCTACAACTGTAAAGTAAGCACCTAAACTATAACACTGGTGAGGATTAGTTAGATACAATGGAAAAGGAATTTTTTTCCTGAGATTGCCCATTTTTCTTTATGTTTTCTTGTCTATCTCTGGCCCCAGCCTGCCTGTTTGTCTCTCATTAAGGAAAAATGAATCTTGAAGGCCGGGGTTGAGAAAGAAAAAGATCTTGGCCAATGAGATCCAACGTTTCATCTCTTTCATTTAAAATACAGTTACGGACAAGGATTGCAATGAAACATCTCTTCATACCTAATTTTTAGAGCTACAAAGGCGTATCATAAACTTCTAGGAGGAATTTTATAAATATGAGAGACACTTAAGTGTATGATCTCGAAATTAGAGTTTATTATTGAGGGGAAGTAATTTAGAGACGTCAACCCTTTGATGTTGATCTTCTTCAATTAAAATGGACGAAGATATGTATCTTCAAAACTGATTCGTTACCTAAATCAGTTTCAGACTAAACTGTGCAGATATTTTTATCTGAAGGAAGTGAGATTTTGACTCACCCCCTTGCTTAATACAAATGAAAGTAATTTTGAAGATACATAAATTTGGAGAGTTTTAGCCTTCTCAAAATTACAAATTGCGAGGCTAATTAAGGTCCTATATTCATAACAGAGAACAGAAAATAATTGATACAAAATGCTTCAAAATTATTAATTCTTGCTAAGTTCTATTTCTGAGTTCTTACATTTCATCCTGTGATTAATATTCTTCCTTAGAATATCAAAATTTGAAAATGCGAATGCCAACACAAAAGCTCGACCTAATCAGTGACTAAAATTTTCGGAAATTTTCTTAACTGCCATACGAGGGGCGGTCAATAAGTTTTGTACTTCGGATATAAGGAAAAGAGATATGAGGAAAAGTGTTCTATTATTTTTCATTATAAATACCCTTGATTTCAATGCACTTGCGCCACTTGTCCCTGAGGCTTCGAATTCCAGACAACCAGAAATCTCCCGACTGCTGTTCAATCCACTCCTTCTATACTCCCAAACCGGCGTCCACGCAGTGCAGCCTTGAGCCGGCGGAATAAAAAGTAGTCGCTAGGGGCCAGATCTGAACTGCAGGGAGATGGCTGAGCTCCTCGAATCTGCACTCGCGCAGGGCAGCTTGTGCAACTCTGGCTTTGTGGACTTTGATGACGTTGAAGTCAAACATGGGGCGTGAGGTTTGTAAGGACCCAACGGGCAGAGACCTTGGTCATGGCTTAAATTGTCGTGGATGATGTTGATAACACTTCCATCTTCAAGGGACTCACGACCATGGCAGGACTCTCTATTTTAGCGAGCAATGGTTGCATAGGAAGGGGAGGTATCAGTGTTCACTGCAACCATGCGTTCTGGATCTCTTTTTCATTCTTGCCTTCCTTGTTCAAATTTTTGATCACTGCGCGGTGCCCAACCTTCTCCATTGTTGAAAAATTTGTGACTGGCGATCTTCGATCAGCTACTGCTTCTTAAATATACAGGGCAGAAGCGTGCGGCTGCAGGTCCTGACTTCTCATAACCTTTCCTAACACCCCCACAAACAGCCATCCCCCTTCCTCTGTTTTGCCCTACCGATTCGCCAAACTTATTAACCACCCCTCGTACATTCTTTGTTAATTTCCGAGCAAGTCACTTAGTTAAAAATGTTTTCCAAGCCTATACATTTTCTGTTCATTTAATTACAAAAGTTACAAATTCCTGAGCTGTTATGACATCAGAAAAGATATTTGGAAGCCATTTATTCCTTTTAAGACAATTCTGCGGGGCATAAACTCATATTTACAAACGACCTTTGCTAATCGAATTTGGCTAAATAAAAGCGACCAAATGAAGCCATCATCTTTTGTTTTCCGAAGTTTCTCCGAGTATCTATGTAAAAATGGAACCAATATCAACCTTAACCTTCTATACTCTGCCAACTTACTTTATTTATGCGTTATTTCGACCATCTCTTTTAGTACATTCATGATCAATGACATTCCAACGGTTTTTAACTTTTTTTAGTGTGAGAAACGTCTGTTAATCACATATAACCCTGGTTTGCATGCAGCTACATGATAATTATATTGATATTCCCACACTATAGGATCATGTGAAGGATTATTTCCGCAAGCTGCCAACAGATGGCAAAACTTTCATTTGGTGAGTGATATCAACGAATACAAACAAGAACACTCTGAGCATAAATTGACAGATTTTATCATTTTGACACCCATTCTGGCTACAACAGCAGCAGAGTAACGATGAACTCCTCACGAAATAAGCAAAGGCAAGTTGTCATTGCAGCAAACTACAAGTAGTTCGCAAATGATACTCCAAAATTCCCCCGTAAAATTTTATATATAAGGCCACAATCTCGGACGGACACCGCCCTCATTTGCAAATCACTCCGAGAAATAAGGAACTAAGATTATAGTTAGAAAATATTGACTTTCCCTTAGTTGTTTCCTAATTGCTCACCCACTCTCATGTCGCTAAGAATGAAGACAGAAAATTTAATAAATTTAGCGCCATTTTTTGTACTCATCTCTCTGAAAGAGCTTTTGCCTCGTTAATGTAACCCGAAATTGAGGAATCCACTATAGTTTAAATTCCACCTCTGCTTACCTATGAATTATCTAAGCAATTTCTTATTATCACACGATAATACAACCTAATGCTATTTTAAATTAAGGACCTACTGTTGTTCAAATATATGCATGGCTTTATATACTCTTCTGTGTATGTGTTCGTGTGCTCTGAATTTCAAGATTTGAATACCAGAGGCATAACAAAACAATCTAAAAAATGTATGGAAATAAAAATTATTTCTGTCATCAATCTATTTCATGTAAGTGTTAGATAAATATTTCTAGTAATGACCGAAAATTGGCAGAAGCAAATTCCGTCCAACGAATACACGCATAATCAAAGAAGGAGACCGAAATTTCCTCTGAGTGACACTCAAGAATAATTCATAGGTACGTTGGTGGTGATCCCGAAGCTTTTTCAAGCATGAAAGAGAGTCAGGTGCCGTCAGGCACACGTAGCAGAGAGCCTGGGATACCACCACTATAGAATCCTATATTGGATAATGGTCTGAAACTCATAGGTCTAAATCCAACCGAGAATTCGTGACTAATCCGCAAAATGATGGGGAACGAGGGAAAGCCCATAACTCATTCGAACTACCGAACTTTATTAAGCTAAGAATGAATAGAAAAAGCTGATGATTTTAAGCTAGAACTAATCCCAGAAGTCATTGACCCTTTGATTTTTTCCTAGGAGGGAATGGGGTGGGGAGCTCTAAATCCTCTGAAGCTTATGAATATTATTTCCATTATCCTATAAAATGCAAAAAAAAACTGACAAATGTGTAGTTGAATAATCAAAGCAATAAGCTTAAGGAGTACAAAATTTGTCTCTTTCAAAATTTTGTCCATTGCTCTAAAAAAAGTTTCCACTGAACACTTTTGCAAATTCGAGTTTGCAATGTCACTGAACTTCTGATCAAATTTTAAATCCCACCTACAGCTAATCCGTTATCTTTTTCTATATATATTGACGTCCACTTCGAGATTTTTTTGTCCTTTTGGGGGCCTTATTCGGGTAATGTATCTAACCAATTTCTCTGCTGGAGTTTTATTCTATTTATTATATCCGTCAATCATGTTAATCTTCTTATTAGTGTTTCTTCTATGGTACAACGGTTTCTGCATTTAATTATATTTTTTCTAATTTGGAGCATTTTTATCTATTCGTTTACTCCCTTTCATCTCAGTATAGAAAAAAAAGGTAAAACACATTGCTTTAAATGCTGCAAGTTTTAATCATAAATACATTACTTTAACAAAAATAAGTAGAAAGAACTACTCATAAACCTTTTATGGTATATCTTCCTATTACATAAGGCCTGACATTTTAAGAAACAAAAAAGAATGAATAGTCTGTCTCATAATTGTTCGTTCACTCACATTTTCGTTGGAATTATTTCAAGTCTATTATTTCCACATGAGTTCGCTCAGAAAAAGTGAAACTCTTTTCTTCGAGAGAAAGTGAATTCGAGACAGAAAAAAATTATTCAATCTTTTTTTTTAATTCTCTTATATTAATGCAACCAAATCTTCTTATATGAGAAGAATTTTTATGACAGATTTATGAGGCAATACGATAACTACAAACTCTTTTTTTGCAGACATAATAGCAATGGGCAATGTTTTTATTTCGCCTTACTTCACAAGCCTAGGCTTACTTAAAGTATCAGTGTTCGGCTTCTCCCAATCCCCCAAACTAATCAGATTTAATCTTAGGCCAAAGAAAGAACTGAGGGGCTCATCAGTTTAAAGAGATGTGCATAGAAGAAGCGAAACAAACGGACATTCGTTCGTTGGCATAATCTATATTTTTAGCATTCTTACTAGAATTTCTTTTATCTACTTACGCTTATTTGCACCAATACTCATTGGCTATTTACTTTGAAACCTATTTCAAGAGGAATTTAAATGTGGTAAACCGTTTGGGTCAACAAAGAAACACTCACCAAATTTCAAGTTATTTAGGTAGCACTTCAAGCTATTTTCTTGCGCGCTTTTCAAGTTTTTGGAGGCTGTTCTATCAGGTGTCTTAACTGAAGACAAATCGCTAGATTATTTTCAAAATTCTGTAAGTATTTATTGCATAATTACATTAAAATATATATTCTAGTAAGAAGCGAGTGGATATCACAACCAGTTGAATGTTTCAAACTTTGTTTGGCCTCAGGAAAGTGTTCTCTGTTCAGCATTTTGGAATATCAGACTGGTCAGGTTTTCTCTCTACAGAGTTGCCGTTCAGAAGCAGACCCTGGACATTTAAAAATACATAAGATAACTCTAAGTTAACTAAAAGTAACAAATTTTCTTACAGAAGTTAATACCTTTATTTTATAAACTTGTAGAATCGTTTTTAGATTTAGGCAATAAAATTTCATTAGATAAATACCTTATTTTTGCAACATTTCGTGAAGGCATATCTAATAGCAGCCGCTATAATAAAATAATGACCTTATAGTATTGGTTTCTGTAAAGAACACAGAAATTTCTCAAACTATTTATTGCTAGTGGTGATAACAAAGCTTTTTAAAATTGTTTTATTGAGCCTGGTATTTAAATCTAATGGCAACTCGTGAATATTATATTATAAACTTGTTGTTTAGGGAAAAACAAGAGAGTGAAATCGGAGTAGATGAATAAAAACTATGGTCAAGAAGTACCGCAATTGGGTTTTCCCGAAAATGGCTCACTTTTACCACGTAAACCCGTTCAATTTAAAATCATGATGCGGCTGAAAAACCCGCTTCAACTGGATTTGAAGTTTGTGCTGCTCTGTTCTCAAATCCAAGAAGACTTAGATGAAATGAGGGAGTTTTAGGCATCGTCTTAAAAGGTCGAGAAATTCCGAGTCGTAAACTTAGTTAAGTGGAGATTTCTGAAATGCAGTTTGAAAGATTTGTTAAATCTGTTGAGAAATCGTTAAAAAGCGATTGATTGGCAGACATTCAGAGATTGGGGGAATCGGGGTCAAAAAGGGAAAAAATCTTGGATTCGGTCATTTTCCGACAGTTGCGAGCAGGTTATTGATATCTAAGAGATGGTAGTATCCATCTCGCATCTGCCAAGTAATGTATTACCGTTTCCCTATTTCACGGTCCCCTCATGGTTAGAGGAATTCGTTCCTTTCAAACCTCAATCGTTTTATGCGCTGTTTTGGCCAATTTATCTGTTCTATAATTCTCCTAAGAGAAATAAAGCTCGCATTGGATAAGCATGGACGCATTATAAATACACGTGATTTTTTTTATCGATAACTAACGTGGCATCTTCACAACAAAGTTTATGAAAAGTGCTTTGTAAAAAGAGTAATAAATGAAATTGAGTGCAGTACAGTTCCACAAAAATCACTTAGATTTGCTAAATCGGGAGAATAATTTAAATATAAAGGACAAGGGTGCGTGCAACTTTCGCCAAATAGTTATGTACCCCCGAATGTCGGTGCCACTTCAAATAATTCCGCATGACTTATTCAAATCTCGATCTCAATCCTTTTCAAGTTGACCCCAGTGTCAAGGGGATTAGGTACAGCAGATAGAAATGAGCGTTACCATACTGATGGTTACGAATTTCATGAGGAATGTGGTGAACACTCAATTCTCTCAACCTGTGTTTTGAAATTGCGTTTTATGAATAGCCAGGAATACCGGTGGACTATTTGCTCATCAAGATTGATAATATCTAAGAGAATTCACTCATTCTACCAGTTTCTTTGAGGATTTACATTTACTGTTCACTTCCTCTGTTCGCTTCTCATTAGAATGAGCAGTTTGTCACCTTTTGAAATTTTCGTTTCGCTCAACGAACTCCTTATCTTTGCTGAGGGAAAGTGGCCATTTATTTAAGCAGACGACTCTCTGGCTATCCCATTCAGTGAGAGACGAATGGATAGAAGGGGGTAGAAAGAAGAAAATGGGTGGATATTAAGAGACAAGAGGGAAACGATATAAGACAAGAGAACCATTTATTTGTCAATATTTATTTTCTTTAATTTTGTTTTAGTTTCTAAAGAGATAAAATACAGGCTGGGTTTTGAGTAAACGGTCAGGAATGGAATAAAAATCATTCCGTGTCTACTTTAGAAACTGTTTCGTCAAAATTAACCTGGAGAAACGAGAAATATAACATTTTCTACAACTGGGGAGGGTCAGTTTCTTGTAAACAGCCTATTAACTAATGTGTAAACGTAAATTAATGTAAAATGACAGAGGAACTCACATTATCCATCGTTTTATTTTAAGATCCATGCCTCGATATTAGTGCAAATGTTGTTTACTTCAAGGCATGACATGCGATTTCATAATACAATATGCTTAAAACTATAGGAAGACAATTACCAAGGTAACTTTTCTCTCATCTACTGCATTAAGAAATATATGAAGTTCATTTTCTCACCTATTACTCGATATATTTTAGAAAGGCCACCTACCAAATTTGTACATTAAACGATTTTAATATCTTCAATATAATGAAACTCATCAGGAATTCGACTGCAGGCAATTTCATGATTTAGTACTACAGATTTAGATAATTTCTGGCTACCACTCCCCAAAAGGTAAGAAAATACATAAAAAATGTTGTTTATTTTTTCCATTTTAAGCTGTACCCAGTGAAGTTGTTGGCAAATAATTACATATGTGGTTTTGTGGCACAATTGGGTGTTAGGACAATCCAATCTAATGTTATTCTCATGATCGACGTATTCATCTCACTCTCAAATAAAACATTGATTCGTGGTACTAAAGGTAATAAAATATTTAAGATATCTTGATAACTAATAATAGTGGTCTTAAGAAGTCTACTCAAGTTCTAGTAGTTGCGAATCAAAAATCCGTCGGTTTCATGACATTTGTCTTATACTAAGCTTTAAAGATGAAGGGATTTTATAGAAATATTAGAATTGTGTGTGAAAGCAGGCAAATCCCTAAATTCATTTAATAATAAGAAGTTGCATAAGAGTCAAAATAACTAATATATCTCTGGCTGCAATATAAAAAGCAATTTTCACATCTTAATCCAAGGGAATAAGCGGGTGATAGAAGCTATGTTTGTGTGTGTGTGAGTGAGTGTGTGAATGGGGAAGGTACAAGTTAGAAAGGTAGACAAGTTTAGTAGAGTCCGAAATAATAATGCGTCACAGGTATCAACCTAAAGACCAAAGCAGGATTTAGGTGAATTAAACTCGGCTGGGCATTTGCTATGACAAACTGTTTAAATGGCTCTGCGTTACACTAAATCAAATGCACAGTGAATTGAACTGCATCGGAGAACGGCGAACGAGAACGTCCTTTTCATTGTTTCTACTAGGTTTGTGACTCTCTCGTACACAAACTTTATTATTGCCTGTACGATATGGAAGCTATACATCATTAGAGGGAGTTCTTATAGGCAAACCGTTTTCCGTAAAAATTAAAAAGCCTATATCGGAGCAAAGACATTTCAGCAAATAAAATGGGTTATTTAGAAAACCACTCAGAATGCCCAAAAAACTTAATCTAAGCGCGTTAGAATTCTTTCTCAGGAAGAATAGTCAGAGTATATTAGCGTATTAAACATGAATTTCCTGGTTTTGACTATTTAGTACTTAAATAAAACAAATTGGACAAAAGCCGACTGCCAGCATCTCCACCAAAGTGATTTATAAAATGTTCGTAAAGTAAGTGCTGATGTAAGGGATATTGAAAATGTGTTAGACCTACAGATTCTGAGTATCTAAAAGAAGGGTCTACTTGGAGAACGCAATATAAGAAAGAATCTATCTTCCGTACTTTCGCCTGTAGTAAGAGGCAATTCAGAGTGTTTAACATCTTCTTACACCCTAAAGCATAGGGGGGGAACGTCTTCACTACCATTTACTGTGAAATTTAAATGGAAACTTATTATATACTATCAAGGCAATACTCATGTTTAATTGCAGCTTTCATTCTGATCTTGATGCGAATTTTATTATCAGATTGAGGGATGTCGTTAACAAAGATACTTAGAATCAAAGGTACTCTCAGACTTCTGAAGAAATTTGATGTGCTTCCTGTGTTAGGTTAGGATGTTTTCGTTCGTTGATCTTATTGGAAGATTAGCGGGTGTTTGACGTGTGGTGAGGGTAAATTTACTGACGCGTGTAGGTTGTATGTGATGATTGTGAGTTATTTTATGTGTGACAAGCATTAATTCATTATGTTGCATTTGTTTTATTCGAGAATGTGAGTTGTGTTGATGTTTGGCGAAAGCTAAGTTGTTTATGTGTCTTAGTTGTATTGATGATTATGAAATGTTTGACGTGTAACGAGGGTTAATATAATTAGGTTTTATTTTATCTGATTATTGTGAGATGTTGAAGGTTTGAGAAAGGTTAAGTTGCTTAGGTGTGTCTCTTCTATCTAGTTATTGTGAGCTGTTGGACGTGTGAAAAGAGTTAAGTTGTTTAGTTTTATTAGTTGTATTTAGTTATCGTGAGCTCTTTGACGTGTGAGGAAGATAAGTTGTTTATGTGAATTGGTTTTATTTTATGATTGTAAGCTCTTTAAGGATTAATTTGTTTAATTGTGTTGGTTTTATTTGATTATTGTGAGCATTTTCACCCCCCACCAAGGTTAAGTTGCTTAGGTGTGTATATTTTATGACTGTGAGATGTTTGACGCGTTGCGAAAGCTAAGTCAAATAAATGGTTGTTTTATAATCTTGCTCTATTGTTATAAATTTTTTGCTGTGTTGTTAGGTCAGGTTTGTTTTTTTTATTTGATTTAATACTTTTGTCTTTGACTTGTGATCAATGTTAGGTAATATTGTGTGGGTTTGTTCGTTTTTTTTGGTAGTTATAAGGTGAGTGCTATTTTCTAAAGTTTATGTAGTGGTTACTTGAGTTCGTTTGTTTTATTTAATGGTGATAATTTATTTGCTGTTTTAAGTATTTTAGGTCGGAATGTTCTGGTGTTTGGTTTTGTGTTTTGGCGTTATGAGTTGTATGTTGTTGCTTGCATAACAAAAGTTAGATCAGGTTGCTTGTCTTTGCTTAATTCATTCGACGTTAATTTGTTCATTTTTTTGTTTTGATTGTTAAAGAAAATATTTTGACTGTTTTGGTTTTGTAGGATATGATTTTTTTTACGATAATTTTCTTCATTACTACTTAACCTTACCTAACTCGAAATATTACCTATGCCAGAAAACAAACCGAAGATACTGCATTTCCATACCTCCCCTGAGCGACCTGTTTTCGTGTTTAATGCAGACGGAAAAAAATCGAGAAACTTGTGAAAAATCCGTAGTCTTTTGAAACCATTACAAACATGCGCCCTTAATTCACCTCGCCGAAACAAGTTGCATAACATAAACATGCGCCCTTAATTCACCTCACCGAAACAAGCTGCATAACACAAGCATGCACCCTTAATTCACCTCGCCGAAACAAGCTGCATAACACAAACATGCGCCCTTAATTCACCTCGCCGAAACAAGCTGCATAACACAAGCATGCGCCCTTAATTCACCTCGCCGAAACAAGCTGCATAACACAAGCATGCGCCCTTAATTCACCTCGCCGAAACAAGCTGCATAACACAAACATGCGCCCTTAATTCACTTCGCTGAAACAAGCTGCATAACACAAACATGCGTCCTTAATTCACCTCGCCGAAACAAGCTGCATAGGATGATTCCATTTCTATATTCCCCATCTTCGCGCTTTCACGGATACGCATATATACATAATCTTTGAATTCTATTTTGAGAAATGATTGATAATGTTAGGAATATGTTGTGTAATTTGCAGTTTTGTCAGAAATGGTTTAATAAAATAAAATTACTCTTAATTCCGGCGTTTGTGTGGGGTTAAAAAATATTCAACCAAGGGGAAATTTCGCTCGCGCGTGAAAGTTTTTCCACCACTGCCAATTTGGCGTGGGAATGAGAAAAGAATAAACAAAAAACTAAAACAATATACTGGTAACGAAGAAATCCAAAAAGGAAAAGAATGATATATTCCCTCTCTCAAAATCAAAATGGTGGGGGTATAGTAGGGCACATTGAAAACCTCCGTCAATTATTTATTTGGTTGTCAAAAAATTAATGTCGTTTCTATAAAACATAAAAAGTTGCTTGTTCTTGGAGAAATTTTAAAATTCTCCAACTTCATTTGTTGGATTCCATATTAATTGTTTAAAGGAGATTGTTTACAACGAGGGAATATTGTTTTATCTCTATTCCCTCGAAATTCTCTTGAGAGATTTCTGAACAGAATATTGATACTTGTCACCGGAGATAAAAAGTGGGTTCTTTACTACAAGGTTCGGTAAATATGAATGATAAGAAAGAACATCCCAACAAAAACACATTCATAATCCTAAGCGTTGTTTCCAACAGCAGAAAGTTCAGTATTGCATTTGTTGGGACGTGAAATGAGTTATTTAGTATGAGCTCCTCAATTATAAACAATCAGCTACTGTAGACACATATTCTCTTGAACAAAAACATCCTTTAATAGTAAAAGCAAAGGGCGTCCTCCTTCTCCTTCTAGGAAATGGACACACATGTGACACATTTAATCTAAGAATAAAGTTAATGCGTTAGGTTGGTTAATTCGTCCTTATCCTCTATATTCAGCGGGCTAGGAACCATGTCAATACCAGAATTTTTCGGTATTCAAACACCTAATTGGCAAAGTTTCCTCTGATAGGAAAGGTATCCCCTTCTTGGTTAAACGACGAGAGAATATTGTCAATAATGATAAAAACTACTTTGCCGAAGAAATATATTCTGGGGTTAAAATAAATGACATTAATTCTTTACAATCAATATAGTAGAGAACAGAGGTACTGGAAGAGAGTACTTTGACTCCGCCTTGTGTGGAGTCAACTAGGATCCTTCGATTTGTCAAGATTTTGAGTTACACCTGTCAAATACTCGTAAGCGGTTCAAACACTAAATAAATCCAGTTAAGTCCAGGGTATTGTGTTTACCTGCTACCTTTTACATGTAGCACTCACTTGTCGCTGGCACTTGGATAGACAACCTTAAACAAACTAATCATGATTTAATACAAGTGAATAGAAGTAAAGGAACAGCTAAATTCCAAGGTAAATTCCTTTGCTCTCGATTAAAGGTTTCCTAGAGTGCCCTAACAAATACTGAGAATTGCGATATGGAATGGATGGATATGTTCATTTATTATATAAACTACTAAAAGCTTGCGGGGAAAACGTGTTTAAATGTAAATAATTTTTTCTGGAAAATTCATAGCTTCCATTATTAGTGTGGTTAGAATATCAGGGAAATATTAGACTTTGGATATAAGTTCAAATATTTAAATTATGAATAAAACTACCAAGTTGTGCTGAAGCGTTAGATACGAGGAAAACTGAAAAGAGAGAGTTGAATTTCTGGTTTCTGACATGAAGAGGCTTCTGATGTAGTATCAAGGCTGAGGCATAGACCTACAATTTAACGTAAAAATCACAGGTGACAATGGCGAAAATGCTTTATTCTGTGATTATAAATAATACCTTAAATGTTCCTTACTAATTTAAAAGTCTTTTTTATTTTAAAATTCTTTTTGGTGGCAGCTAGTAAGAGATCAGTTGCTGAAATAAAATGCTAGACTAGCTGTAGGCTATTAAAAAAAACAAAAAAAACAAGAAAGAAAGAATACAAAATAAGACAAAACTACAGAAGTATAATCAGTTGGAATATTCAAATAAAGAATAAAATTCTTGCAAATCTTTTAACGATAACTTTATATAGTAATCATAATTTTCATCCTTGCACATTTATTGGTTTTAAGTGCCACATAGATTCATTCTGTTCTTCAACTTAGAAATTATTTTAGCAGTTTAAGTGCCCCAGATATTCATTGAGAGTTTTAATTCAGAATTATTGTATCTTTTTAAATGCTACACAAATTAATCTTGAGTTTTAACGGTGAAATTATTTTATATGTTATTAATTCAACTACAGATCTTGAATATAGATATAAACTGTTCCCATCCAAATGGAACCCATACAGATGCGATTTAGGTAAGGCAAACAGAGCAAGCAAAATGTTTGTTGTACTCTATGAATCATTTTTGACGATGTCATTTCAGTCATCAATTTAAATGTAAGGATTTAAACAAGACAAAACTAGGAGCAAAAATGGTTATGTTTTATCCTGTATTACACAGACAAGTTTATAGCTATCATCTCTCTTTATATAGTTATTTATGAGTAGGAGATTTTATTATCTTCATAATGGACTATAATATCACCGCCAACGAGTATGAAGCGATAAATTATGGAATGAGAAAATGTATAGAAACTGAATAGCCTGATTTGTCTTAATAGGACAATATTATAGGCGATTTAAACCATGTGGGTACCGAACTCTGCCGACTCATTTCAATCGCTTCAGGGAAGGCGGCTCTCTCTGCAGGGATGAAAGTAGGCAGAATGTAAAAACCCGTTTAAATTGAATACCTTCACGACTGGTTCAAGAATTGCACCCTCGGCGATTTTCTGAAAAATAGGCTCGACAATAAGAATATCCAAACCCTCTTCGGGTACATGTTGTCGGAAGTGACTAAATCCAGATAGTGGCCGTTGCGATGAGGAACCTCGTGGCACCTGAAATATTTTGTTCCTGCGACATGAGAGGGAGAATTATTCGATGTCCCTGGCAGAATTTTATTACAACCAAACTTGATTATTTTGTCGATATTTAACTCAGTTATTTTTCTCTCAAATTTGTTTTTCATTTTGAAAGATTAGGGCTCGAATATTTATCCTGACCACCCTTAAGTTAAGGGGGTTAGTTTCAGTCCCCAATGTAAATGTCATACCAATGAGGAATCGTGAAAGTAGGGGACATACTATGTCCTTTGATAATGTATGTCGAATAAAATACAGCTTCGAAAATTTGTGGCTTGAAGCAGATATATGAACAAAAATAATGAATGATAGAAATGGGTTGACAATTAGGCACAAGGTTCAGAAATTATAATGTACTTTGATTCAAGAATGGCAGGGAGAGCGTTGTAAAAGAAGAACAGACCTGTTTTTTTACCTTGGTTTAGATTTAGTTCTAAACTTATTGAGAGTAATGGGGTTTGTCATAATTTATAATAGCGCCATAAATATTATTTCAATTTCTTAAGTTATGTTGGTTTGAGCACAAAACAGAGGTAGAAAAGATTAGTGAATCAGAATTTGGTGATGTCGTAATAGTGGCTTTGCAAAATTACGAGTCAAGTTAGTAAATTCTTCATAATGCTCTTCGTTATGGAGTTTATATTCATCTGAATAGTTTATAATGAGTCTCCTTAGGTCTGTTTGGTAACATACAACCCGTTTTCTTACCATACATAAGTTCGATGTTTGAGGGGGTTTGGATTTTTTTTAATTGGCTATGCTGACTGGGTGGCTAAACTGGTTATTGACTAACTGTTTGATAATCAGATTCTAAGTATTATTTTTTCCACTTCACCCGATAAATATCCGATAAGGATCAAGGAACTCTATCGCTGAATGTGCTACATGACTCGACAAAGTTGGGGTGCGCGCGGTATCTACCGCGAGACTTGTGCCTTGCGCCCTGAATAGGTTCTCTCATAGGGCGTTTCTTGAGTTGTGCTAGGTGGAAACTGCTCGAGTTTGAGTTCATTTCTACTTAGTTTTATTTGCTTCTATCAATAGGATATCCCGAGTTTGAAAACGGCTATCTGATTGCAACGTGGTTTTTGAGCCTTATATGTACACTAACATCCAAAAAGTTCAGAATGCCAGTATTTTTATCACATCTTCCATAACATTTACTTGAGAAAAACAAGAGTTACTAAAATTGGTGCAAAGGTTATGGAAATCTAGATGAATAAAATGAAACTTATCAACAGATAATTGTTTACTGGAAAATTTAAGGTGTCTAAAATGATTCGAACGCTTAGGTTTTTTGTAGAAAGAACCAGTATTATTTGCTTAGTAACTAACTTCAGTTTAATTTCGTAAAGCTGTGCCAACACTATAGTCTTTTAAATGGAACAATTGCAGAGCGTGTCAAAATATTAAAACTTTAAGCCATAATATTTTGTCAACCTTTATAAAAAGTATATGCAAGGCTGGCAAATCAACCAGTAGGCCAATGAAGATCTAAAAAGGGTCAAAATCCAGCCATTTCCCACATTGTGAAGACTCATTGTTTCAAGGTGACTGCACCAGTTTGTCGAGAAATTAATGATCTTTTAGGGCATCAATTTCTCCAGGTTAACAGCATCATATCAGCTTGATAAAAGCAATTTTCAGACTGACACCCCAACGGTGCATTCCATTAAACGCAGCTCATTTAGATTATGATCAAATGTAGACACTGAACCTAACATATATTAAGTTCGGTGAGGTAGGGATGGGTTCGGTTGTACACTGTACACTACAGGTCGAATATATATATATACTACACGCTAAAGAAGCATCGTAACTAGCTGAGTTGTTAATAGCTAAAGTAAAGAAATGAAGTAATTGTAAGGTAAAAATTCAATCTTCGCATCGTGTTGTGGTAGACACTCAAGTTAGCATCCTTGGGAGATTTCATTTGCTCTGAACATGGTGTTCTCTGGAAAAATCCAAATAATCATACGGTTACTGCACAGCAATAGTTATCAGCCAACATTACTTGATAAAAGTCCTTTTAGGATTGTTAAAGAAGCTTTTGAACCCTGACCTTCCCTGGAGACCTTCCCAACGCTGCTTGAAGCAGCGTTGGTTGTTAATTATTGCTATATACGAGTACTAACCGCACCAAAGGTTTCATCTTTTGTGTAAATTGGGCCATACCGTAAAGTAGATAAAGAAGGAAATGAATTCCTACAGGTTTGGCTAAACAGAGGGGGCTTATTTTAATGGACTTTAGATCAAGAAGTTACAATTGGGCTTTTGTTTCAAACCTCGAGTTTAATGTCGGATAATTTGAGGAATAGGAAAACGAATAGTTGCAGGGCGCATGCTATCCTTGACATGGTAAAAATGAAATCGCTTCTTTTGTCAAGAGAATTTTTCAAGTACATTTTAATAACTTAAGATGGTAGGGTTCAGATACGTTAGTTGTAGTTTAGTGATTTATAGACGTTACGAGGGGCGGTCAATAAGTTTTGCGAATCGGTAGGGCAAAACAGAGGAAGGGGGATGCCTGTTTGTGTAGGTGTTAGTAAAGGTTATGACAAATCAGGACCTGTAGCCGCACGCTCTGCCTCGTCTATTTAAGAAGCAGTAGCTGATCGCAGATCGTCAGTCACAATTTTTTAAACAATGGAGAAGGTTGAGCACTGCGCAGTGATCAAATTTTGACCAAGGAAGGCAAGAATGCAAAAGAGATGCATGAACGCATGGTTGCAGTGTACACCGACGCCGCCCCTTCCTATGCAACCATTGCTCGCTGGAATAAGGAGTTTTGCCATGGTCGTGAGTCTCTTGAAGATGACCCCCGTCCAGGACGCCCGTCAGACGTGACCAACGAGGACAATGTGGACCGTATGGAGAGGATGATCCTCGAAAATCGACGAGTTCAGGTCGAAGAAAGCGAGCGAGAACTTGGAATATCACATGTAAGTGTTATCAAAATCATCCACCACAATTTGGCCATGACCAAGGGCTCTGCCTGTTGATTCCCAAGGAACCTCACGAAACCTCACGCCCAATGATCGACTTTAACGTCGTCAAAGTCCACAAGGCCAGAGTTGCACAAGCTGCCCTGCGCAAGTGTGGATTCGAGGAGCTCAACCATCCCCCGTACAGTCCAGATCTGGCCCCTAGCGACTAAATTTTTATCTCGCCAGCTCAAGGCTGCACTGTGTGGACGCCGGTTTGGGGACGATGAAGATGTCCAGCTCGCCGTCCAGGAGTGGATTGAACAGCAGTCGGGAGATTTCTGGTTTTCGGGAATTCGAAGCCTCAGGGACAAGTGGCGCAAGTGCATTCAAGTCGAGGGTAGTTATATTGAAAAATAATAAAACACTTTTCCTTATATCTCGTTCCCTTATATCTGAATTGCAAAACTTATTGGTAATCCCTCGTATGTAAGATTTAGTTATTATTCATAGTGAAAAATGGCAGGCTCACAGAACTGTTTACTACTCGACACTTCCTTAAGCTTCAATGGTCGTTCATACATAATGTATTGAATCTGATTGAGGAAAATATCAGCCAAATACATACAAACATGTGAAGATGTAAACTTGAATGTCTTCCTCATTTTCCATCGCAGTTCATGTGGATGAAAAGAAATGAAGTAAAAAGTTAATTAATTTATGTAACCCAATTCTCACTCAATTTGTTTTTTAATAAATTGATATACTATTTGTTTTCACTAAGCTGAAGATCACGTATATTCAATCTTTCCTCTACATGATATTTATATTGGGGTTGTAATTCTTGACATGGGAAGTGAGGTCGATATTATAGACTTAGTAATATTAGCCACCCTATCTTTTACTTGATCATTAAAATTTCCCTCTTTTTCCTTTATCCTCTCCTTATTCCCTGTTTCCTCCTTCGAATACATTGAACGAACTCTTCGGAAAATTTCATAAGAGATGGATTAACATTTCTCTGATACCTGATATAATTGATGCTGATCGAAATGCAAAGTGTTCTATAACTTTAGCAGGTATTCTATAATCGCAGCTTTTATTCAATTTATCTAAGGAAACAATAAGAACGTGACCTGTATTCTTTTGCATTAATATAGGTTGATGATTAGTAAAAACTAAATTCAAGTACCATTTAAATCAATTATGTTGATATGTCTCCTATTAGTAAACTTCAGCGTCAAATGGTGATAACTGTGTGAGAAAGGGAAAAAACCAGTAATTGTAATAACTGTGTGAGAAAAGTAGGAAACTAGGAATTATAATGACTGTGTGAGAAGGCTAGGAAACCAGTTATCAGTCAATCCAGCAAAGAATCACCAGATTGAACAATTCTGCACTTAATGTTCTTGTTTCAGCAAGAAAACGTAGACTCGCATTTGTGCACAACCTTGATGGAAAGCTAATTAGAATTGCAGCTCTTTAATATATAATGCAAAATACAAGGAGGAAATAGAAATATGGAATCATAAGATCTTATAATAATTGAATCAAATTTAGAATAATCACTCGTTATTATTTATAACTTGAGGCTAAAGCATTATATATATATATATATATATATATATATATATATATATATATATATATATATAAGGAGATATTATGTAAACAAATGTCAAAAGAAAAATAAAAGAAAATTCACTTTTGGACAGTGGACAACCTTCATAATGGACAACACACGCTGTGTTGTCCATTTTCTCCCATAATCTCACAATATATGGAGAATAGCTCACAAAAGTCGGGTTAAACTAAGGTGATCATCCGCAGAAAGAGGGAAAAATGGAATTCCAAGTCGTTTAACATAGTTTAAGTGCCTGAAATCACATTAATTCTTTATCAACAGGTCTTTTATTACAATCACGGATTTTTTTCTTAAATGATCGCCTTCTGATATGAATTTAGAGGATCAAGTGAATATCAACACAGTCAACAACCACGAGCAAATACGAGCACTCTACAAAATAATCGAGTAAGGATAGGCACTCCATAAATTTGGCTAAGTAAAGAAAATTACTCCCCAAATTTACTAAATAAAGATAAGAACTCTTCAAAGTAACCAAGTGTAGATAAGCCCTCATGAATTTTAAGCTAGTAAAGATTAGCGCTTCTCTTTGATGTGTTATCCTGACTTCTTAATTTTTTTATATATCTGCATGTTCGATTTAATGGGAAATCTTGGTCTTTCTCTTCGAGAAGAGATATTATCACTAAAACCAGGATTTCACCTTAGACGAAAGAAAAAATTGACTTCATAGACATCTTTTTGCTGCTTACTAATTTGCTTTGTTGGCAAAATAGTTAGCATCCTTAAACTCTGGTCCAACGACTACGAGTTTAAATTGCACCTGGCCTCATTTCAACTCTCAAGAAACCACCCCAGTTTGCACCATCTTCGAAGTGAATAGTTTGTATCTCACTTAGAACTCTAGTCTCCCACTGAGAGAGACAAGGAATGGTGCGAATCGGTGAAATATTCAAACACACCAAAACAGCATATTGCTTACATTATTGAATTTGGTTTCCGTTTCCCTTTGTCGGGTTACATCAACACCTAAAACATGATCGCATTCATCAAGAATAAAGATAATGAAAAAGGAAAAAACAAACTAATATAAAGTAATTTTCCAAGTCCTTGCAAACCACCTAGGTAAATTCCCATTTTCTTATGAATAAACAGTCATCTTCCGAAAAATCAATAACAATCGGAGTTGTATAAAGGAATTCCCTAAGCTAGGAGATAACTAGAAAAACAAAAGCTTTAATAAAAGCCAGCGAGAGATATCAGAGATTTTTGAAATTGCAATGAAGTCAGGTGACAAGTGTTAGATAAAACACCCCGACGAATTGGCGCACACACCAGTGTACTAGAACAGTAAAGTGAAGGTTAAAATAACGAGCTTAAATTTTTTTTTTTAGAAATTTGAGTTTGGTTGAGTGGATACAGTTACTTGCTTGCAAGGTAGCTAATCGTCGATATATCCAACTTCATATTTTTACACTTTCTTTACGCTAATTCTCTGACACCTTTTATTTCTAACCCATTATATGTTCTGACCAAAGATGGAGAGTGAAAAGTATGAATATCAAGGAACGTGTAATTGTTATTTCTTTAGTGATTAAATATTCTGACGTTTTTAGGGTTTCTTCATTAAATTAAGAAAATTAAGAAAGTAAAATTTTAAGATTTCGGCAAAATGTCTCCCTCTTTTGTTTCTCTAACTCAATCTCGCGTACGCGTGGATCTACACAATTAGGGCATTTCTAAACTTGCTGGATAAAGTCCTTTGTTATAGAATTAATCAAGTAAACTTTGTTATCTTGGAGCTACATTTACTAGACTACTCATTTTTAGAGGTCTAAAGGATACATTTTTAAGACACTCTTACCCAAAGATTACAATTTATGGTAGATTTCGCTTTAACGGAAAAATGGAACGTTTCGGCATCTGAAGAAGTAAAACTTTTAAAGGATTCGTAAGCGGTAAAATTTCGAAGCTTATTACGAAACAAAATACTTGCAACAAAATTTAAGCAGCACTGTTCTGAGACAACTTCGCCCAATTAATGAATAAAGAAGGTAAATTGACTAGAATTGGGTTACTTTAACAAAGTAATGAGTTATCGAAAGCTACTTTTCGCGACGCATCAATATATATTTTGTCTTTAACGACATATTTTTATATATTGCAATAGAAGAGAGAAACGGTTAGTAGCGAAAGGATAAAGCAATTGATACTGCAAAATTAATCGATGTTAGTGCGATTGGGAGCAAATAAACGAAGGAGGTATATAGCCAGCTAGACAGAACCTAATATTTTCGAGTATTGAACTATTTGGGCATTTTAAAGATTCCCTTGATCTCTTTCTCTTAGGCACACTTCTGCCCATGCAAGGCAACATCTTGTTCCCGTATGCCATCAACCGGTATTCTCAGATCAATATACCATCAGCGGTTCAAGTTTAGGCGGAAATGACAAGCTCGACGTTATCTCTGTCTCTGAATAAAACCGAATGCTTGTCCCGGTCAGAGGGCGCAAACTTGGGCGAAAGATGTTTGGGCGTGATACGAGTTCACTGACCTCACTTGGCAGATAAAAAACATTCTTCAGATTTGCTCAACCAAATCTCTAAAATGGCAAAGTTCACACGTACACAAACATATTCATACATAGACATGGTATGATATATATATCAATATATATATATATATATATATATATATATATATATATATATATATATATATATATATATATATGTATACATAATATATGTATATATATATACATTAGAAAAGTGAAAGCAGAACTGATTCGTTAAACCTGTTTATGTGTCAGAGGTTATAACTGAGACTGGCTCGGAACCATAACAAAGTATAATTTGGAATCACCTTTGCCATGTATTCATTCCTAACTGTCTATTAATTTAATTTTAATGAAGTTGAGTTACTGTGCTTCTGTATGCTTTTGAACCTCACTCTCATAGGTGCACACAAAACGTAACTAGAATCATTAAACAACCATCATTTCCATCTTTTGTTTTTTATTCATTTATAATTTCCTTCGTTGTGGTTCTTCTCTCTTTGTCTGATTTTTTCCTTTATCTATCGACATCTCATTTTCGTTCCCTTCAATAGTTCTATACACTCTCACCTATGCACTTTAACACCAATACACAAGCAAGTTCGCCTTTTATGATCGGAGAGGTATGCACAATCTGCCTCCATTCCACTTTCTCCGCCATGCATTGCGACGAATCTCTTGCTTATAGCTCCCTATCCGGACCTTTTGACAAAGTCGTAAAATGGTTTTCCCCACATTCCCCAACAGCCACACCTGCATGGCTAACGAAGAATTTGGCTCCTCATGCTAGCAATCAAACATACATTAGAGGAATTTAGATAGTTCACACGGAATTAAACAGAAGTTTTGAATTTGTGTAATAGTCCATAAATTCGGTTGTTTGCAAGTTTCAACCAGCAAAGTGTGGCTCGGTTTAAAACCTCAATTCTCCTTGTATTTAGTTGGAGCAACAAATAAAAACCTATTATTGAAGAAAGCGAAATATTTGAAAACATGGAACACTTCCGCTCCAGCAACGTCCTAAGGATGGGGTAGAAACACACTCTTAAATAACCCCAATGTATTTATTATTTTCATGCAAAAGGAAAACATTTTCCAGCAATTGGAGCAGATTAGTTTCATTGATAGGTGGTGGGAACACAAGAGCTAAAACTAAAATACTGCACATTAAACCGGAATAAGGGAAGTAATAGATACCAAAAGTTTTTTGACCCAATGCAAACCACCGCAATTACGTCAAGAATTAAAGACACTTTGAATTACTTTTATTATATACCAATCTGAAGATTAATTAAACATGAACTTCGGTTTCCTAAGTATAGAGGAAAAATATGCACCATCTCAAAGCCTAATTTTTTTGTGAAATAAATATACTGAGTACACTATTTTTGAAGCAAAAACTATTCGTGAATAGTATTTTCTACGGTCAAGATTGGCCATTACAGACGCAAGTAATAGATTGACTTTTTCTTAATTAAAGGGATGACAAACAAAAGAGGAATTATAGACTAAACAGAGAGAAAAGTGGTGGAATGGAAAGGTCGGAGGATGAGGTAGCATTGCGAAACCAGCGCCGTTCCTGAACGTCGCGGGCAAGAGCGCACTCAACCAGAACAGGCGCATTTGAAGATTGGTGCAATGATAACTCTTATCATAATTCATTCCTATCCATACCACCTGGATGGATTCTAAATAATGTTATCAATGAATAATGCTGATGGTAGCACCATAGAGGGATTAGGGGACCGAACGGGGAAGTGAAAAAAGAAAGCGATGTATTTTCAAAATTCTAAAGTTCTCTATCTTTAATTTCCCCTAACACTTTTACCCTCTGAATTTTTAATCTCTGCGTTGTATTAGTGATGACTACTAAACAATAATTATAGGTCACACACATTTTGATAGATGTAATTGTGAAAATAACCATATAAGATTTCCTCCAAGAATGTACTTGTCCAACCTTTACTAAGAGACAAGTTCCGTTACGAACTTGATCTTGATGGGTACGAAAGTTTCGTACCTTTCCGGCCTCAAAACCCCCATTAATCCCTTTCTTGGATATTAGGGTTTAGTTCCTTTACATATTTCAACATCATCTAAATTTATGACACTCTTAGGGAGGGGAAGTAAAAAGTAACACAAATATAAAAAGTAATAAAATCTGTCATAATTTGGATGAGCACATTTCTGTAAACTCTATGAATATTCAGATCTAACTTATACATTTTGCACTTAAAGACACTTATGTTTCTGCTTGCATTTTCTCATTTTACTTATGTAATGCCTTAACAACGTCCTCTGATATGAAGCAATTTGTGAGCAGTTACCATCCTAACCGATATATTTCTTGCTCCACATGACACCCAGTTCCCAAAGTCACTTGTATCCTTCGAACCACCTTTGTACCTTCATCCAGCAAGCTCCTCCTCGCTTACCTCCGCAATCTTTTTTCCTCATCTGAGAATGGAAAGCTGATTTGAAGAGACACCTCTTATTATTCTTTTGCCGAGAACAGATCTGGAATGACACTGCAGAAAGAGATAGATCGGACCAGAAACCAACCAGTTTCCTTAGGCAATAAGCAAAATTTCGTTCCATATGGAAGGAAATAAAATATCTGAATACACATGATATGTTCGTGATAGGTAAAAAACCCCTTTGTCGAGATTACAAATGTGTAAATCACCCATTTATCTATGTATTCCTGTCTGTCATATTCATACTTGAACAATGAGGTAAACTCTTAACTACTTATTCCCATGAAAAGCAGAAAATTGTCTTCTTCACCTCACTGCCGCAAACACGGCTAACTCCCCCATCCTCAGTTCATGGAAAAACCGTAGGGAGGTTGCTGCAATTTGCGCCGACGGGGAAGGCGGCACAACTTTTCCTTTCACTCGATGCGTCTGATCCGAGTCTCGTACGCCCTTCAGGTGGGAAGGGAGGGCAGAGGCTTCTCTTGGTCAAGGCACAATAATGGCTGACGCAATAAAACATGAACATTTTGTTCAAAGACGTATATACAGTTATTACAACAGAGGCTACTATTTCTGGTAGGAGAAGAACAAATAAGTTTATTATTACTACCTTATGGCACCAAACATTTATATTGAAACAATTACAAGGCAAATTGACAACAAAAGGAACTCTCCTTATCCCTTCTTCGTTCTTCCAGATAGCAGGTTTGTTTTATCAAACCACAGAGACCTTTCGTTTAGATGCTCGGATGGTCAGAAAAAGTCTGGTTTATTTTATTTACGTAAACCAAGTCATGGACAAATAATTTGGGGATTTATTTAAAGTTTTTCTCTCAATATACTGAATGAAGTGGCTTAAGTAAATCTGCCAACATTATATAAATAGTTTATTAAAATATTCATTGTAATCATGGTTTAAAACTTAACTCCTACTCAGGCTTACGTCTCTCTCTCTAGAGGTTAGATTTTGCGGACACAATGGACTCATATTTGAGTTTAAGGTGCATATATACATAGTTGCATCAAGACCTAAGTGTATGTCAAGTTATAGTGAATAATAGCCAGCTAATAAAAAGTGGTTGTATTCAAAGATACATGATGGCAAACCACCTAATCCCATTTTCTTTTGCACCACTTGCATTTGCTTTGAGGTAAGTAGATCTTTCTCAAATCTAGTTCAATGTTGGAACCCTATCCTTTTTGGGGGGACCAAATTCCCTGGTTCAATTGATTTAACCTTTGAATAAACGAATCAAATATAAAATATGTTTGCTTACCTGGATCAAATGATTCGAATTTAAGAATATTCCAAATGATAATCAGCTTATCTCTATGATATTTCCTTTGCATTTTCGTCTTCGAAACTAAACCAATTTAATCCCTAGCTCAGTTTTGAAGGAAAAGCTGATGCGTGAACAAATAAGGTGTTGAAAATCCTACAAAATAGATATTCACTACCAGGATGCAAGCTTTAATCGCTATTTAGTAATAAATTGAAATTGACCCCTATCATTGACCTTTTAAACTGGAGTCAGTAAACTTTGAATTTTGTTGTAAAGCTTTAGGCGGATAAACAAAATGAAAAATCAATGATAGGCAAGAGAAAAAGGAGTTAGGAGAGAAATCACATTTTTTCCTCACATGTTATTTATTCCAACTAATAAAGATGAACAAGGGAAGGCTTATTAAATGACTACCAGGAGTATCAGCTCTTAAAAACGATCGGTCCAAGAATCTCGTAATAAAACAACCAAAATAACACAGCAATTCTTATTTCATGAAGTTCTACGTAATATTTAGATTTAGCTAACAGTCATAGACTTTAAAATACAAATATGTTGGATTTGTAAGCAGGAAAGTACCTTATAATTACAGGCTAATCGCCCTGCTGGAAATCGTTGCGAATATCTAAGAGAAGTTCCTGGCTGACAGACTTCAAGAAAAACTAGCCAAACTAGGAGCTCACAACCCTCAGCAGCACGTGTTCCGCAAGGGACGAGGAACGGATACCGCCCTCGCCCTCCTAACAGAAAAACTCGCTCGCAGGAAAGCTGAGAGAAGGTACGTTAACGTGTTTCTGTGAGATCTATAGAAGGCTTTCGATAAGGTTTGGCTGAGAGGGCTACAATTCAAGATCTTCAACCTCCAGCTAAATCCAATCCTGAAAAGGGTTCTTTGTAACTATGCTACGGATAGGAGAGCCCAAATCGCGATCGAGGGCTACAAAGGACCCGAATTCGTACTCGAGGCGAGAGTTCCTTTGCTGTACCTCGTGTACACAATTGACCTACCTGCTCCAGTGAGGTACGATTCGATGTATCTGCAATACGCAGAGGACATCACTCAAATCGTCCTGAGTCCGTTCAGGAAGGCTGGAAGTCAGGCAAGGGCGACAGCTGCCGAGATTGACAACATCCATCGCTACGAAAAAAAGTGGAAGATTAAAACCAACCGCCAGAATTTCACCATAATTCTAATGAACCGCCAGAAAGTTGACGACGTCAACGTCGACAACGAACTCTATCCATACTCTAACGAGGGAAAAGTCCTGGGCTTACAACTCTACAAATCAGGTTACAAGGCTCACGTAAATACCAGAGTCTCCCTTGCCAAAATAGAGCTGAAGAAACTTCCTCGTTTCCGAAGCCTCATCGTGCCAAACAAGAAAAAGTTGTACATGGTCTTGGTAGGCTCAGTCCTAGTGTACTCGGCTGTGATCATACTGATGAGAAGCTGTACCTCTGTCAGAATTATACAGAGGGTGTAGAATAAAGCCACGCTGCTGATAACTGGCACGCAAAGGATCGACCCTATTCGGCAATCTGTTCTACATCAAAGAATCGGAGTAAAACCGATCAATATGGAGATCCAAAGGCTAGGGAGAAAGACTTGGGACAAACCGATCAGGAAATACTCCCGACAATAAACATAGATTTGAACGTACGTGTAAACAGAATACGCGCAATTGGTAGAACAGCTCTGTTCCCAAGCGGTAAAACCTGCGCAAGACAAAACGTACTACCGATATATACTTAGTAGTATACAAAGGAAAATGCCTTTAATGAACTCGATTCAGATTAAAAGAGTAAACAAAAGAAAAATTAACCTTAACAAAAGAGGCGAAGTACCCAAATTAAAAATTAAAAAATTAAAATGAAAAGAGGCGAAGCGCCCAAACTCAACATAATTCAAAATTAAATCAAAATTAACTAATTTTACCAAAAAGAGGCAAAGTGCCCATATTAAAAATTAAAAGTTAAAATAAAAAGAGGCGAAGTGCCCAATTCCAAGCATAGATCATCAAAATTAACCAACTAAAACAAGAATTAGAAGACAGAATAAAATAAACGAAAAGAGGCGAAGTGCCCAAACTATTATTCAAATTGAAAATAATAAATAAAAAAACTTAATAAAATTTAACTAGAGATATTAAGCATAATAAAAAACACTGAAAGGCTTGAATGCCACGACAGTGAATTAAATTAAACTGAACAAATAAAAATATATATACATAACAATGGAAAAACCTGGCTGTCATCGACAGTCAGCACCATTACTGACGGTGGAAGAAAACTTTATTAAATAAAAATAATAAGAAAGCATGCTAGTGATGCCCTAACACCAGGGCAAACTAGAAAACATTTTCACACCTTTATAAACCTACCACACAATTCATCATTTTCATTAATTAATTAATTAGTCGCAATGTATACGAGTTACTTATGTATACAAAAGGTAAGTAAATGATTTCGGATGACTGAAGTCCAACCTAAACTGCTCTTTGATTTTGCCATGTAATATACACCTTATTTTCTTATAAAATACATAGAATTTCAACATATACATACGTCTTTACTTTTTATAGGGAAACTGTTCAGGCTGATCAATCAGTACAGGAATATTTTTGAGGCCTCTTAAAACACTGTGTAGCCGCTCTCTTTTTTTGCATTTCAAATAGAAAAAAAATAGAATAAAAAGTTTCATTGATTGAGTGAATGTAAGTTCTCATGGCGCGCATATTTTCTTTTTAAATTTTAGTCTATTTCTTGTTTTTACAATGGATTTACATTTGCTAAGAAAATGAAATCATTTTTTCTCCATTATCAGAATTCATTTGCTTCTATTGCATACATTTTATAAATAAAGTAGGCAACCTCAAAACTACTTTCAAAATGTAAGAAGGCAATAGTTTAAACAAGAACTGTATATGTTCTGCACTAAACTAATCTTCAGCTCTTGTTTTACTGCACAAACTCGCAAATAACCTGGTGGAGCACATTCCAGTTTCTACAAATATGTACTGCCTTATATTTTATTAACTCATTATATGTCAAATATTTCGCACGGGTGTACAAAAAAATCAAAATAAGTATAAGTTCGAACGTTATTGTATTTTATTCTGGCCTTCAAAAATCTCGGAGTTTGTCACAGTTTGTGAACTTCTGCATCTCCTTCAGCTTGCTAGCCCTTATCCCCAGATTCTCAAGCAGATTAAGACAGAGGATTGCAGATATCAGAGAAATGATAAATCAATGTGTTATTTCTCTACGCTCTTCATTACCTCTTGTGCCTTATGATACGGTGCTCCGTGACGCTGATAAAATTCCCTGATCATCCCCAAGCTTCTCTTGGATCATAGTAGGCGGTGCTTTTGGAGGACATTCTGATACCATTCTTTTTTCAAAGAGATGATTTTAAAAATAAATAATGAGCTCAATTCCATAGACAATATTTAGCCCTATACCGGATGTTCTCACAATCCTTTACTCTTGGCACAATTAAGAAATAATGGTATCTTACTCCATTAATTTCCGGAAAGTCGATATCCATGAAGTCTCAAACATTGACAAGGGTGGTTTATAACAGAAAATTATTTTTTTTTAGTCTTTCTTCTTCTAGTCCTTATATCTTCTGCATAAGGTTAGCCTTCTTTGATGTTTTGCTTTTTTTGTTACAATACTTCTCATGAAACCGTTATCATGGGTGAAAATATAAAAATACCTAACTGCTGGCATTGTTGAATAAGGTCAACACTCTCAACATTACGATTTCGCAGTTGGCTCCTCACGGAGAGCGGCCCTGTCACTTAATGTATACTCTTGAACGTCCTTGGGCGGCCTTCCTTAGAGCACTTGCACGTACTCCCTTAGCGTTTTAGCGATCGATAGACTAGTTTTAGTGTTTTAGTTCTAGCAACAATTTCTGTATACGATAGCTTACTTTATTGCAACGCAGGGAGGTGATGATTGTTAACAATAAGATAAAATAATACCAGTTTCCGTTCATTTTTCTGCATTCTTAACAATGGCTTCTTCTTGAAAGATAATCTTTTTATTCTTAAACATATTGAAGAGAAGTGGTTGCTTTGCCGATTACGTTTGTGCGAAGGTAAACTTTTTGAAATGCGCATTAAAGAGACTTATATTTTTTTACGCCCAAGATAATAGCGGGATTCCTAGAGACATAGGGGTAGTTTATTTGATAATACAGACAAGTCATGTATCGCAAGAACAGATAGCACATATATACGAGTACATATAATAATAATAATAATAATAATAATAATAATACTTTTGTTGTTAAAAATTGTGCATTTTGCAGAACCTTTGCGCATATATATACAATAATTCGTTTCGTTCTCACGAAAGTGTAATGGTTTATTTTATTCTTTGCATTTCGTCCGGTCATCCAAATAAACCCTATGCAAAATCTACCATGTTATTGTGAAGTTATTGTAAAATTGCAATTATACAATTTAAGGACATAGATAACAACAAAACCATTTAATTTATTCTACGTCAGAAGATAAAAAGTATACGTAAACATTAAATAAATTAACCCAAACAAAAATAGATTAATCTACTTATCGAAATCCTCTAGCTCTCTACTCCCACCACGTCTGAGTGACATTTTTTAAAAATTATGAGGGGTGAAAGATTAATAATTGGTGCCCAGACACCAAATGAAAATTATAATTATCCTTAAGAGCAAATGAAGCATGATATTATTTTACCTCTACTCAGAGATATAAAAATAAAGATGGAAAATGGAGCGAATCACTGTAAGTTAGTGTGTGAAATTGCAAGGAAACAGTAATCGGGAAGTACTACACGGAAAGTTAGGTACTATCGAATAATTTATTTCAATTATGGAAACCGCTTCTTTAAGATAAAATGCTCAACTTAAATATCATAACTTTCTAAACTCGTTGTTCGCTAGATCTCTCGAACTTTATTGAACTTATTCATGATGATAATCATTTAAATTCAAGCATTTATATGACAATTGATGGAATCTAAATAGTATAGTGTGAGACCTTAATGAATACGAGAGCTGATGATTCGTATGTTTGCTAAAAAAAAATCAAATACTAGGTTTGACTCAGAAAAATTTCATTAAGAAGGTTTGAATCTACATAACTTATTGTTTAATAGAAACGCCTACCACGCAAACCGTTCCGAAAGTAAAACTTGTTAGTTTTTTGCAAGAGAAGAAAGTAAGAATGGTGAATTGATTCTGCATTAAATTCGGTATTTATCATAGGTATTTTTTCAATAAAGTAAGTAAATTTGAAGCTAAATCTTTCGATGGGGAATTATCATAAGGGTAATGCTAGAAACTAGAAAAATAACTAACTTTTTTTCTACAAAAGTTTGGAAATAGAATTAAGAAATATAGAGTGGGATGGGTAATTCAGCGCCGTTAGCAACTTTGAATTCCACACATGTGTGTTATCTGGCGTCGGTTCTCTCTTCTACTTATCAGAGTAGACTCAGTTGTATATCTTCTGAGAAAGAAGCAATACTATGGTTTAATTCAATTCCTTTAAAAAATTCGCTCCTGATGCTCCAATGCGAAGAATTTATTGTGCTTGGGTGTTGATCTTAGGAGGGTACACATAATTAGGAATAGTTAAAAGCATCAGACTAAGATTAACAGCGTATGGCGTCTCGTAAACCTCACTCTAAGTGTTCTTATATGAGAAGATATCCCGAGTTTGTCGCGGAGATCCAATACATCCTTGAAAACGATCCCAGCAAATCAATGACGTCCGTGGCCAGTGAAAAGGGGGTGTCAAAGTTTATCTTCAGGTAGTTAGTGAATGATAACATCCCTATTAATTATACAATATGAGAAAGTGACAGCTTCTGTCGCAGGAAATGAAGGACAAGCGGAAGGAACGAGCTGCGAGCGAAGCTTATAAACAATCCACAGTAGCTCTGTCATAAACAGGGGATAAAATAGCAACACAACCTCGGGCTTATTGTTTCCTCCATAGATGTACCGATAGTCATATATACCAAGTTCTGGGTCCTTATAAGAGTCTGTAGGGTGGTAAGTAGGGAACACCACGTTATATCTCTGTTTATCTTCTCAGAGAGCTACATCGAGGGCCTGGACTAGGTGGTATTGTCCTGGATCCAGGAGGTAGCCGTTCTAAGGCAGTACGTATGGCAGGAGAACTCTGCACTACGCCACACAAGCAGGAGGAATCAGACTATGCTGTCAGACAATATGTTCAAACACATCACTCCGAACATCTGGCCTCCAAACTTCCCAGAATCCAACTCTCTGGATTATTATATGTGTGGACTGGTTGAGAGGGAACAATAAGGCCCGTGCATCACCAAGGTGGATCTTATGTCCAGAATCCCCCCCCAGTTTTCATTCTGTTATAAAGGCAGACAGTCCAGAAGGTCTGAGGTCGGTTCCGGCACCGCCTTGAGGCTCTGGTTGAGACCGATGGTGATTTCATTGAATAAAATGAATAGTGTAAACCTTCAATTCTTTATCAAGTAAGTTTGTAAAATATGTATGTATATATCTATAAAGAACTCTTTATTATTTTCTTTTATGTTGAAGTTAGGCGATAAATCATTCATCGCAACCTTCATATTCGTCAAATTAAATGCTCATTAAATAGTTGATATGAAGATCCATTACAAAGTGGTCGTGTGAACCAAATAAATAGTCTTTCTGAAACTTCGACATTACCTGGAGCTGTTGCATTGAAATGTAAACCACCATCTAAATAATTTTCAATGTCAAGTGTTGGAGAATTTTAAAAACGGAAATTGCGATTTTGAGAAAGATCGCCTAGTATTGAAATTCACTGTATGCACTTGGAAATATTTAGTTACGCCTTCCTAAAGTAGAGCTAATAGGCATCTGAAAGATTATATGAGTGGCTAGATAAGATAGCCACTTTTCTTAAGGCACTAACATACCTGGTTTTCTTTATATCATTAAATAATGAAAGAACTGGGGCCAGATGCACTGCAACAATTGACTTAATTAATTGTGGGAGGTGCTCTTAGAAAGTTGGCTGGAGGTTTTAAGGTTGAGTGCTCATCGTAAGAGTAAAATGCGCAATGAAGCAAAAGTTCTTAATCACATTGCTTTTACCTGAAATAACTCTTCTTAGCCCATATACAGCTGGGGGAGAGAAAATGCAATGTAATGAATGATGAGAGAGTGGTGAGCTAAAGTGAAAGTTGCTGATGTTAGATAAGTACCAGACGCAATGAAAAGTTTTCAAAGCATTCGACATAAGTGCTAACAGTCCTTCAGTCACAACCGGGACATTGTCAATGTTATCTGGTTAAATGAGGGTTGAAGTATATCAATTACCTTTGATTTCTATCAAACGAGAGGAATTTGAAAGAAAACGAAAGGAAGAAAATCCACAGGTGATGCTCTTGTGCTTATGGAAACTCCTGACTGACCCACCAAAAGAGTAATTTTCCATCATAGTTTCACGCCATTAAACTATATTAGCCTTATGGTCTTGAAATGACAAAATCAAATGATTCAATCTTGGCTGAAGTCAGCTCGCTTCAAGTAAAGTTGTATATGACTTTGTGCTAAACCGTTATTGTCATTCTACGCAAGAATAAAATATTATAAGGACAGATTACTAGAGACTATGCTTGGCAAAATGCAGACAATTAAGAAAAAAGCATTAGAAAGCCCTTTTGCGTCATTTGTGTGGTCACTACTTTGAATGTTTGTCCTAAGGTGCGAAGCTCCTCTAGGTAAAGTTTCGAAGACAGGTCTCACAGACTAGATATTGCAAGCCAAGTTTTTCCTTTTTTAATCTTCTATTAACTTCCGTCGTCGACACCACTTAGGAAAGAAGCCCGCTGTTAAACATTTTCTTTGCTATATCTCCAAGATAAAATGTGGCCTCTTTAAGCTTCTCCTCTTGTCAAATCTTCGTTAATCGTAACGCTTTATTTGATTCTTCCTCCTACTTCATTTGAAGTAGTGTGGACCTCACCATTGGTGATAGCATTCATTTGTGATACAAATTAATTGACCTTTTCGATACGTTGAGTTTAATTTCTCTCTATACTAATGTTTATTTTTAATTGAAGTCCATGAGATCAATCATGAATCCGATATGATTTGACCCCAAAATATTTCAAAATATTTCTATAATTTACTCTTGTCATATTTCAATTTTAAAGCGCCGGGTGGCTAACTCCACTATAGAGGAGCAATCACGTTATATTTAGATGGTATTCCTCTTCCTCCCTTATTGGTTGTCAGAATCTATAAGCCGTGATCTTACCATATGCCTTATGGAAAAGGAAAGATTTAGGAGGAAAATTGGTAACAGACCTTATGCAATGATCATTCAAATTAATTGGATAAAAGTGACATAAAAAATAAAAGTGAAATAGGTTAGAATGGATTGTATTTCAAAGATAAAAATATCAAAAGAAATATTTCTTTTATGCACAACACTTGTAATTATTACATTTTACAAAGTAATTAAGCTCAACTTAATTAATGGCTGGTATGATTATGATACATGCATATAAAAGGTTTTGTTCTCTGAAATTCAAAGCATTGTTGTCGCCAGCAAGAGATCAAAACATTAGCTGAATGAGTTTTTCTTCGCTCATACAGAAACCATTAGAACAATTCAACGTAAATTTGCAGTGAACTCAGAGGGGAGTGGCTTCTGGCTTTTCACTTTCGAGGAATGTCTCCGTTAAGGAAATTCTTGCCCTCCTCGGAAACGCTTCTTGTCAGCCACTCTTCTTATATTTCTTTATTTATGATCAAAGGTAAATTAACTTTTGATAATTTTACAAAAGAATATTGAGCTTCACAAGTAAAACTACATCTCTCTCTTTCTCTCTCTCTCTCTCTCTCTCTCTCTCTCTCTCTATATATATATATATATATATATATATATATATATATATATATATATATATATATATAATTAGGACACGAAATGTGAATGAAGGGATATAGGTCATTCAGGATAGAAAAGTCATAAGTAAGTGTTCAAGGTTGAGCATCGAGGTGTGAAGAAAGTTTTATTTTATGATGTACAGTGAAGTTTCCAAGAATGGTAGTTTGAGAGAAAGTCATTTGGAATGCATTCCACTTATGGTCTCATTTGTTTTTAAAGAGTTATTCTTGCTACTTTACGTGTTTGAGTGAGTAAATGGAAAAAATATTTGATTTCTAAGTCTGCAGTTATTACTTAATAACGTAGTAGATCCTTTGGTGTGGTTAAATATTTCCGCTTTTATAATGTATCGTCTAGATTTAGAAAGTAGGAAGTCTGAGAATACCTACGATTTTTATATACCAGTCTTGATTTAACGAATATTTTTAGTCAAATTAGCGGAGAGTGGTTACTTTTTTCTCTATTACATTTTCTTTCCCTAATTTTGAGTATTCGATTCTTACTTGTGGTACAATTATAGTAGTGTCGAAAGATATTGTTACATTATAAAATACCATAAGCGGCAAAGACCCAGCGATCAACCTATGATCGATAATTAAGAAATTTATAATTATTTTGAAGGCTAAATCAGATATTGCGAAAACTTATTACCAAAGTTTGCAATTGTATATGTTAGATAAACTCTTTGTAATTTATGTTTAAATGCTTATTAAGTTTCCAGTAGGACAGAACCGAATCCATTGCGTATTTATAAAAACTGAATTGGTTTCCTTCTCATTCCTCTGTTTTTCGACGAGTGCCACATTATTTTTAAATCAACCTATTATTTACGCATCTATACTAACTGTATTCCACTCCAAATACTCCAGTATATGTTTGTGACAGCGTTTCTTTTACTCTTTATATCAAGTTGATGGAAAGACGTTGTTTCCCTTTAATTGATTCTAAACTGCAGAACTCTTAAGGACCTACTATGGAGCATCTGGTGACCATACATAAAATTATGATATTTACAATGAGATTCTTTCCGTTTTGCAAGAATCGTCTACCAAACTCTTGCATACCATTATATTGCGCTAAGAATTTATCAATCTACAAATTGTGTTCTGAACTGGATTAATTAGCTAAAAGGAGCATAAATATTGTATCTATATCAAATCTTTTGGGTTTTTTTAAGCTTCCTAGAATTTTACCTGTGAGATATTTAGTAACAACAACCGTGTTTGTCCTATCACCGTTATCCTCTTTAAGCTTAACTCATTCTAGCTATTTCATCATTTTTGTTGAATTATTGATCTACTAGTCTCCTTCAATTTAATTTTTTTCTCGTTATATCTAAATTGATTTTGTAACGGTACCCTATTGGTGACTTCAAAGATTCCATTCCCTTCTTGAAAAAGAATCTACAAATATTTACTTTGATGTTCATGAACAATAATTAGTCTCTCAATTATATTGCCATAAAACAAAATTTTAAGCAATAGACGATTAAGAGTTTTGGAGGAACGAATAAACACTGATAATACTTATGAAATGCTACTACAGAGATACTTAATTTGAGAAAATTACAGACTGGAACACTTGCCAAGCCTCAACCCTCGGTGTTTTCGTTTCCTTTTTTTTCAAGTCGGATGAATTTGGTAGTTTAAAATAGTCAAGATTAGTTTAAATAAGTAGTACTACCCAACTTAACTAAATAAGACTAAGGAATACTTTCTTGTAGAAAAAGAAACTCGATAAATGCCGGAGCAATGTATTTGATTTAAAATTTCTGATACTATAACAATAAGCTATAAGAAATCGATTACAAACATATGATTTTGTGTTACTTGGATCATATTTGAGGAGAGGTTAGTGAGGTAAATTAAAAAGTTGTAAATCGTATGACCAAGAGGGATAGTCCCTCCAATGACCCGAGGCGTTTTGTGATAAGAGGATAAATGGTTATTCCATTGATGGTTTCCCATGGTTCAAATCACCTACAAGTGCTTTCGAATGGCTAAATGTGGCTTCTGCCACTAGATGGCGCCACCCAACGCCAAATCCGATGGTAGATTTGAAATCTCCTGGGTGAATAATCATATGTCCCATGCTTATATGGGTCATTTCACGTCTCTAAATGCGTAAAATTGAACTTTATTTCTTTTGAAAAAATGCAACGCCTAGATCCAGGGCTTCGCCGCAGGTAAAAATAATACATCTTAAAACCGTGGTATTTAGCTTCAATTAAACGTTCCTGCAAAATGCAATGGACATATTTCATTAAGAAATATATATAGTCACCCAAATTACACATGTCACATCTTTTTAAATATTTCTGACAAAGGTAAACTAACTGTGATATAATTATTTATGTTCTATAAATCCTTGTATAGTTTTGTATGATTGCCGCTATGATTTTCTGTGATCTATTGGCAAGCAATAATATTTCTTCATAGCACGTTATTTTGGATAATTTATTATAAAGATATGTGTGTACATTCCCAAAGCATCTAGAGAAAGAAATATGAATTTGAAACATTTTAGAAGCATGATTACAAATGAGAGTAACACACATAGCTCTCATCATCCTGGATTAAAAGTACACTAGTACGTAATTCCATGGCCTATATACACCCATTCAAGTACTGAGTGTGAAGATGTCTTTGCATGTATGTATCTGAGTGTGTAACCACGCCAATTGTGTTCATTAAATATATACACGCGTGTATGTATTTGGCTCCGCTTTCTAAATGCTACGGTTGGTTGGTAGGTGTTATTATTTTCATGCTTCAGATGGCCCATGAAAATCGAGAGGCCTTCAACTTGAATAATTCGTTTGGATTTGAATTCCCAAGAAAAGAAGAGCGATCGAGTTGCGAAATTCTCTCACAATGTTTCTCTTTTTCTCTGTCTGACGCTGTCAGTCTGGCACTCTTTCTATTCGTTTCTATCTCTCTTTATCCCTGGCATCTCACTAGTATCATGGAAGGGTATTGTCAGATAGTAGTAATCTCTGCCTCGTCATAATGACGGGATTTAGGAATGTTCCCAAGACGATGTCGCTTCATCTCGGCTGGACGAAAAACACTGTGTAAGGCGTTTTAAGGCTTAAGTAATCCTAAAAAGATTTTCAAGAACCTGCGTTGGGACTAATATGATGAATATGGTGGCGATATCAGAGACCAGAGTGAGAAATTAGGAACTAATTTGTGTAAATATTCTTAATTGTACCACATATCTCAAATAATTTAGTCACGAAAGTCCATAACCAGTTTTATTAATATTATATAGAGGAGCTTCAGTCAGTCAAAAATTAACAAAATGGCAGCATTATAAATATTTTGCACTGATGACTTCGTAAAAAGTTTTTTCCTCAATGGTTTCAGGAAAGAGTTCCATCATGAATTATTTGCTTGCACTAGCCATATTACTAGTAGTTTTTGATAGAGAGCAAGAAATAGTGAATGTATCGACAATGATACATACGTAAAATCTGTGAAGACAAATAGCGATCATCATGGATCAAATAGTGATACTATAGCGTGCAGTTACAAGGACATTTTTACTATAACCTGCCTTCTATCTGGATATTTCAACTACAGCGTGCAGTAAAATAGGACATTTATACTATAACGTGCCGTCTAAGTGAACATTTTTGCTATAGCATGTGTGCCACCTGGATATTTATAATAAAGCGTGCGGTCTACTTAAACATTTTTACTATGACGTGCGGTCTACATGGACATATTTACTATAGCGTGTAGTATACTTGGCTATTTATACGAGAGCGCGCGTACGACCAAGACATTTTTACTTTAGCGTGCATTCTACTTGGACATATTTATTATAGCGTGTGATCTACTTGGACACTATTATTAGAGCTTGCGGTCTATCTGGCATTTACAATGAGGTTGCTAAAAAATAAATTTACGCTACTCATATAATAAACGATCATCAAACAAACAAAACAATAAGAATGTTGAATCATGCTTTCATATTAATACACACCTTGTGGCACATCTCTAATTATATTAATCATTATCTAGTAATAATCTTCATTCTACTAAAAGCGTAACCTATCAGATATTATCTCAAGATACTGAGCGACTTCTTTCGTGGCATATTACCAGGCATTAAAGCAAGAGGTAAAGCTCCGGATATACTTTATGTGAAAATTCAAAAGATTCAGATTCTAATATCCTGGGGCAGATTGATTGTTGTTTTTTTTTGTTTATTGTTTATTATTTAGAAATTTAAAGCAAAAAAGCAAGGTTGCTGTATCACGCAGAAAATTAGTATGGAGAGAGATATAAAGAAAGTAGTGAAGGCAAACCAAGTAAAAAATAGTGTAAGGTATATATCCTCGCAGGTCCTCCTGCAGGCATCAAGGCCGAGAGAATGTGCAACTGTGTTCACTGGGGCATGAAGGGCTTGTCGTTCCTCCAGGTTTGAATTGTAGCCATGATATTACTGTCGCTACACCATCGAATCCCTCAAAGGGGATAGATGTAGAAAGAATAAAAAAGATATGTATATGGAATTTTAAAATAAGGTGCAAAGGATGACCTGAGGGAAAGCAATGGTTTCTCTTGGTGCACTCGGTTCAGGAGGAAGGGACAACTCCTAATAGTACCAAGTGTACCAGTCGATACAGCCCCTTCTTCATGAGGACTGATTATTTTATCAAATATATGGTAGAGTTAAACGTGTGTTGATTGGCAAGGTAAAAACTGGTGCTAAAATGTTTGTGCGAACGTCTGTATACAAAGACGCATTTTCTGTTGACTCTTCCTGTAGGAGTTTTCTTTCAAAACTTTCCGATTGCCTGAGAAAATGATTAAAATAGTCAACAATTTATCCCTTTTGATATAGAAGGATACTCTTATACGGTTACGCAAAGTAAACTACTTAGAAATGTATAGTAATGATGTTTCTTCGTTTTGAAAAAGTATAGAATAAGATTCGTTTTAACACAATTACGATATTTTACTTTACAAATACATAAACTTTTTTAACTCTTTCGGAACATAATAATCACGTAGATAGTCACTTTTCAAAAATAGGCTATTATTTTGGTAAATTTGAGGCCTCTTCACTTCGACTTTTGTCATAATCTTTCCGCGTCATTTCTACTATTCACGCTTGGCCTGAGTTGTTAACCAATAGCAGGCTTTTTTTTTTATTTTTGCAAACGATCTGCGCATGTGTCCTTTGGCAGTTAACCGATAGCATTCTTTCTTATATTTTCGTAAATTTCTGACTTAACGACTCGGGTGTTTGTTTCATGTAATCCTATAATGCCTCGTCCTTTGATCAAAAATGTTTCGTTGTATTTATTCCTGAGGCACGAGCGAAGCAAGCGGGCGGGTTATGGGAGAGGGAGCACCCCCATAATGACAACCCATATTACGGCTCGATAACGGCTTCCATTAGCCAAACGCCTATACGAATAATCCATACAAAGAACTTAGCACACTTTCGTAATAAAATTGGAATTAGCACGGATAAACGAAACATAAATCACGATATAGTTCAATTTGTAACGAAACACAACACAAGCACCCGAGTCACTACTCACTAAGATTACCTTCAGTTCATAGTGTATAATAGCGTGTAGTTTCTGTGCTCGTAATACCAACTAATACGAGTAGTTTTTGATGACGATTGTCAGGAATTAGGAATATATAGGGCTCACAGTGTGAGGTAAAGAAGTGGTGAGTTAAGAATTGAATACGTTTATGTCTTTGAAAATTAAAAAATCTTTTAAATGAATTTGAAAATATGTTTTTAGTCGTGTGCGAGGCTAGTCGTGGGTGACTCTACATCTCACTATGTAGGTCAGTCAGTCGGTCCTCATTTTGCAGATTCTAACGAAATTTGAAATTCGAATGATATAATTGCCAAAGTCCTCCCAAGGCTAGCCCGGGAATTATTTTTCTGGCAATAACATCATAATTCTTGAACGAATTCTCACGAAATTTGAAACCAGTATGTTGTTTTATATTCTTTTTCGAATGATATAATTGCCAAAGTCCTTTCAATGTTAGCCAGGGATTCTTTTGTTTTGGTAATAAAATCATAACTATTCAGCCCATTATAACGAAATTTAAAACAACCCATATGCTGTTTTACATTCGGGTTCGAATGATATAATTTTCAAAGTCCTTCCAAGGTTAGCCCAGGAATTATTCTGTTTTCGGAATAACATCATAACTACTCGGCCCATTCTAACGAAATTTGAAACCATTATGTTGTTTTACATTCTCTTTCGAATAATCGAATTTTCAAAGTCCCCCCAAGGATAGTCCAGCAATTATTGAAACTTTTGCTGGTTGTAAGGTCATAAATCTGAATAAGTTAGAGCATGGGACATTTTGGTCAACAGACCTTGTTCTTATGTATTTTTATGTGTACTTTTTATATTTTAAACTAGTTTTCGCTTGAAATACATACTTTTCATATTATGGAACTTCATTCGATTATGGGTAATGTATGCATTTCCGGGAAAAACGAGTGTCAGATCTGAAAACTACACATACAAATACACAGAAAAACAATTTTTTTAAAATCATTTGCAAATATGTGTTAAAACGTATCTCTAGGAAAATATATGTAACTATATTTCCAAATGTACCTCAATTTCGATGAGTAGCCTTGTTCCAAAGACTTTTAAATTGCTCATCGGAATTTTCACAGTGTCTCACCCGATGAAAGGTGGCTTTTCCACGATCAACAATAAGGTCCGTAAGGTTTTTTGAGGTTGTTATTTGAAGCCACTTCCGGTGACTCGTGGAGTATATATCTTTTTTTTATATAGGAATATTGAAAGTGAGTGCCAACAGCGAACAAATGTTGGATCCGAATATAGTTTCATTCAGCAAAGGGACAACTTTTATAGATGATATTCAAGGTGGTTATAGCACTAATAAAGGACTGACTAATGATAAATAACATCCAAGATAGGACTATACCTATGATATTAACTTCGTAGGTAAAGATAGATTTTCCTATCTCAGTTTAAAATCATGAGAGGTGTAGCTTACATAAATTGCTTCTTGTTATGCCTTTCGTTTTAAGTTAAAAAAAATATTTGAACATTGTTGAAGCCTTTTATTATTTTGAAATTTGAATACTTCAGCTTCTCATCCCGGGCTCTTTTCAAATTTGCAAGTTCATTTATTTCTGTGTCTCTTCGTAGGACTCTATTTTAGAACCCTCTATTATCTCGTTGTTGTGAACCGTTAGAACACCCTGTCGCAGGAATCGAGGCAAGAATCTTTTCCATTCTCTGAACCAAGAATTGATCAATTTTTGCAAGTTCCCTCGTATGCCATATGAAGCAATGTTCTTTCGCAGAAATCCTGGACTCGTAATGAATGACTTTTGAAAATACATCTTAAGATATTTCAGAGCAAGTTTGGGTTAAAGAGATTCGACTATTTGATATCATGGCTGGTTGTGGGGATTTTCGATCTAATGTATTTCTTCTTATGTAGCTCACACGTCTCTGATTTGAATGTCAACAGAATGAATAGAGCGATTAGAAAATTTAGATAAAAATTTTGTTCGCCACAGACTTTTGTCTTTATGCACACTGTAGCAAAAGCCTCAATCTCCAGGCAGCTAGAGTTTACACTTTAATAATTTGGAAATAATGGCGTGTATTTGTCATGGTAGAATTTTTTTTAATTGATGTTTTACGCCTAGATTACAAGTCTACTTGCCCACTCTTTTAAATAGATTCCCCAAACTATGAGAATTAGGCAACCATTGTGGATTCTTGTCAGAAACCTAGTTTAGGAAACACTTCTATGGATTATTTGCTGGTTCATTCATAAAAAATAAAAGTTTGGAAACAAAGCAAAGAGTGATTTGCCGGAAAGTATATTGCTTTACTAAAGCCAGAAACTCGGGGATAATCTTGCTATACCTATCATTCAATTTATTAAATAACTTGTGGTTAAAAGCGGATTTGTCATTGTAAAAGAACAACCTCTGATCCCTCTCCCCTCACCATTTATCGAAAACCATGTGCTATTGGTATCCCACCATTGACGACGTCATTTCGTGTTAGAAAATTCTCGAATATTTTACTCCTGAGCACGTTGAGAAAAGATTTCCCAAACCTGCGAACTCGTTCCAAGCCTTCCCCCGGTTACGAGGTGTGAAAGAGCCGCTCTGTCTAGCCCCTTGCTGCTAAATGATGAATCGTCTCCGCCTCCGGATTAAGATGTCTGGAGCTTGTGACTCCTTTCTCCAAACTCCCCCCCTCCCCTCCAGAATCGGGTATGCAAATACTCAGGCTATTCTGTATTCGAAGAGTCCAGCCCGCATCTCAAGGCCGTCCTTATCGCCTTGTCCCGTGAGCGTTCTTCAGACAGCAAGCCTTCTTCAGCCATGATTCTACCCAAGTCAATTGGTAGCTTCTGTGAACGGCAAGCCTTTGAATTTGCGCAACATTCTCCCTTCGTTTAATCGAACCGAAGAAAATCTCCATCGATTACCTTTGAGGAAAAGAAAATTCCTCCTTCAGTGGAATTACGAAAACTCCCACATTCCCCTTCAAAGATAATTTTTTAAGTTTGGCTATTTTCATCGGAAGGTTGGTTCAGATCATGCCCCACTTGCCTCATTTGGATAGTGTCCCCACTTGCCTCATTGGATCGTTCCCCAATCGCCTCATCGCAAGAAAGACCTTCCTCGAAGTCACCGACCCGTAAGACTGAAACCCACTCCATTATTAGTATTGTCAAGTTCCCCCTTTTTGATCTGAGCCTAGTTAAATTAATTAATTAATTTCATTTGAGAATCCCTCCTCATAATAATTATCAAGAGAATCTTTCAATTTAAATAATTCCTCTTTGTCTATTAATATTCTTCTTTTGATCTGTGTAAATAAAATTGTATTTTTGTTGTTTCATCTTTAACTAACCTTGAACGATACTCTCGGTCTTTTCAAGTAAATCTCGCCAACCATTTATGCACTCTGTTTGATTATTAAGGATTTGAAACCCAACGCCTTAAGTGCGAGCTCCTAGTCGGTCGTTAATCCCTGCGAACATTCATTCAACGGCTCGCGTTGCAGTAGGTGATTAAATCACCCCCCCCCCCACACACACACAATATAAGAGTAGTGCATGGTATAGAGTGGTTGTACCACAACAGTCATAACACAGAATTTAGAAGAAAAATTATAAATTTAACCATAGAATTATGGTTGGTGTTTGGCTTCAGCCCTCTCTATCTCTGCCTTAGTTCACATTTGCATTTGCAGGTGACTGTTTCTCTGTCAAACGGTCGTTTTCTCTTCATTTCAGTAATTAAACTTTACTTACCTGTAAAACATTGTGATTTGGAAACTTTTCAAAGTGAGATTACATAAAAGTGTAAAAATTACATCATTAAAAAATTCAGCCACCTAAGTGACCGGATAATAAAAATTGGCTATTTTTCGATGACACTCCAGTGAAAGTCCGTTGCGTGAAGTTACCAGATGCCACCATAATAATTGACCTAACTGCACAAAAACGTTATTTCCTTCTGCACTCGAGAAACGTTTTCTTTTTTTCTGGATAAATAGAAGACATTAGTTATGCAAACATTTATCGCAACTCAGCCTACTGCAGTTCACTCATATCTCACTAACGTGTGTATATGGTGAATGTACATATTAAAATTGTTACATTTATGTATTAAGGTTGTCTGTGAGATTGGAGGTAACTGCGTAGTCAATTGTACTGAATGACTTAACAAGTAATTAGGCGTTGACGATTTGCAAGATTAGAGATGATTTGAAGCAAAAGAATTATATTTAAGAAGGAAGAAAGTAACTTGCTGTCGAAACCCACACCGACAAGTACAACATTGACGACAGCATGCGATATCCGCATGCAAATTAACCTAAGCCATGGACTTTAATGAGTGTACAAAACAAATATAACCCCAAAATATTACTTTCAAAGAAATTTTCTTGCCTAGAGCAGCTTGATCAGCAACATACACGTCATTGTTTCAGTGAGTGACAGACAGACTTTCTTGATTTTTTCGTGTCCAGAACTTCTTTCTTTGAAGATTTTTCCTATCAATTAGTAGCTTGACTTTACTGCTTCATTTCTCTCATTCACACTTCGTTCGTCTTCTTTCCAAAGGTCAAAATCAGTGTCCGTATTGGGATTAGATGCATCCAACTTCTGGGATTTAACTGACCTTAGAAATAATCGGTTTACTTCACCACTCTTTATTACTCTATAGAATAAAAGAAAGGTAATTTTTACCGTTTTTGTTCCTGCTCTAGTTTTTTGGTTAGAATTTTTATTTTTCAGCGGGGTCATACAGTTTAACAAAGGATCCATACAATGCACCTTTCCATCTTATGGTAGTTATGGTAAAGTCAATCACAATATGGGATAAATCTGGCACCCAACCATATCGATGCAAACGGAAGTGGTATTTCCATTCAGTTAGGCAGTAAGTAGTCAAACTCTAAAGTGGATTAACACCCTAAATAATACATCCATTGCCAGTGCACTCTTGCGAAAATTTATGACTATTATTTTTCGACTTTTGTAAAGTTTTATGCTCATTTTGTTTGCAAACCTTTGAGAGTAATGAAATTTAATAAAGTTCCAGGTTCTACTTCCAATTTTTCTTAATTCTCTCCATTTATCTAATTTTTCTTTTTAAAAACTAAATATTCCTATTAATCACGACCAATCATTTAAATTCTTGAAACAAAATTAAGAACAAAATATCCAGGAGCTATTGACTTCTTTCCCATCTCTCACTCATTTTAACAACCCCTGCAACCAAAACATCGCCTCAAAATGATTGAAGTGATTTTAACAGCAAAACATCCGGTATTCCTGAGTGTTTGATCTGATGTAGTAGTCTTAAATTCAAAATTTAATGAAAGGTAGACCGTACACTAAATTCAATGCAAAATTAATCCAGTTTAACAATGTTTCCCTTTGGCTTTTTTAAGCTTTTTCAAGATTTAGTAATAAAAATTAGTCCCAGGGACATTTATGAATACCCCTGTAATCGGATAACCAAGATGATGGCTATTCCTTCGCCATTGAAAAATTGCCTGTTATTTTTGGAGTTTTTCTGTACAATCCTCTAAGAGTAGTAATGATTCTGAAGGCAGGGGATCAAGGACTAATCAACGAGTGTATTTTCACTCAATAAAAAATAGGAATAGAAAAAGTTAAATGAAGAGAGGTAGATAAATAAAAACAACAGTAATAGTAAAAGAAATTAAAATAGTAAGATAATGAGCCTAAAACGCGTGCCCAGCTCTTTATTAAATCTCAGAACAAGTTCGAACAAAAATAAACCTCAAATTACAAAATATAGATCCTCTACGTGGAATATTTGTTCTTTGGTGTTTCAGTTCACGTATTTATGTATTATTTTTTGAAAAGTGTTGTCCTTTAAAGTACGGTCTTACGTTGTACACCCTTTTTTAAATTAATATTAAATATTTATTACTTATTAAATAATGGCGTGTTTATGATCACACACTTATCAATCCTTGTATCCTTTATTTTATGACTCCTCACTTGATTTTACTTAAAAAAACTCTGTTATTGTGTACTTCACATCCTGAGTACAGGAAAACCGCTCATTCTTGTTTGCTTCCAAACAAGTATAGTTTCGATATTAGTTTATTGCTCTCTCACCATCAAGTTCAATTTCTTTCTTTTTCGCATCTTTTCAAACGAATTTGCTAATCGGGGCGTAACATGTACTTCTAAACCATAGCATTTAAGGCTAACAAGTTTTGTGTATAGTTCTGCCCATTTTTTATATCTACATTAACTTTTCACCTCTTGTCTATGTCAATTCCCTTGATAGATGATGCTTTAAAAGGAAATATACACCTCTAATATGTTTTCTATCTCATTTTTTTTTAAATCGTCGTTTTTAAGACCTATTTTCATGTAAAAACTTAAAAAGTTTCCCCCATTTTTATCCTCTCTGCAAAATGATAAGAGTTTAACCACTTTCTATCATCTCCCTATAAGCTTAGGTTTCTCTCCCACACAAAAATCTTCCGACCCTTTAAGTTCTGCCCTCCCACATACGGGGAAATCATTTCCTTTGTTCACTCTTCCTCTAAAACAGAAAACTCTGAGTTGAATAATTTCCTCATCATATTAATCATGCATTAACACAAATTCCCTCAACATGATATTCAGGCTCTCACTCACTGACCCCATTTGATACCTATCAGCAAAGTACTAACTTGATTTCATGAATTTTGACCTTATATTACCCTTTAGTTGATAAAAGAAGAGCTTCTTTCTTGTCTTAATCCTTCTCATTGTTTTCGCAATCGAGAGTCAATCGATAATATCGATTGCCAGTCGACTTTCAATCTAATCACCAACATTCATTCAACCTACCATCATATTTTGCTCTTGACTCTCTCTCCATTTCGGTTATATGTATGTATTCACCTTTCATTGGAAAACGCCTCACGTCTATGCCTTCTACATCAAGGTGAAGATAAGCAGATAGCAGGAGATGAAAAATGCATTAATAATATGAGTCTTTTATAATTTCCCATCTTTTTGCTTTAAAATTGTTCAATAACCTAAAAAAGGGCCCAAACTATAATATAAGTTTTTCAGGCTATTTAAAAGTTAAAACTACCAAATTATACTTATATTTCTATAGTTTAGTGGTTTTAGGACCTTAAAAAAGACAAAAAGAAGCTTATTTTATTCCATTGAAAATTTTAGGTGATTTTATCATAAAAATTAACGTTAACCGTTTATCTATAACTTCTTTTACATTATTAGCGAAATAACTGATTAAGGATTGTTGAAATTGCCTGATTTTTAACGAATTACAGTTAAAGAAGCAGGTTCCAAGAATTGGTAGGTGTAGAAGTTAAACCGGGACTACAACAAAAACGTAAAGTAAATAAACAGATAAATAGTTATGATAAAATGGTTTACAGAGATGAGAAATAAGTGAGATAAAGAAGTAGATATTGAGGGAGGATTTAAGGGAGCATAAATATTTAGGATTAATTAGTGGAGGTTAATAGAGGGTTTGATAGATAAATAGTAGGGATTGGGAAGTAGATGATTAAAGAGAGGATTCGCGTGTGACAAATCATGCACGCATGGCGCACTGAGCTGAGCAGGTGTAAACATGTTCACACATATTTGGTATGCGAGAAAAATGATCCAATCCCACCAAGAGAATCCACCAATTCCACACCATAATTTTTTAAAGAAAAGTTCCTAAAGGGGTGAATTTGGTGAACTAAAAATATGAGGAAATTATAGAACCCAGGAACAGTAATTGGAGCATGCAAAACTAGAGTGGCACGCAATTCTCCTCATTAAGATCTTCGTCTTGCATCGCAAAATCGGGAGGAGAAAGATTACTTTGCTGCTCAGGCGAGTGCACGAACACTAAATATATATATATATATATATATATATATATATATATATATATATATATAGCAATAAATATATATATATATATATAAATATATATATATATATATATATATATATATATATATATATATATATATATATATATATATATATATATATATTGGTGAGGCGAATGTTGTGTAATTGTTAAACAAATAAAGCCATGTGGCCACATACATCATTAACATAGCGGAACCATGTTATGGGATTAGGTAAGATAGGTGGGGATGAGTTTTTTTCCAAATTTTCCATGAAAAGATTACATGGGAGAGGGGAAATGGCTTTACCCATACTCAGGCCATATTTTAGTCTCTAAAAACAATCGTCCTCTTTAAATACATTGTCTGTAACGCACAAACGAACCAAATGTTAGGTTATAATAACATTAAGAGCTTCATCAGCAGGAACCTTCTTGAAAAGGGCTATTAACATCCAAACCAAGCAACTCTTTAATGGACAGGTCAAAATCTTTAATTTTATTAACACAATCGACAAAAGGAATAATTGCGGAAATTATAAATTATTTTAGCATTATTAATGTCCTTTGCATCGTCTTCACTAGACATATGTAAGTATATATAATATATATATATATATATATATATATATATATATATATATATATATATATATATACACCTGGTACTCAGCAAAGAGAGAAAATAAGACGATTTTACTTTCTTCAAAGTTTTCACTTTTGCCGGCGCTTGATAACGAGTTTGGTCGAAGATGTCGAATGGCAAAATTTACTTTGTTCATTCGTCGGTTTCTCGGTTTTCATCGAGGAACAGCGATATATATATATATATATATATATATATATATATATATATATATATATATATATATATATATATATATATATACATATATATATATATATATATATATAAAGAGAGAGAGAGAGAGAAATCAAGTAAAAATAAATTTCATTACTTCGTTCTACCTGATGAGTATAGAAGATATAGACCTCCTTTTCAGGATAGTTGCACATATGCTCTTTTGTGTGTAAATGTATACGTTTGTGAGCAATACTTGTGCATGTTTGTGTTAGTGTGTGCGTGTTTTTGCGATCTGGCGTGTGCGCGGGCGCGTAGAAACCGCTAAGTGGCGCTGGAGTGAAAGTGGTTCCCGAGAGAGAAGCGTTGCGTAGGAAGTTGCAAGAAACCTGTTGTCTTTTTTTTGGCAATTTTCTTAAATTTGTAGCAACAAAATTCTCTTCAATAAATTAATATTGCAAATTCTTCGTGTTTGAACCAGTAACGTAGGGTATAGTTAAAGGTCCCATCCTTTAATATCGATGCATAGAGAGAAGCGGTTGTTTCTAAATAAAAATAAAGACAGTTGGCATCATCCAGCCACCGTGTGACACTAGCTTAATAAGAAGAGAATACGGAATTACACAAAACAATGAAGGAAAAATGCATGGAGGAAAGAAAGGAGCGGAGATAAATCTCAAAAGACCTCAAGAGGAAAGATGGATAGGCAAACTTTCTGGCATCGGCATTTAATTTAAAAGCATAAACCTCCCTACCTTCAAATGACGTAAGAAGATCAAATATCCATAGAAACCCTCATTTCTAAGTTGATGTGTTTGTCTGAGACGAAAAGGGTTGACTTGAATTGAGGGAATTGACTTTGTGCTAAGAGTAAAGTTCCCACTCTAAAGAAAGTTAAAAACTCGGAGCTCTCTAATAGCGTTTTCTGCTACTCTCTTCGATTCACTATAGTTAACTACTCCCTTGCGTCTAATTTCTAGGCATTAATGCTGGTTTAATTTGATCTCCTAAGTAAACTATACTAAGCTAGAAACGAGAATAATTCTTTATATCCAAATAGGAGATATAAATTGATTTTCTACAAAACCTACTTTTATCTAATTTCTATTTTTTTCGTCTATATTCACAAATATTTTTTTAGTCGTTAATTACAAGTAACATGAACCAAAGGATGCTCAATTACTCATCTTTTCCTACTTTTTGGTATGAAGCTATAATTACTTACCTTATTTTCATAGGGCATTATTCGTTTAAAATAATAATATCCCGACATGCAAGCAATTATGAGTAACAAACGATGCAAAAGAAGGGGAATGGAACTGATTGATCACATGGCAACCTTGGTGTTATTTCATTTTTCAATTGAAATTATTTCATCTCATTTGCTTTTTACCAACTTGACAATGATTCATCTTTAACCAAATTCATCTCTAAACCCGACCAATACTTCAATTCCAGAATTCTCATGGCGATGGGACTATTGGCAAACCGAACCCTAGCTAAGCCCAGAGGCAAAATAAACGACAGACAACAGGTTAGTAATATAACTCCAATTGAAGATTTACTATAAAAATGTCTCGTTCAGTTTTTTCCTCACTACAATCTCGTATTTTTCCCGTTTTAGGTGCCCGCACGAGTGAGTATGAAAAAAACATCCATTTGTAATATATTTATCTTAAGCTGTAAGGGTTTTTAATAAATAATACCTCCTTGGTATGGATGTCAACGTCTTTTTTAAGCTAGTCCTATTCCATGTGACTTGTGGTAATTGTGATCACCTCGACTTCATCAGCGGAAGTCTTACATGGAAAACCTGAGTCCATTTTTCTTAATACCCAAATCAATAATCACGATTAATAAATATTCAAATGTGAAATATGCATAAAATTATTTTACAATGGTTATAGAGAGCCCTATTAGAGCTCAGGGCTTGTCTGAATCCAAGCCTCCAGCAAAGTTGTTTTGAAACTGCATTAAATATAAAGAGCGGAGTCTGAGAAGAGAGTAAAAGTTAAAGAAAGTGAGAGAAAGTTTTTTAAAAAAGGAGTAAACGCACAAAATAAAGCTAAAATGAGTATTGTACTTACCAAGAGTTATAAACTTAAGGAAATTGAATAAAGATCTGCTAATTTTCTCGTTTTTAATAATGGCTTCAGATTAACACTTTAATTGTATGAGTGCCATCTTCCATTAGTCCTTTCTAATGTTACATTTTTTCATGTCCTCTGTATTTAAAAAAAATATCACACACTGCAAACTTCACTTTCTACTAAATATATTCGAAGACGTGTTACTGAAAATGAATAACACCCCTGTATTGTTTGTTTCTAAGATTCGCTTTCGTTTCAACGTTAGATATCTTGTCTGCAATTCCTTTAATATAAAAGAAAACCTTAATAAGGAAGAAACCGATGAAATGAAAGAACAGCTACATTAGCTTTCTTATAACTGGCACTCCTGTGTGGCCCTCCGTCACTCCAGAGTACGAGGCACTGTGATACTGAAGTAAAGTTTTCGAACAAGTGAACACAAGTGGCCAGCACAGACCTCAGAAACCAGAGATGTTCTCACTTCGTCTTGCTCCTCTAACATAAAATTTCTAACTGTTTAGCTGTGACCCAAATTTGAGTCCATTCAGTGTGGAGGTACACAGACTCGCTTACATACACAAACTCACACACACGGATGCACACGTACGTCCTCCCTCAAAATATTCACTCTCCCTACCTCCCACCCCCAGTCTTCCCCACTTCCATCCCCTTGAATTCCCCGCCTCCCAACTGAATTCTCCACCCCGTCTCATTCTCCCGCCCCACACAACTTGCGTTTCACCGTTCGGTCGAGAACGAAAGTGTGTGTGAGTCTGTTTGTCTGCGCACGCGTACTCCTAAGCAGGTCTACTTTATGAGCGTTCCATGCTGGCGGTGGAATTGACTATTGGTGTCGGTTCGCGGGAGCTAGCTCTTCCCAGGAGGGGGCGAGGGGAGTGGAAATACACATTTTATTGGCATCATTTAGGGAATCAGATGTATGCATTGAACCCTCGTCCTGCTTTCGATTGAGACGAATAAACGGCCTCTTTGCCATTAATGAATGCTACATAATAACGTCTACCAGTCTATCTGTGGTCCGCCTGCATCTTTGCCTGTGGCTACTAACTCTGTTTATCCTCTAAGCTGCCATTCTCTGCCTCGGAGAAAATTGCCTTAATGATTCCAAGCTTTTCAGATTCAATCAATGTGCCTGACTGTCTGTTCATCTTGGACTTCCACAAAGAACTAGATCAACACAAACCAAAATGCGTACGCACATACACATACACAAATGCTTGAGGCAAATGAGCTGTTCAGTAGAGCCTCGCGTTGTAGCTTCAAAGCGAGCAGCGCTTGAAAGCATAGGTTCAAAGCATCATCATTTCCAAAGATGGCATGTTTGTTAACGTGATTGTGTACACTTTTACTTCTTTATCTATGACTGTATTTTCGCATCCACGGAGTACACATTCAAGAAACGCTTAGAACATAAACATGAAAACATAATAAAAAGTGAAAACGCTTTTCTTAAAAAAATACTCGTATACTTTGAATGTAATGGTTATAAGCAAAGATATGTATACAATTCATGAATGAGTATACAGACATAGCATATATAATTGCCCACACAGATAAATACATCAATATTTCACCTGACCAATGGAGCAGGAAGCTTTTTAAGGAGCAGAAAAATTAGATAACTACTTGCTTTTGTCTTGAAATCTCCTATATATATATATATATATATATATATATATATATATATATATATATATATATATATATATATATATATATATATATATATATATATATATACATATATATATATATATATATATATATATATATATATATATATACACATATATATATATATATATATATATATATATATATATATATATATATATATATATATATATATCGGGTTTTACTAAAGCTCTGTTATACTTGGGGAGGGTATCTTTCGAGAGGTTTACGTGTATGATAGAAAAAGTTCCATAAGCAAACTTTAAGTTCCACTTTTGAGGCACGTGTCATTAAAACGTCTTTTCGATTGTGTGAAGCTGTTCCGAGATGGAACTAAAAGGAATTTAGATCTCTGCTCTCCTGCACGCGGGCGAAAATACGTCCGAAATGGCCAAGCGGCTCAATGTCAGCCCGATGACCATCCACGGACTCACGGTGAGGCTGAAGCACGGGGAAGAAAGACCTCAAAGAAGGATCTCGTTCAGCCAGACCTTAAGATTTTAACAGGTTTGCTGTGAGAAAGGCCTTTAAAGTTGCTACGAAGCTCAAAATGACTGCGCTTGTGAAGAAGAACAACATATCGGTGAGCACAGTGTCCAGGGCTTTCATGGAGGAAAGTTGCAAGAGCTTGAGGTCCATGGAAAGGCCTCTGCTCACCGACGTCGGGCGATGTCGTCGCATTTTCAACGACTTAATTATTCAAGCAAAAAAATTCTCATTTTTATCCTGATGAAAAGGCCTTCACGATCGATTTGGTCATCAACAATCATAACGAGCCCGTCCGTGGTAAGCTTCGGCAAGCACGTATCCAAACTCAGCTACGTCACCAAGAACAAACACTCGGCCTCAGGGATGATACTGGGCGTCGTTGCTTCGAATAGCGAAGAGATTTCACATGTGTGGTTCTTGGTCGGTAGCATATTATTCACGGCCGATTACAGAAACATCTTGGCCACGAAAGTCCTGCCCTGGCTGAGAAATACCACGGTAAAGACGGAATACATTTTTTTCAGCAGAATGGTGCCAGGGACGATATGGCCAAGACCGTGCAAGAGTAATTTTGGTCGAACATGAACTTCGAGTCGAAGGAATTTTGGCCGCCGTCGGCGCCTAACCTGAATCATTCCTTCGACTACATATTGTGGGTGAATGGCGAGGGCATGGACTATAATTTTCGCCCCACCAACATTGAAGAGCTGAAGTCGTCCGTCAACTGCGTGTGGGTCACAAGAGGATGGGCTTTGTCTGCAACGGGGGCAGACAAAACTCAGATATGTAAGAAGCTCAACAGTTTATGATATATATATATATATATATTTATATATATATATATATATATATATATATATATATATATATATTGTGTTGAGAGCGTCTTTATGAGTGTAACATGACTTTTGCAATAGCCAGCATATACTTATATATATATATATATATATATATATATATATATATATATATATATATATATATATATATATATATATATATTAGTGAAGTTCATTGCTTTTGTCATTACTCATAACGCCACCACTAGATTTACAAACCTAGCTTCAAAAATTGTTTGAATGATGAATGAGAAGCCATCGTCGATTTTTATCGAAATTACCAAACCTGTTTGGTGGTAGATCGATTACCATCTTGGATTGATCACCTAAAAAAGAAAGAAAACTTAGTGAAACCTAGCAAGGATTTTCCCTCATTATATAAAAAGTCAGGGAAATAATGATGGTGAATACTGATAAATAGATAGAACGTGAATAGTGAAAAGGTTAAACATATGTAAAGAATCTAATTTTAAATTTCTGAACGTTAAATAGTCTTTGAGGGGAATGAACGTTCCTTTACTAGGCTCTTGCCAGGATTGAGGAACAAGTAACAAGGAAGAATATAAAAAAAAAGAATAAATAAGGTCACTGAACGGATGGCGGTGTGGGGTTATTCGAAGCCACTAGGCACAAGGAGCAGTTACTAACAATTGTTTATCCAATCTCCCTTGTTAAATATTAAATTATAGTATCAAGATGGTGTAATAGTTAATATATAAGGTAGTTACGGGCGTGAAGTAGGGTAAGTTCAAGAGTAGCCTTATTAACGACATCATTTAGTTTTGTTAAACTACAACCATTTTCTTGCCATAATCGTTCAAGACATTAATTCTATAAAGCAAAATTTGAAAATGATATAATAATGAAAATCTTTATTAAAAGCAGACATAAAGAGATCAGAATTTTGGAATATTTATTTTTTTTTGGGGGGGGGGGTGTTAATGGGATTGGTGTAGAGGCTTAATCTGACACGGCGTCTGCTGCAGCATACAGATTTGAGACGGCTTCTCGTGGAACTTCTCGCAACTTATTGATCTTATGTGATTCGGGTTTGTTTGTTTTTTTGTATGTTTGTGGCTTTTTTCAATATCTTTTAGATCACTCGTACATTTTTGAAACTACAAATTAAAGCTACTTTAACTCCTTCTCTACCTCCCCCCACACGACCGGATGATTTGGGTTGAGTTTATAATCGTGAAATAGTGATTTTTTTTTAAAGCCACTTACTAATGACAGACAAAAGACACTAAAAATAAAAGGTAACTTTTCACACCTTTAAGGAACAGTTCTGCACAAATTAGGATTTTTGCATTAATTATATGAATTAACTTTTTCTTGGAATTGGAAGTAAAAGCTGTTTTTCTCTAATGAAGACTTTAACAGAAAAATGAGACACCAGCGCTCATTTCTTTGATTTTTGTATCTCTACCAAGTGACACTTGTAAACTAAATATAGTCACCTTCACAGTTACTTCATATTTTCATATTATTAACATGTATACTTATATCATTAGTCATTAACCTCCAAAGAAGAAAAAACTATGTTTCTACTATCTTGCATTTTGTGTAAAAACAAAAGGTAAAAATTCTGGTTATGGAATACGCGCAAATACCGAAACATCATTTGAATAATAGATTAGCTGAAGGCAGGTCTAGAATTATTGATATTAGCAAAATGTTTCCACATAAATATATACGATTTAAAACATTTTTTATTAGTGTAAACCCCACCCTAAATGGATGATGTGAGGCTCAACTTACCCCATGATATAATGGAATAAATACGGCTTGATCCCCAGAATAACCCCATTCAAAACAAGTACGAGTTGGTCATAAGTTTCATTTTAACTTTACAAATCGAGAAATGTTGTTTAGAAGACGTCTCCTCATTAAATCAAGCGCCTTGATTCTTTCGTAGGAACCTCGAGAGCCGGAAGAAAAATGATAGCAGCTGCCATTGCATGAACAGAGAACTTTCACTGCTGGATTTCAGAGTGCGTAATCTTCTTCCTGAGCGTTACGTCGCAACGCACTGACCTCATATCCCTTTCCAAGAAGGACGAAGTTAAATTAGCCCCACATTTGAACTATAAGTAACCAAGGTAATGTCTAATGAAAAAGAACCAACCTGCTGCTATAATAAGATAGCAACAAATGATTTTAACAAGTATAAGCGATACTTTACGTTATAAAGAATAATTACCGAAGAAAGAATACACCTAAACAATATATTAACATCAAAATACAAGAAAGGAACCGTGTATTACCTCTTTTTACTCTCCCAAGTACTAAGGATGAGTTGGAACACCAAAATAATCCACATATCTTTTTACCTATCATTTCCTATTTCTCGTAGGAGTAAGTTAAAGACAGGTCGGCATGGCAACATACAGTGAACATAGAAATGTCCTCAATTTACGAGAATCAATGGACGATTCATCGTAACCCGACCAAATAACTTTATCGTTGATAAATGTTTTCAAGTTTCCGGTTCACTTGATTTGAGTGTATGTTTATGTAAGTATACAATTCCGGTTCATTTTTTTTTAAATTATTTCCTCTTGCCGTCACTTGACCCAGTTTCGCGGTGGATCTGTCTGTTGTTATTACGTGATTAAAGTGGTGTTTCTTCATCTCAAGGATACTGGATCGTCTGAGCTGACCTACATCTCTGTTTAACGCGCCTTTCCTGCGAAGGCGTCAAATTGACTGATTCATTTGGAGAATCTTACAGGAATTTATCGGCAACTCGAAGGGAGTAATGGGCACGCACTTATCATGACACAAAATTTATATATATATATATATATATATATATATATATATATATGAAAATTAACCCACGGGAAAATGAAAAGATGAATCAAAGCACTTTCGAACTATATTTACTAAGTTCATTTTCAAGGAATATCATGAAAATGGAGAAGACAATCTTATATTGGGAGCAGAGATACGAAAGGAACGCCCATCACTTAGTAGAAACTAATGGAAAATCACAAAAACAAGACAGAAAAATACCAGAAAAAAAATAGGCATATTTTTTTTCACTGGCATTTTTCTCTCTTGTTTTTGTGTTTTTTCATTAGTTTGTACTAAGTAATGGGCGTTCCCTTCGTATCTCTGTTCCCTATATAAGGTTGTCTTCTACATTTTCATGATATTCCTTGAAAATAAACTTGTAAATATAGTTCGAAAACACTTTCGAACTATATATATATATATATATATATATATATATATATATATATATATATATATATATGTGTGTGTGTGTGTGTGTGTGTGTGTGACTATTTGATCCATTGACTGGTCACCGAATCAAATACAATTTGAGTCCGATGAGTTTGTTCAATGCTCCAAGGCGCGCTCTTAGAGCTTATGTAACAAAAGAAATGCATTAAAAACAAGAAACATCAATTGCTAGACTTTTATAAAATCTAATGTATAACAATTGTCCGTTATTAGAATTTTAAATAGAGGCTAAAACATCAATGAATATGAGGGCGCTAAAAAGAGCTAGAGAAAAGGACAAACCTATAATGTTATTAGATCTGAAATCCCAATAGGAAAATTATATTGCATAGTACATTATGAGAGGAGACAGACGGAAAAACATACAGACAGACAGACAGACAAGCAAAACAGTGTATAGCTTTTCAGTGGTGGCAAGCTCTCTTAATAAACTTATTCTTGTACTTTGCCTACAAAGTGATCATCTATAATAATTTATTTGCTGTATTTTCTTCAAGCATCTTAATTATCACATTTGTCTCCGAAAATTTTACTTTCATTCTGACTGTGAAGCTAAATTGAGATAAATATCCTTTCACAATTGACTACAATTGCCCAGGATGTTGTTAACTAGCCAAATACAAACAAAAAGTCAACTACAATATCGATAGGAAAACTCGGGTGACTGGTAATAATTCTCTCATAATTTATTGTAACTGCCTTTGAAAATACTATATCTCAGTGCTGACCTGATCTATCCGCCAGCTTACTACTCCTGACAAGGGAAACGGTGACTCCATCCCCTAAGCAGCAGTAGCCAGGCTATTCCCATTTTTTCCCACTCAAAACCGAATATCTCATCGATTACTGATGTAAACAGATGTCGGGAGATAAATCTATTTTCACTGTTTTTTCACATTCTTCTACTTAATGAATAGAGACAAAATGACGATGTTGCGTAGCTTTATATCCACAATATGATGCAGATGCAAAGTTTATTAAGTCTTGATATATGTAGTGTTTTTATTATTGAATCGTTATGAATGAATGAATCTCTAGGGCTTATTCATGGTGAACAAATGCAATAAACAGCGGCATTTCTTATTAACTAATTGGATACCGTAATTAGTAAACAACTTGCAACCTCGTTTAGGACAATTATAAGTAGTTTTTATGCTGTTAGGAGAATCATTATCTTTTAAATCTTTATTTTTCAGTATTTTCTTTAAAAGTATTAAAACAAGCGTGAAATACTGATATATGATTTTCCTTTAAGCATTTTAGAAAAAACTCGAAATAAAGTTGGAAAGTACTTGGAATCCTCTTATTAATTTTCTCTGTGGGTTTTGTTGCATATATATATATAGATAGATAGATAAGTGATATAAGTGAGAGATATATATTGTATATTCGCCACTCGTTTAAATCTATTTCTTGGTTTTCCTTTGAATTTCTAATTAATTTATCTCTCTTTTATAGTCCCTCTGTTCAAGCTAGCGAAGCAGGCTTTAAAAATTTGTCTATTCGATAAAATTTACACCCTGGTATTTAAACTCTTGGAATAGATTGTGTGAACCACTTTAAACCTTAAGAAAAAAATGTGATTTTTAAAAATGGAGAAAATAGGGATGTTAGCTATTTTAACCCCTATATGAAAATGAAAAATAAGATGGATTCGAATCTGTATTGTGGGGAAGCTCTTCACTATTAGAATTACGACTCTCATCTACTGAGCCACCAACCACACGAAAGCAGCTTGAGTACAGAAGCGCTTTGAATAACGAACCTTAATTTTATTTATCCAGTGAGAGGCAAGTGTTTTTTTTATTAGGAGAGGGCACTCAGATATAGAGGTTAAAATAGTTACCCTAATTTTCTCCCTTAGTTGAAAATGTGCTTAAGAGCTATTTACTGCACAAGTGTAGGTTAATTAACATTGGACACGTTCAGTAAGATGTGGGTAACAAGAATCCTTGCTTTTTCTGAGAATACCAGCTGAAGTCGAACAATAGTACGCCATCTTCAAGGCCCTCCTAGACGAAAGACGCACGAATATAAATGTGGATTAGTTTAAGGGCCTCAATCAACCGCATTTGTAAAGTAAAATGGGAGTCGTGTACATCCAGGTGTCTGCCTCTTTGATGCTTCTGGGCATGGTCAGTAGCGATGGTCACGTTATACCTCCTCACATCTTCCCTTAAGGCCTTAAGGTCAATACGGATGTTTAGATTAAAGTGCTGAAGTTACGTGCATGTAACTAGTAGCAGCAAGAAGGCCTTACTTTTTCCACTAGGACACTGTTTTCTCTCACACAAGGCATGAAAGACATAGGCGTGGTTGTTCAACTACGTCTAGCACGACCTGTTGACAAAGTTTCCTTAACCAGAACATGCAACCAGTTTAGGTCCCACCAAGAGAAGGTCGTGAAAGAATATGGTGGTCATTTCGAGTAACACAAACAGACACCAGAACTGGAAAATTTAAAAGTAATTATAGTATTAGTGACTGGCTGTTCCTTAAACAGTTGAAACTTATTATATTGAGAAGGTTATTTATATATAAATACACTTAAACAACAACGGAATTTAGTTAGACTCTACTTGTTAATCAAATAGAAGTGGGGTAAAAGAGCAAGCGATTTGTCTCTTTCTCCACAAAATTGTTTACAACATTGCCAAAGGGGATTTTCAGAAGTTTGTAAGTAAAAGCGAGAGTGAATCAGGATTCAACTTCAGCATCTACCGATTTTCCCCAGAAAGTGCCGTTGGCACGTTTCAACGCCACTAACCTCATTCCCTATCTTTGCGTTAGTAAGTACAAGGCCGCTCATCGTTTTCTCCCCTTCGAAGCCCCTTCATAGGGATGGGCCAAAGTACGCCATTCATAAATGTTCTACATGCACACCTATCATACACGATATGATCTACATACTTTATCTTCATCAGCCTTTTCTATCTCAACCACTTATTCACACCATTCAACTGAGATTTTACGCTGTATTCTACCCATTCGCACAAGTTGAGCTCAATCTTGTATGTTCTCGCATGTGAATCACTGTCCATTCTTCTTGCATGTCCCTATCAGCTCATGACACTTTCAATCACAACGTTATTCACACTCTTCTTCACAACGTAACCATATCTGACCGAGTTGTTCCTCACTAAAGGATGGAGATAATAATAATAATGATAATAATAATAAGTCTTTTGCAATGCGCTCTTCAAGGCCTGATGCCTTCCCAGAGCACACGTTGTGCTGAGAAAATAATTTTCCCCCTCATTTTTGCCTTTGTTGTCTCTCTTTTTCAAATTCAATAACCATTTTAGCTTTATTTTTTGAAGAATAACTGACTATGAAAAATTTTGAATCCCCAAATTTGTGGAAGAGGTATGGATTATTATTTAGAATCTACGCTTGAAGTCAATCAAGGATATTCAAGAAATCCTTAAAGAAAGCATCATGATGAGGGAAAAGGTTAAAACGAGCGAGAAGATTCACAATTCGACTACAAGGTAACAGCAAAAAGTTTGATGATTTGACACCATCAGAACGCTGGAATTTGTCGCTGAAATCCAGAAAATCATCAACACTGATCCGAGAGAGTCGATGCGTGTTATTTATTCTAAGGGAGAAAGGTGTGGATGAAAAACTCATTAGGCTGGTGGAGCATTAGGACTTCCGCTACCTTTCATTCAAATTGAGCAAGGGGCGATTTATGTACAAGGCAATGCAGAGAAAACAACTCAAGTACACCAAGATGCTGATCAACAAATTAAAACACCCATTGGAGACAGAGATGCTATTATTCTCCTCCGATAAAAAAATTTCTGACAGGATTAGAAGGTCATCTCCTAGAACACCAGGTAGCTCGCTGTCACACCCAAGGCAAAACCAGAGTAATACGGATGAAATTTAGAGCAATAATCATGGTCTCCATGGTCTGATACAGTGAAAGTGATGATATGCCACCCCAATTCTTTCCTGAGGAACTCAGACTGAACACAAACGTCTGCATCCGTATTCTGACCGAGATGGTGAAGCCCTGGATTGAACGGGTAGTTGCAGGGAGGCTTTACTTATGGCAGCAAGACTCTGTCCAATGCCACAACAGCCCGAACAGCCACGCCTTGCCTTTGGAGTATCTCTTCGATTACACAGCAACTGACATTTGGTTTCTTAACTCGTCTGACTGCAATCTCTTTGCTTTCTTAGTGTGGAACGAGAGGCCAACAAAGCCTGCTGTAACACGAATAGTGAGTGAGCTGATGGCCAGGATTACCAAGGCCTTGATCTTCCTCAAACGGGAGATATTGACGAAGGTGTGAGGCACGTTCCGATGTCGCTTGGAGATTTTTTTAAGGTCACAGCTGGTTTTATAGATTGAGACGACAGAACATGTCATGAAGACAAATTGACTCAATTTTGACGAATATAACTGAAAACCCCCTAAAAACATTGTTTTATTTATTCTTGGGAGAGTCATAATGCGAACGAATACCGTTCCAACCCTGTATATCTAACTTTCGCGAATCAAGCATAATTTTGAAGAGTCCTTTGTATTGCTTACACTAGGAACCTTTCTATCTTCCATAACAGTCTTACTCGATTACGCAATCGTTGGCACCAGTATATTTTCATGAAGTCTCCTGGCATATTCAACATTCCAACCCAGAGACTTTCCTGCCATTTAAAACCTTGCGATCGCAAATGGTTTTAACTATAACAATACGATTCAGAATTAATAGGAATTATTTATAACGCCTTTGCTTTGTTAGTGATATAGTAGTTTGCGTCTCAAATAAAAAATACATTGAAAAGGGATTTATTCTAAGCAACTCTAACATGTAAGATGAAATTGAAGTTTTCCGATAGAAAAATAATGTTCAATAATTTTGCAGAGATTTGTTTAATTTGGATCAACGATGAAATTTTAGAACGATGAAGAAAGCATGAAAAACGCAGAATTATCCATAATAAATGTATATTACCTCTTTGAACCAAACGTGGACATTGAAACAAAATTCCGCAGATACTGAATAAATCTAAAAAAAATCCTGGAAAAGTACATAGTAGGAATAACCAATATGTGCCATAAACAAAATTTAGGAGTAATAACAAACATGATGGATTGGTTTAGTAAAAAAAATAGCAGTATTGAAGTAAAAATAGAGATGGATCCCGTTAGACGAAACGAAAGATGGATAAAATGAGTCCTAAACTGGACACCTTTATACAGTAGGCGACGCAGAAGTTGGGAGCAGAAGATGTCTTTGGTAAGTGACAAAATCGCTCCCTGCCCCTTCATTAATATATATATATATATATATATATATATATATATATATATATATATATATATATATATATATATATATATAGATTAATCTTAAGTTAGATTAAAAGAAGAGCGCTCATTATGGAGGCGTTGGAAGAGAATCTTTTTCAATATTTTATCAGAGCTCAGACTGGCTTTAAATGTAAAGAAAGGAAAAGCGAGAAGTTATCGACGCCTTCTAAGTGTGTATGAAAAAATCCTTCATTTCTCAAGATGCCTCCAATCTTGTTCTTTATTTATTGTATTTTACCAAAGTTTAAAGGATTGCATGTTAAATTGAGCGAGAAAAGAGATTACAGTGGTTTAGATAAGCTAGGGAGAAGAGTAAGACAACAAATAATATAGAGACTAGGTGGAAGATGTTATGAAATAGAAAAGGTTAGTTGGCGATGAATACAGGGATAAAAAAGAATGCAAACATTTTTGCAGAAAAACCATGCATGAACACGGCAAAAGCTGGGTAGAAGAAGAAAAAAGTAATGATATGCTAACTCACATTGTAACATATAACCTTTTACGCATACATTTTGGGGGAAATTGTAGTAATTAATGATCCATATTTATCCTCTGGGGCTGATTTGGGTATATAAAATGATTTGGGTTTTTTTTCAGTCGTATGGTGAACAACTACAATCCAAATGTTATAACCAGTAAACAGCTGAAGAAACCATTAGTAAAAATTAAGTTAATCGAACTCCGCCCCTCAAAAGTTTAAACCAATCAAAGCGCTGCTAGCCCTAGCTCGATAAACCAACCGACCAATGAAACAGAAGAGTCAAGCAGGTTTATTTTGTTCAATTGCGGTGTCTCCTCGAGTCAATAGTTACTGCGTGTAGTGAAAGTAAAAAATAATCTCGGTCAACGAAAGCAACTTTGTCTGTATTTTTATTAGTATTATAAATATTTTATTATGTATCATTTTTCTTACAGGGGAGGAGAAAATTATGATTTCTTTTGACTAATTCTTTGTGTTAACGAAATTTGTTAGAACATACTATTTTTTTTCATAAATTTGTTTTATCATAAGATAATAAAAAATTTTAGCCTGAAATTTTATAATTAATTATGCTTTTATGAGGGAATTGAGCTGAAAATTCTACTCATTTGCGCCGAGGAAATTCAAAGAAAACAACCTAACCTAACCAAGATACTCCCTAAAATTAAAGCGAAATTATTAATCTGTCTAAATGTTTAGACGTATCAAATTTATATCTGAATACATTAGAAAACCGATTTATTCTTAAATCTAAAATATATATATTTATTATAGATCCTTAAACGCTAGAGCTGAGTCAAAAAGTTCTATCCAAAATGATCTTTCCTAAGTATGCCCTGCCTCTGTGCGATTTTCTGGCTGGGTAGATTAGATATTCGGGGCTTTAGTAAACTCAAATTTGTTGAATCTATAAATTCCTTTCCAGCCTTAACATTAATGTCTGGAGAGACTAAGTAGCTTTAATTAATACGGTAACACTGTAAAGCTTCCAATTTCCAAACCAGAGCAGGGTCTTCTTTTCCACCCCACATAAATCAGGCAGGCGTAAGGACTATTTCAATTCCAATGGTACACTTGTCATTATTTTGCCTAATTATTTCCTTATAAAGAATTGCTCGCAGATTATATTCTCGCTTATTTTAATTGATTGGAATCCTTCTCTCTTTTTCTATATCAATCAGTATTTTTGCGTTTATTGGAAACGAAAATATAAAAACTAGTGTAAGATGCACAAAATGGAGGACTAATATAAAAATATCGAGTATAAATTCTTTTACGCAAAATTCATAAGAAATGTTTATAGTATATAGTCGGTTAATCCAGGCTATGTAGAAGAATATCGCAGGAAACGAGGATAGAGCGCTGTCAGCGTAGTCGATTATGAGCTCGATTACAAGCCGTAATTGCGCGTGACACCATTAAAAACGTGCTATGACGAGGCGTTTCTTCCTTGATGTGCGCTTGTGTACGTTCATATAATTCAATAATTAGGTAGCTAGAAAATGCGATGCAGAATGGATGCTTTCTCGTGACTTCCAACTCCCATGTGACCAAAGAAGATGTTTGAGTTTCTTCGCCCCTTTACCCAAAGCGCGTGGACTCACGAAACAGGATGCTCAGGGTGACTTGCGAGCTGTGGAGGACTCCGGCATCTGGTCACAGTGACGTCGTCTGGCAGTGGTGACGACATCGCTCAGCCAGCGAGCCGTGGTGCTTCCACGCGCCTCCGTATCGTGTCTAGTTCAATGCGGGAAATTAAATCCGCTTTCCCCGGGATGGAGTCGAAGGGGCCGCGCGCGGCGAAACAATCGCATCCTTTGGCCGATGGTCAATCTTTGCGTCTGAACATCCTCCCTTTTCAGACCTTTGCTCACGTCGGTGCACCTGCATAATGGACTGGTTCTGAAATCACAGTCTCGCGACCATACCTCCGGGAAGATGGGAGGTAGAAAGGCGGGTATGAGGCCAGTGGACACATCGCTAGTACTCTGTGGCCTCATTCTTGGGTCCATTTTCTCGGAAAAAGGACAATAATCGCGTCTCGCTTGGCCACTGCTTTGTCACGCAGCCACAATTTGGCTAATCAGGCGTCTCTCTCTTTGCCTTTTCACGAGTGTCTTTGCTCCTGTAAAAACTGGTTCAGGATGCATTTTAATGCACCATCATCATTTAGGGTTAAGGCGATTTAAATTTCCTCTATTGTCTTCTTAAATTATTAATTGCTTACCTTCGAATGAAAATGCCCTTTTTAAATTAGGCAGGTTTCCTTTTCAATTCTAAAAGATACAACTGGGCCGCGTCCACAAGAGCTCATGCATAAATCCCCTCATTCTCGGGGACTCAAGGGTGTACTTAATATGGTGTTAATTTTAAATATCATATACAATACTCCTTAACAGCACTATCCATTTTCACTTCTTTAAATTTCTTTTCTTTTTGCAGATCTTAGAACTTAGCTCTTTTTTCAACCAAGAACTTTACCCTCATCTCAACTCTATATTGCCCTTGCGTGGGACCTCGCAATATAATTGAGCGCCAATTGACCTGACTATTTTTATCTTATTTATTTAAAAGTTTAAAGCTAAGATAAACAAGGGCATCGCTGACAGAGAAATCTAGCTAGGGAACTACTTGGAGTTTCTTCTCCAGAGCCTGCTTGGCCTAGACAATTAAGGCAGAGCTCCCCGCGATCTTTGAGTGCCACAAAATCCTCCTTCATTTTCCATTAGTTCTTAATTGGATTATCAGACATAGTCAAAATGCGAAGGTTTTTTTCACGCATCCCACTTCCCGTCGCCTCCATCTTTCTGCGTTAAACATGAGTGGTTGAGAATAAAAGAATTTGTTTCATTTAGTAGAATGAGCTTAAGTAAGGAAACACTTCGGAAAGAAAATGAAAGAGGAGGGAAAGAAAATGCGTGAAATGATCAAACTTCAGGTGAACTTCTGCTGAATACCTCACCTCGATTAAAAAAAAGAACTAAAATAAATTTTTCTCACAGTTGTTTTAATTTAAATTTCAAGTAAAGTCTAACAATGGCATCTTAAGTAGAAAGTTTGTAGGAAAGATATGTAAAGATCTTGTTTGGAAGGTATACATATAGCTGCAGGTCCAAAGTAAGGCGTTGCGTCAGAGAGCAAGCAAAAACTTGGGGTTCCCTCAGACGAGGAGCTTGGTATATATTTCGGGAAATCTTTATGCCCGCTCTCGTAGGGAATCAAATCTGGTGTCACGGCTTTGAAATCTAACTCCTTAATCAGTTGGCTACGAGAGATCTTTTACAGTAGCTAAAATCTTTCGTGCCATATTGACGAAGACCTCGTTTCTAGTGTTTCCCATCGGTGTTGCCACCCAGTGGAACCGGTCATTGAAAAATTGTCTCTTGAATACAGTTGTGACTTCGTGTATTCGTAATTCATAGGGATATCATTGTTGCATCATATCCTCCTCAATATTTTTTTTTAGATTTCCTCTCCTTGTTTATCCCGATCACAGGTGGAAATAATGGCCATTTTTCTGTTCCTTTGAAAGCATAAACTTCTATCATTATATTTTCAAGTTCATCCGTGTGTTAAAACGTATTAAGATTATTAAGATTGTGTCAGATGTTTGTCGTAGAAAATACATATTTGATCAAAATAGGGGGGGGGAGAAGGCTGGGTAACCAATCCCATGTATATAATTCTATCAAAATTTCCATTTTCCAGCAACGAGCTGCTGGATGGTCTGGTCAGATCAACCAGAAGGTGGCTTATTCTATCGATTATTCAAGGGTTTTTTTAACTCTTTGTCCAAAGCCGTTTTATCTGTATAGAATTAACCCATGCTAACACAGAGGTACCGGCTGTATTTGGTGAAGATTAGGGATTAAGGATTCCTCTAACTGTTTGCTTCAAGGATGGTCTCTAGTTTTGGGTATTTCGTTAAAGAAGTAAAATCAAGAGAAAGAAGCATCTGCATTACGTTTGTTAGGAGAAGACTGTGAAGAAGAAGAGAGTCGAAAAAGCAAAGCTGTTCCTTGCTGACTCGCTGCCTCCTGTTATGTGGGCGGATGAGAAGTTGTTCACTCTCCAGGCCACTTAAAATAAAAATAAGGTTCCGCTTGAACAGCGGTTATCTTTTAGGTGACACAAGCAACCTGCAGTGATAGTGCAGGCGGGAGAAACATCACCTGACTTAAAAGAATTTCTAAGCTTGAACATATTCATTTGGAGATATTGAACAAGAAATTACTCCCTTAGGTGGATTTCACCATAGTAAATGCCGGTGTAACCATTCCAGAATGAGGAGCAACCTCACATAGCAGGAGAAGTTGCAGATTGGTGCCAGGCAAATTTTAAACGGATTGGTCAATTAAACTTTGCCCTTCCAGTTCGCCACATTTGAACCCCATAAATTTAGAGTCCGGTCGACGCTTAAGCAGAAGTCTTTTACTCAATCTAATCAAAGTGTTGAAGTTCTGAAGTGCAAACTGGAACAATGCTGGCAGAAAATATTAGCTGAAAACCTGCGAACAACTCGCGCTCAGATCTCACCGAGAATTCGTCCTGTTATCGAAGCAAAACGCGATCCTCTTGGATATTAGCTAGTTAATTCATCTCGTACTGTATATATTTATTACTTTCATTTTACTTTGATTATAATTATTTAATTTTAAATTTTGTTCTGAAAATAATTAAGCAAATATTTGTCTACACTTTGTGTTTTTACCCTGTATTTGAGCGACACTCGCTCAGTTAGTTTGTTTTTCAAAATATACACCAAATCTTTGATCCTCTAAAGATTTCAACCCTTAAACAACGAGAAAGGGTAAAGAGTCCGCCTTAAATTTTGTACCTAAAAAACGCATTCCTTCGATTGGTTGTCGTTTGGAAGGTGTGTTTCTTTCATGCAACTATTAGTGTCCTTAGAATCAGAATCATTAATGTTTCTTGGAGAAGTTGTTGGCTCTTGCTCTTCCTGGTCCGTAATTCTTCTTTCAGTTAATTTGTTTGTAATTCTTCTTTCAGTTTATTATTATTATTTCGCTCATTAATCCATTTTTTCTATTTTGTTATGGTATCATCATTGACGACTGTCTACTAATTCCCTGATTTTCCCAGGTTGTGCATCGGATAGAATGATCTTGATGCTCCTTAACCCATTTTATACTTTAGGAAAAAGAAAATTAATGTAACTCAACTAAAGAAACCCACGCAATGGAAAAATTAAAATTCTAAAGGCGTCACAATATAAGTCAGATTCTATAGATAATTTATGGAAGTAATATAGAAAGTGGTTCTGTTGTATTTGAAAGCTTGGTAAGAAAGGACGGTGAATTGTGTTGTTGGCTCGATTAAAGTTAAATATACTCTTTAATAACCATGATGGTTTAAGCCCATGTTAATGGTCGCCAGTTTTTTGACGGCCAATCTATCTAAATGACGTTTAGAAAGTGTTAATAAAGTTGACTTCATTCAAAGCCCAGATTTCGCAAACGAATATTTTCAGAGTTCCAAAATTTTGAGAATTAATTTTCGTTTATTTATTCAGATGAATCATTTTTCAATGTTAACGTAACAGCATCACATTCTTGCAATAGATCAGACCAAAAAGAAAAGAGCTCACTGTTCATTTTTTTAGACAGCTTTGAATGTTAAAAGGATTATGAAAAGTTTTAATATTTACCTGACCAAAGATTCCACCAATGTGTCTACAAATTCGTGATGAAATTCTTCATAGACTATAATGAATTTCAGGTTTCGTGTTTTACATGTTAATTACGTTAAGCTAGGTTTATTCAAACATTGAATCATAGTGACATAACCTACCTTAAATTAATTAGCATGCATGCATCATACTCAACTTTTAATTTACAATAGGCGACGAGAACCATCAAATTCAACTGATCATTTATAAGTATGAATAAAGGGTACCTTTCGCCTAATTTTGTATACATGTGAGAGTCGATCCTTCCCTATGTATGCAATTGATGGCAACGTTCCTCTCTTCTTCAAACTTCAAATTCCACCCTGTGTACCTGAAAGAAGAGAAAGAGTGGTACTGAAATGTAATACTCCAGTACAGAGGAAATTAAATTAGCTCTGCCATTCCCTTGTAATGAAGAGTCTGATCTGAGTGAGCCTAACGGTACTTGGTCCTAAGTATACAGTCAGCGATGGACGCCGCACAAGACCGCGGTCAAATCGAGCTGCAAACGGATGAACCAAACCCATGTAGACGTCCCTTATTGCCTCCCCCTTCTGAGAAAAACGAGTGAGCCCTGAAGAGTCATAAATATAAATTACAAGAAGGAAGCATACACTCATGCAGAGAATGACTCAGTCATAAATTCTTAACAGCGAAGCTTACGTGCAGACACATTAACCGGTAAAGTGTGACAGGCAGGGAGGGGAAAGAATGCAGGTCGTAGACAGGCATACTGAAACAATGAACGAAGTGCATGAATTGTAGAAAAATTGCAAATAAAACAAATTTTTGACTTTTATCCAATTGCGTTGGATGTATGTTTAAGAGTTTGAATCTATAGGAGAGTGTGGGTGTGATAATGTTTTCCTATCTATAAACCAGTCCTTTTAATAGATCCACAGAGTAAGTTAGACTGGAGCCATGAAATAAAAGCTAACCAACAAAATAAAATCTCCCCTAGAATTATTTCCTTTTCCCAATTCCTCGACGAAACTATTACGAAAGATAAGGCATAAAAAAGATCCCTCAGAAGACTCAAGGTAGGTATCGGTTCACCTTCCAAATCGTGCATTTTGATCAAGCAGTTATTGCGTCAAGAAACCTGGCTCACCATTCACCTTTAACGACACTCTCTTGAACGATCTTGACTATTGTCGTTGTCTAGCATTTCTCTTAGAGTTCTCCTACCGGGTATATATAAATTTCTCAGCCCCTTTGTCCGCCAACATTAGTGCCGAGAAATAAATCTGACCCTAACGTCGTGCTTGCAGCAATATCCGCAAGGGATCGTCTGGGGCCGTCCAAAACAAGGCATCGACTTTCACCCTTTGTTTGATAATTACTGCTGTAAGCTTATTTCAGATAAAGAGGGAATGATACTGCCAATGGTCTGGTTGCTTAAGCTTGAACTCCCTCAACCAGCTTCGTTCATACATGAGAAAAAACTTTCGCAAATAAAGTGGTTTAAAATGTTATATTCTCACTTAGAAAACACCAGTTGATAAAATAGGCACTTTAGTTCTCCAACCTAAGTTGTATTACTGTCCATATTTTATCGAATTTCCAGCGTTGAAGATGGAGGCCTTGATAAGAATGCTTGATACAAAGTGTATAGTGAATGGAGGGATAAATTGGAACAAGTGTGAGTATAGGGTTATAGAAAAAACCTTATACTACTCAATTCCTCCTGTCGATCCAGAGAAGAATCAAGAAGATGAATAAAAAATAGAAACAAAACAGTGAGAATATAATTAATAACGATGGCCTTTGTCATAGACAAGCTTCGTTAACCCCAAAATTCAAGTTAAGGGTTAGCTCGACTAAGATCACAAAATACAAATCCGGAACAAATGTAGAAGCATTTGAATGCACAAATATTAAATAAAAAGACATCGTGGGGGGGAGGGGGCTGATATAACCAAAAACCTAGGTATGAATCCATCCTAAGACTTTCCGGGAAACATCAAAAGTAACACAAGAAACTAAAATCGCTAAAAAAAATTTTTTTTTGTCGTACTCGAGTATGGACCGAAATTGAATACGTGAATTTTACTTCAGTAAGACTTGCATATCAGGCGTAAGAGTAAAATTATACGGTAAGTAAAGTAGAATTTGAACTCTACACATGTTAAGGGGCGTAATCCATTCGCTCTGAAGAATCTATCTTTCAAATGGGTCTAGAGTCATATTTTTGAATGTCTGTACCCCATACAATTTAATTTTATTTAATTATATTTTATAGATAAATCAATCCCATATGGATTATGGGTACTTTATCCTAAACAATGGTTTAAAAGAATATCTAAGGTTCCGGGATAGTTAAGCACTCCTAAAAAAAATAAAGGGCCCCATAGAAAGTGACAGGTTAGCATGGATAACCATGCTGCCACTAACATCTAGAGGATTGCGAGCCCTCTCGACCTTAAACTCATCGTTTGCTTGCCATCCCGGACTATATACGTGAAGGGGGATCTAAGGCTATATATATTCCATATATTTCGCCCCTTCAATATTCACCACTTTTATTCGCGATCTCTCCTTACAAACCCTATGCCCCCGGTCAGTGGAGTGGCCTTGAGCGGATCTTAGGGTCTTTGCTGGTCCTTGTTTCTCTAGTTATGATCTGGTTTCATTTAGTTTTAATATAAATATTTGGATAATTTAGGGAGTGGTTATTTATTTGAACGGTCCTTGAGAAGGTTTATCTTTTCAAGTTTATGTTAGGTTGAGGATCGATTGGACGAGTATTTTGTTAGGTTAACTAAGATAAAATATGTTAGGTTAAGTAAAATAAAATAATCCCTAAAACCTAAAACGTACCTAACCTTATTCCCCAAACGAACCAAAAGAATAAATTAAATAAAGAAAGATCCGAAATAAATTGAATAAATCAAAATCCCAAATAACCTGACTTTCCAAACACACCAAAAAATAAATTAAATAAAAAAAAATCATCCCCCCTCAAACCTAAATTCCAAAACGCCTATTTCGCGATTACTTTTCTTTACTTGCAATATTTAGTGATCGTTGGAAATAAATTGAATTGACTACTCTTCAATACCTTTCTATCGTTTAAACCTTTTCACTAACTATCTTTAATTCTTTTTCTTCTTATCATTTTTTTATCCTTCATCAATAAAAGGAAATTAAAAATAAAAAAGAATAAGAGGAAGATAAATGACCTACCTCAAGAATGGAGCACGCTATTTTCTTTTTACTAATCGACCTCTCATTACACGCCACCCGGCGCCTCCCTTCTCGGCAGGGAACTACTAAATTGTAGCATCTTTGCTGTAGTCTCCGTAACTTTTTAAAATACCATTTAGTAACAGAGATCTAATGACCTGGAGGTAGGTATGTATAAAGTGTCATTCATCACTAGCATCTTGGACGAGATTCTCCCAGCGAATAATGAAATGCACATAAAGATCAGAATAACAATCGCTGCATAGCCCGAAGACAACATATCTTGGCTTTCTGGTAATTTTGTGTATTTTTTACACCATCCAGTGATAGTGTAACCCTTCGTGAAACCTGGAGTGGGCACCTATGTGTTTTTAGGGGTATGTACATATGAGTTTTCCTGTACGGGACACTAGTATTTCATCGGCAGGGTCACGTAATAGATGATAGTAGATAATTTGTGTTATGAAGGCCGAGAGTGAAATGATATCGCTGTTGTAATTAGCTATATGCGCCTGGTGCTCCTTAACCCCGCCAGGATAGGTATCAGTGTATCCGTCTAATGGGCGGCCAACTCATGACACCGCAGAAAGATTTTTGCCCGTGACTTGACGCTAGAAATCCAATGCCCAATCCAATAGGTTAGCGAGAACTCCTGACCTGCCTAGTTTATTGCGGGTATATCTCAGAAAGTATTTTGAGAGAGAAGAGGCGCAAATCCTTAAGCTTATAATAAAAATGATATAAACAGGATCTTTCTTCAGGTTCCCCCATAACTTAAAGGTATCTATCTACCTTCCTCGCCTTATCCCTTGCCATATCAAATTGGCCCTGTGAGATAACGCGAGAATTTCATTTCGGGTCCTTTTTATCGTTTCCAAAGTTACCAGTTTATTATTCCTTCGAGTTTGCTATTAGCAAATCTGCGTTCTTTGTACACGCTTGTTCCTTAAGGCCTCTAGTACTAACTACCTGACTTTGTAGTTATGGTTGACGACGTTTCTTATTGTATTCTGTCATTTTTTTGGTACCTGATCATATTGTTTCTATTTATACATAGAAGTTGTCTTCATTTGTCTGCCTTCACCAACATTATTTTACAATTAAGTGGAAATGCGCTCATTGGTTACAATTATTCTTTCTTTTTTTCAAGTGAAACTTCCATCCAACACTTGTGTGCGTATGTAGGTGCGAGAAAGAGAGAACTAAAGAACCAGAAATAATAAGAAAATAGTGAATAAATAAAAAAGTAAAATTAAAAGAAATAAAAATTAAACATAGAAGAAATACATAAGCAGTTAAGCTATTAAATGAGAGAGAAATCGTTAACCATCTAAATTGAAGCCCCTCTAAAATGAAATAAAAAAAGAATCGTCAATAACAAAATCCCTCGGATAGCCATTTTTTCCCATCTTAATTTATTCAAAGGGAGGAATGAAAGTGTCAGGAGAAAAGGAAACTAGCGCATATTTTCGAGTCGTATTATTTTCCTGGGCACCTTTGTTTCTTTCCTCGCGCGCAGCCAACACTCCCTCCCTTGCGCTCATCGCTAGAGGAATTTCCCTCGTGTTCGGGATTCAAGGGATCGATCTCTCTTTTGGAGGATTTCACAAAACGGAAAGTAGGATATTCTAGGAAAGTGGTAGGACTAATAAAGAGGTAGACAGCTAGCGCCATTCCTCCCTCGCATTGTTAACGAGATCTCCCGACGGAATATTGAAATGTATACAAAGATCAGAATGACAATACCCGGTCACCTCGAAGGCATTATGCTTTCTTTCTTCATTATGAGAGGAGAGGGAGTTGTGTGGGTGGTATTTGTATTTTTTGACAACAACTTACGATGGTTGAATCCTTGGGTAACCCCTAGGTTGGGAGATCTGTGGATATGAGTGCCACGATAAGGGTTACTAGTACTCCACCAGTAGGGTTACGGAATACTGAAGATAATGATGAGAATGAAGGGAGAGGAATGGTAGAGGTGTTGTTATTAACTATGCACGTGATGATGCGTGAGTAAGCTGGGCGGCCAGCTCATGACACCGCTGTCAGGTTTGTGTCCGCGCTCGCTGAGACTGAACCTCTGCCTAGACGTCAGAAGTCCAATGCCGAATCCATTAGGCAAGCGAGAGCTCCAGGTCGAACTAGTTGTTGTGTTGTTCTTTATTTAAAACTAAAAACCGAAACAAATTAGGGCATGCTTCCCAAAATGTCAGGGAGGATAGGTTCGTAATAAAAGAGTGAAGTTAGGAAAAGTTAAAATGTGTAAGGTGATATTTCCCGAGTAGTTTAAAGAGAAGATGGTTCACCCCGCAGGGGGATGGGGTGTGTAATTATTCAGAGCCGGCATAAATATCTGAATCCAGGTGGATCTCCCTACGAGTGTTTTGGTAGGTGGAACACGTAATCTTCGAGATGTCAGCTGCAGCACGATTGCTCGTGCTGTACTTAACACCGATTTCAGAGCGGTTAACCAAAGTTTTTCATGCATTTGTGTTGTACATGAGTTTCCCTCTAATGAATTAAGCTATGGACGCATACGGCCAATTAATGAGGAAACCCTCCTTCAGGCATAACATTTCGGTTAAAATTATATTTGCTATATCCAAAAGTCGTCCTTTTTCTACTCCTATCCTACCATTAAACTTTTAGGACAGATATGCAAAGAAATCGTGGTGAATATAACCACACTGCTGAATCTTAATTCACTTCATAGTTTATAGCAATGGTAGGAGAGCCTTCTCTTTCCACGTACCAGCTAAGAAGTGAAGGTGTTCAGTATTAGGATATTCTACCAGAGGAAAAGAAAATGGTACAAAACCTTATTCTTGAATAAATAATTAAATAAATAATTATATCTAGACTGTTTGTAAGGTCCAGGGTGTCCTTTGGACACCAAAAGTCCATACTTTTCTTTTTCCTCGTTCTTCATGTATTTTTAGACCTTTCATTCTCTTTATGCTAAACAACCAAGTGATAAGGCCATGCTTGTTTTTATCAGGGTAAGTGATGATAAGATGGTTGTAGAAAAGTAAATGATAAAATACAGAAGGAAGAGCATAAGGGAAAAGAGCGTAAAGAAGGTTTGAATGATAGAATGGATTGAAAAATTTAGCCCTCCCACACATACACTGTTGTATATAGTGTGTTCATGTTGGTGCATTTCATGTCCATAAACTAACACACTTTAAGAGGAAATTTAGAACAAATATACCTAACTGAACCCCGCTAAAAGACACACACGCATTATTTGTATAAATATACCATTTGGCTCGTGTTTTTTCCAAACCAGACTAATATCTATGATAAAAGGATTTTTGGATTTACTGAAACATAATCTCGGATCATTTTGGATAAAAGGAGCATACGATCTATTCAAATTTAAATATTCAGGATTCTAAAATATTATTTGGATCTCCCACTTACCCTTGTGTATCGTAACTTCTTTGATCCTGTCATTGTCTATCGTTTTCGACTTATTTTCGATGCTCCATGACTGGCAACTTTTGCCTTTTGAATTAGATACTTTTTGCCTAACATGAGATATTCGTATGAGTTTGTGTAGATGGGAGTCAACCGATATGAATGCCTGAGTAATTTACAACAATGTCATAGACACGGATGTATATTCAGAAATGAATTAAACGGATGTTACCCAATTCGAAAGGAAACGATTGATATGAATATTATTTTGTGCGAAAAAAACGAATTCTCCCAACAAATTTTAATAATCGATTCCACATAGACAATAAAATTACTAAGCATAAAAGTAAAATATGTTGTTTTATTTAAAGAATGCAATATATAACCCATAGTTCACAAAATAAATTGAACCTCGCTTTCTCTTCATTGTTTTCCACGTCGAAGAAACGATTTTGTGCCTCCACTAACACGCCCGTGAAGGAAAGGATGGGGATTTATGTAAGTAAAGTAAAGGTGGTGTGAGAAGAATGAAAGAAGAGAAAATTGGATAAGAAATATTTACAAATTTTACCTTAGAATCGAAGGGTTTAAAGGTTAAGATGAGCTTAAAGTGTCCAAATCAGTTGGTTGCTGGCCCCTTGAAAAGTCTTATTTTCTATCTCCTCCGTTTAAAAGTTTTCAGCCTGTCAGTCTGTCTGTTTCTCCCTTCCCTTCCCCATTTCTCTTAATCCCAATTCCTTTCATGGTTTTAAATTAATTCGTTTTTACGGTTATATAACGCTATAAAAAAACGTTTTTTGTGTGCAATTCCACATTTTCCTTTCCTATTGATAAATTTATACTAAGGCCATAAACTGGCCAGGATTCAAAATAGCACCAAATATTTATTGCTAACCACAAACCTTTTCCAATTTTCACGGTCCAGATGCAATCACCACTTAATTACCGATGCCTCACGAGAGCAACCATTTTGTTATTAGATTTCTATAGAAATCAATCTCTTGGAACGAGTTCAATAAATGAGGGAAAAGAATGAAATCTTATTATAAGAATTAAGAAAACGTTGAGTAAGCTGAGAAATATAGTCAATGGATAAGAAAAAGAGGGGACAAGGGTGAAAAAAGTGGTGATTGGTGAATATAAAACAATGAATTGGAGAAAATAGGGTAAAGAATCCATAAATAAAATCAATATAAAAAAAAAATAACTGAATTTATACATGTGTGTTAGTGGGGGGAGGGGATAAGGTTTCATATTTTCTACAAAGTCAGTGTTAGGTCTTTTACCAAATTTGCAGCACTTTTATGTCTTGGAAATGTTTTTTGACAACTCACCTTGAATCTTTAAACAACCATTTTTCAGCCATTTATTGTTATTATTATACAGAGAAAAACACCCCCTCATAGAAGTAGCATTTGACGGGTCTACAGAAATGAATTTTCGAGTGAACAACTGAAAGACGAGAAGGAATTAGTAAAAAGATTGTAATAGTAAAAAGCTTGCCCATTAGTGTTAAAATTTGCCAAAGAAAAAATCCTCTAATCACTTTTGCGCATTTTTAATTCCTCTGTAGTAAATAGGTATAAGGTCCTATCAATTGCCAGCACGAAAGAATCGAGATTGAATCATAAATCAAATAAACATTTTTTTTAAAAAAAATCACCCTATACCACCATAAGCTACACTTTCTCACAGTCCATTAAAATCACGCACGTTAAGAATTATAGAGTCGATCGAATAAGTACACACAACAACACAAATGCACATACTCTCTCTTTTTTATTATATGCGAGAGGTGATTATGTCAGCCGCATCATTGATTTGCTAAGAATGCGCTAATTAATCGTAGGGGAAAAAGTTGTTTAATCTTCGACCATGACTTTTTTTTCGAGAGCCCTAGGTAATGTAGACGAAATAACCATATGGGAAATGTTGGTTAGTCAACATATTTTTGTAACCCTAATTACGACATCCGTCAGGTATATCAAGTATTCTAGCCTATAAATAATGATATAAATCTGAAACATAAAGATCCGACGGACTATTTATTAGGGTGATGCATCACTGGATAATGGTGACAAACGAGGTTTCAAAGGCTTCACTTTCGGTGGCAAGTTTGCTTCGAAAGCATATTCTGCAATTCATGGTTTTAAAAGGTTGTGTACGCAAAAGATAGGGTCGAATAATATTTGGATAAATCTTATCAAGGTTACTATCTAACTTTGTATAGTGAGGAAATGAAAGAAGACAACAGAATAGGAAAAAAGAAGGTGGGGAAGAAATACAGAATTAAGGTCAGCAAAGATCTTGTTATCCACTCAAAGACAGGCCAAGAAGAAAAAAGCTGAAAAGCTTTAGCAAATTAGGTATCTTAAAATTAGTGGATCTCGATCCATATGCCATTATAGCAAATATTAGGTCAACACCTACTGATATAGACTATCTACATGTGTCCTAAAATGAAAGTATGCTTTTTTTTATATTAATTCTAGGAATAGGACTATATACGTATCTTCGTGTGCACCTAAGATTTGTGTAGTTTCATTACATATAATTAAACGCAAATCCAATTCAACTCCATCGAATACAGAAGAATAGGGAAGAACTTCCTACAGCCCATCGCTTGCTAGTGTCGAACAGGTATGTAGTGAGAGGACAGTGCGAAATGAGTATAAAAAGGGATTTATTGGCATGCTTCTCAGTGAAGCAAATGCTGGCTTCATTCTTTTTTCATGGCCCCTTTTGCTCGTTATATACATGTTCTTATATCTGCTTCCTGCTATGTATTATTTATATTTGCTCGTCCCGTACATGTTCTTATCTATATTTCCGACTAAATATTTGATTTGCTGTTTGATTACATGTTCTCATCTGTGTTTCCAACTATGTAGTATTTAAATTTGCTCATTCAGTACATGCGAATGATATTAGATTGAAGGACCTAAGTTTTTCTTCGTGCGGTTTCTTCCTAAGAATACATATTTAAACAAATTTAAACCCCGTTGTGGAAGCGGAAAGACAACGAAGAATAAAATATACTGTCTTATCTAGATTTTTCGGCTCATCTCCCGATCAAGACACTAAAATTTACCAAAGAGAAATTTATACTTTTTTGTTGTTGTTTCCTGGCAGAAAGTGTTATTTTCTAATTGCATATGCTTAACATGTAGAAGAAATGGATTTTAGTCTTTTCAAACTTTGCTTTTGTGACCTAGGTAAAGATATTTTGAAATTAACTTATTTTCCTAAACATTTGTGATAGATTCTGGTAGAGTTTCTAGTAGAGAATTTTGAGAACTTTCAAAAAGTTTCAAATACTTTGAATTATCAAGATCCATCTATATTTGTTATTGTGATATGACGGTCTGAGGCTGTTTTAATTCAGCCTCTATCACATGTTAAAATCACATGCTTACCCACGTGTATCCTGCGAGAGGAAGCAGAATCGGGTTATCGCCCATCATAGCCAATGATTAATCAAGGAGGTTCACTCCCCCGTTTCGCCTCCATACGTCGATCTCGCCAGATTTAATTAGGCTTATGGGCAGATAAGGTATTTTCCCAGGCGCCACCGGGACATTCCCCCGAAGTCACCCACTCAATTATCCCCTACGCCATGGAGATGGCTCCGGCTATTTATACCATAGCTTTTCCCAATTAAGGCAGATCCAGATTATCTTCGCGAGGCATCAAGCCGATCCGGTCTCCCTTGTGCACCTAGGAACTCTGCCGAGAAACCCCCTTATTGTCCAGAAAGGGAACAATATCCCTTGAGTGCCAAAGTTCGTGCCCTTACAGACGCCAAGTCAACAAGGCCCCTCTGTTGTTCAGAAAGAGAACAACGTTGGAACAGCCATTGTTCTTTGAGTTCGTTTGACAAGAAACGGTTCTCACCCCCCTCCCTGTTGTTCAGAAAGAGAACAACGTTAGAACATCTATTGTTCTTGAAGCCTGTTCGTCAAGAAACGGTTCTCGTTCCCAAGACATCACGTCCGGATAATTTAATTACCCCCTTTTTAACGTTCTTCAAGAGAACGCTTGGTTTCAACAATAACCTCCATTGTTCATTTAGAACATCTCCAATTTGCTGTCACAAGGATCGCTCGTACTTCCGAACATCACTTCGCTCTCACTCCTCGAAGACAGTCCTTCCCCCTCGTTAAGGACAACCCCCCGAAGAACACTTCTGCTGGAAATCGCCAGTTGGACCGAAGATTCCTTCGCATCGTCTTCCTCTGCACAACAACTTTGTAATTACGTAAGCTGGACATTACCTTTAATCATTTAACCTTTTGTCAACGCAACCCTGTGCTTTAAATGGTTTAGCGAACCATTACCCTCCTTTTTTTGTTTGTTTACCGTTTTAAATCTTTCCAAATCTTAATCCTCAGATTAGTCAGATATTCCCATGACCCTTTTCATTCACGCGTTTTTCCCATTTTTAATCCCTATTTATGTAAACATTTTTTTGTGTGTTGTTGATAGTTTAATTAATAAAACTATTTTATTAATGGTAGCCATATTATTTATCCTTGTGCCCCGTTCCACTTCTTAAGCATATTGAAGATAAATAAGCTTCTCCAGGCCCCTCCCCTCCTTTTTGAACTAACCTCGGTCAATCAGATTACCACGCACTCGAAATATAGACAATTCCCTTAACGAATAGTTATATATGGTATATCGTCGGGAGCCTATTTTACGACAGTTAAATTTATATATACCTGTCCAAAACTAGAAAACAAAATACCAAAAAAAAATTCAATTTCAATGAAAATTACACATAATTTCTTTGAAAAAGCGCTCTGATAGTTGCCAAATTTTATTTCATAGAAGAATAAATAAAAAAGTTGAGGAAAGTTAGGTGCATTTGAATGAAGAATATGAAAAGTCTAAGCCTGTGCCCTCGCTGGACACAGATAACGAATATCCCTGATTGCACTAAATTCCCTAAGAAGCCCAGTAGGAAGAAAAAAGATGCTTGGCATAGCTTTGTTGCAGTGATTCTGGCCATTCTGGCTAATCACAAGGAGAAAAGGAGCAGCATACGCAGAGGAGTAAGGAAAGTGCTTTCACTAGGAATTGGTGGACTTTGAACGCTACTACCACGGAGTGTATAACTAAAAAATAATGGGTGATTATATTTGGATGCAGTATATATGTGAAAATGATTTGTATTACAAACCCAAATTGATAAAAAATTACTCACATCTAAATTGTTTTTTACTCTTGTTTAACTTTATTAAAAATATATGTTCATTTTGAGTCATATTTTCTGTTTTTCTAACTTTATATGAATGGAAAAAGTAAAAATTTCCCTATTTTTCCATTAGTCAAGATAAATTTTAAAATATAATCGCCCAGGATGCAAGAGCAAAATTTGAAATAAATAGAAGACATTTTTAGTGCTTTTAAAAACAATCTTTAGGAAATAACACTTACTATCCAGGAAGAAAAAATTGTTTTACCTACAGTTATTTGTAAAGAATTTTAGGATATGGTGAGAAAAAAGGGCCAAGCCGATTCAGCCTCCTTCGAAAAAGAAATGTTAAAGGCCGCAAACTAAGGACAGATTTCAGGAGTGAGCAAAAGAAGGAGATGCTTTAGGGTAAAATTATTTCGGGCGTAAAACTTTAAAAATTTAACAGTGGATGTAGCAGTGAGGATGAATTTCAGACAACTTTTTGCAAGAAAATATTGTCAAATTTTAGTATTTTGCTTAGAAAACTCATTTGAAAATATATAGGCTAAAAAGTAAAAAAAAGCATAAATTTCGGTGGTCATTTTTTCTATAATCCACTTTTTCACCTGTCGAGGCGTGTCAGAATAACGACAGCGCAGAATTAAAAAGCAGTTATCAAAAACCATCATCCTCTGCTCTTACTCGTGACATCATCAACAATGCCTTTGCTTGTGACATCTCAACTCATGCTTTTTTTTGTGCCAGAATTGACTGCTTGTTTGCGGTTTCCCCTGCCTCACAAATCTTACAAACCTGAAATCATGGCCGACTAAAAAGGAAAAGAGGAAAACCAACTCCCTTGAGCAAGGCTATTGGAGTGAATGAATGTTATTTGAAGCTTTCATTATTTATACCTCAGACATGTTTTCTGGGATTAAGTCGAATATGGTTGCTTATGCTGACGATACAACTCTATATGAAGCAGTTCCTTTCACTTTAGACAGACAAAGAGTCACGCCGCTTTGGTCGGACAACTACCTGTTGGGCATTCGATAAGCGCCCTACACGGAAGGTAAAGTGCCTTGTAAAAGACTATATATTTTTTTGTTCAGGACTGGGAGACCTTTCTTGAAAAACCCTATTCTATTAAACCAGGTGATAGTTTTCTCCTTTAAACTACATACACGCACACTTACAAACACACACTCACTCAGTTGGGAATTTCCTTTTTAAATTTATTTCTTCCAGTCTTATTTGAGAAAATGGAAGGGTGAATGAAGAAAACCCGGCGGATTCTGCTGAAGACCCTCTCCGATGGTTCCAAGCCTGATCGGGGGAGGGTCTTCGCTAAAATTTATGGGGACTTGGGAATTGCACTGGTAAGACTTATTCATACACACAAAGGATACGTGTCTATTTGCTCAAGTGAAAGTGACTGCGAAACACTCACCTTACCCAAAGCAGCTGAATGCCTAAAAACGTTAAATCGAAAACCGCACACACCACCACAAATTAAGAATCACCGAAGTGTTATCCTTCGCCGCCTTGATTCATAGGTTGGGGGGCACTACGTGGAAGAAATTCGTGCGGAGGTGGAAAAAAGCCACACCTATGCAAAGGTTTCAAAGGTTATTAAATTCAAGGACTATACTCATATATTTAGAATAGTCTTTTGTGACACGGCAATGGAAGTGAAGGCCAAGGAGGGAGGTAAGCTTCTCTATAACGTTCGTATCTGCCCTGAGCAGATCGAACGAGAGGAGTTTATCGACCTCCAGATGTGTTTCAAGTGTTACAAGTAGGAGGAGCAACCCACGGCAAACTGCCCCAGGGGGAATGTGTTCTTTGTTCAATCTGCTCTTCAGCCTCACATTCGCGGAGAAGTTGCAACAACACCTCCATGAAGTGCCTGAACTGCGCTGGAGTGCACAAGACATTGTCAATGGCCTGCCCAGTAAAAAAAGATTTAATTAAGAAAAAATCAAATTAAAACAAACATGCTGAGGGAGAAAGGGCAAATTATACATACGCCAAGGCTGCTAAAGCTGTCTTGGCGGATGCTCGAGAAACAAAAACATATCTGCACGTCAAGAATGAAACCTCGACCAAAATTATGTGTTGCATTTATAATGTTCATATTGCAAATATCTCCTTCCCGGGATGCTTTGCAGAATAACTTAATAGAATGCTGACTAATAATGGGATGCAGAAAATGTGGTTTCTGCAGAATCACGGTCTGAGGAAATTCTTATGATGAGTTTCAAACTTCAGTGCGAGACTAGTTGCTAGAAACTCCCCACCCCAGCAACACCTCAGCTCTCTTCAGGGATCCTAGAATCAAGGCTCAGGCAGCAAAGGATATAAAAACACGCACTGAGGATCAAACAAACCATAAATTATTGAACAAGCAAACTCACTCACATAGTGAAGACAGAAAGACAGTGAGGTTACGATGACTGAGATTGCGAGACACGAGTGGGAGGGAACACTCACCTCACTCACGAACATCCTCACAGCTTTAAAGACGTCCGAGATCGTCCTCTTATTGGAGGGAATCTAGGCACGCTTATCACTGAAGGAAAATTACATCCAAGGTATTCGCTGATAAAAGGTCCCCTTTCACTAACTGGATGGATGTCCTTGATGTATCAGAAGGAATAATATCTGGAAGATACAAATGGAAATTCACCTCGGACAACTGCAGTGAAAAACAAGTCGAGGAGGCTTAAATACAATCTTAATAAAACTGGCACTCGAAACCTTTACTATTCTAAGAGGACGGCGAATACAGCTAAAATCATACAGGAAAAACAATCACGCCAACAAACACTCCAGAAGGACCTAAGCTCCTAAGAGAATAAGTCCAAAAAACAACAGGAACATACAAGGGTATCTATAGTGAACACGACAATGGAGACATTAAAGATACTACATTTTAATTCAGACGATTGGACGACCCAGAAAATAATATACGGTAACCTAATACGACAATGTGACCCAGACGTTATATTTATCTCAGAACATGGGATAAATGACACAGACAGGATAAAATATTTCCCCTACAAAGTTTTAACCAAAAATCACAGCGGAGAACACTTAGATGGATATGCGATAACTGTAAAAAGAGGTCTTGAATTCAGATCCATAAGGGGACTCGATGAGTCATACCTCGATGTGGAGGTCCGTAGGCCAGTGAGCCCCCTAGTCCTGGCAACAGGGTACCAGCTCCAAAGGAGAGGGTGCTTGCCCCTTCACAACTTCCTGCAACTTTGTGGTCACGACAGAACAGTTCCTTTTGACCGCGACTTCAATACGAGGAATGCTGCATAAGAATACATCTTGATAAACTCAGCAGGTATGAATCTAGAGACACCTATTGACAGACAAATTATTACTAGAATTAGGCCAGATTTCCCGACATACATTACACATAGATCAGCCACAAAACTAGACATAGTACTCACTAGCACTGTGTTTCTCTATAACTACTTCATTGAACCAGGCCCTCCTATTCCCAGCGACCACCAAGCTATCCTTATTAAAATCGCAATCTCCCCCATTCAAGTCGACGCTCCAGAACGCAAGAGCCTTGTTTTCTCCAATTTGCATACTTATAAACGACTCCTCGAAAATTGCAACCCTGACCCCTTAAATAATGCCACTCTAGAAGAGATTGAAAAGGCGTTGGATAAAATTAATGATAATTTATTAAAAGCTGATAAGGAAGCCATTCCTAGAGTTAAATATAAAACTCTTCCTGCCCTTTCTTGGACCCTTAGAATGAAATCCCTCACGAAGGAATACGGGGAACGGATCAATGAAGTAAACTTCACTCGCCACGACATCACTACGCACAGACGAATACGACAGATACGCGACGAATTAATGACTCTTATTAGGGACCAACAGAATTTACTTTGGGACAATTTAAAAGACGGACTGAATATAGAAAACGACTCGCGTACATTCTGGCAGACAGTAAAAAGACTAAGAGGCGGACAGACACAAAAGACCATAAAACTTACAACTGACAATAAAAAAATACGGACCTAGAAGAAATCGAAGAAGAATTGAGGCTATTCTGGGCATCAATATTTAAGATATCCCCGGAACAGAATAATAAGTTTGTTTAGAGTTCGAAGACGGAATAATAAATAATCTGAACGATCAGATATACAGAACCCATCCTCACCATTATGTATCGCAAGAAAGGGATACGGAGGGACTCGGTGGTAAAATTACTGCCAAAGAACTCTCGGAAAACTTAAAATCCTTTCGTCAACGAGCACCAGGGCGTACAGGAATGACACGAGAGAATTTTATTCGAGCCCCGTCTAACATCCTTCTGGGGCTCATGAATATCATTAATGCGTGCCTGAACGTGGGTTACTTCCCTGACTACTGGAAGGTAAAAAAAAATGATATTCATTCCAAAAGCTGGTAAGCCACTGCACAGTCCAGCTAACTTCAGGCCTATATATCTCTTAGAATTTGCAGGAAAAGTCCTGGAGAAAATATTGGCCAACAGGGTGAATACGTTCCTTGAAGAAAATAATTCGCACAATAACCAACAACATGGCTTCCTTAGGAAGTAAGGAACGGACACGGTGCTAGCCGTGATCATCGAGAAGTTGGCAAAAGTAAAAGCAGAAAGACGCCATGCAAATCTGGTAATACGCGACGTCAAAAAGGACTTTGACAAAGTAGGGAGGAGAGACCTGCAATACAAAATCTTACAACTGGGCCTAAATCACATAGTTGAAAGGATTCTTTGCGATTACGTAATGGCCCCGAGTTCGAACTCGAGGAGATAGTGCCACAAACCGGGTGTATAAGTCCCTTACTTTACAACATATACACCATCGACCTTCCCCAACCCCTGACTGAAGGCTCGTTATACGTCTAATTTGCGGACGATATAACGATGATCTGCAGGAGACCTTATTGGAATGTGAATTATATGGCGCAGATTATGGCGGTAGAAATCGAAAACATCAACTCTTTCGAGAGAAGATATAAGATATCTACCAATGTCCAAAAGTTTCGTGTAATTCAACTATTCCGGCGGACTCTCACAGCCATCCGTGAGGGGAGTGCATGCATCCCATACCGCACGGAGGACACGGTTCTGGGATTACGGATTACAACTCATGGATATTGGAGTCACGTAGCTAAAACTAAAACGAATGCACGGAGGCCCTTGGAGGAATTTGTCCGATTCCTAAACCTGAGTACCTCCAACAAACTAAAGATCTATGTCGTGGTATAGGGAGGACCGAGTTCCTATTTATGGGTTGTTTACGTACTTCAAAACTCCGTGATTACGTTTTATCTCTAAGAGTGTTATATTTTTAATTATTATGGTTATTATTATCTGATTATTACTTCTTCAATCTTTGAGGGATCCTAGTGCCTTGCTTAGCGTTTCTAAGATTGAATAAAAAGTTGTTTCTAAAAAATTAAAACTTAAATTAAACAAAAGACATGAACCAACGAAAGTTAACACACTATATACACAGAAATGAATTTAAAAAATTTACGAGTATATATAGTACAAGAGGCTTTTCTCAAAACAGACAACTTATTATTATTGAAATCAAAGTCGATGAAGGCGACTCGTTTGAAGGCAAAAACCAAAATAGCAGCACCTAAAAACCCTACAGAGCTCAACAGCGGCGCAATATCGATAAAAGTAGAAAACATAAAAATCAAGAGAGAAGAAAAGCATTCACTCACCTTTTAAATACATTACAATTATCCGACTTAAGGTCACCATTAGTCAGAGTCTTCCACAAACCGACGGCTGTAGGAAAGAAAGATGAAGAGAACTGCGTTGTATTCACTTCAGCGACCGGAAAAGCACGGCCATTCTTCTTTAACGAGTAGCGCGTCTCACAACCGGCCGTGAGGGAGCTGGTATCAGACAGTGAAGTGGATATCAGAATCAGTAACAATTTTAAATAAATGAGTCAAGACTTCAACGAGTCGTCGATGTCTAAGGATTAACTGTAAATCGGTAAGCAGAAAACTAATCTGAGTGAAAGCTCTGTCATGGAGCTTCAAATTGGTCTCCGATGCAGAAAGGAAGACAGAATTACAATATTTCAAATCAGACAGAAGGAAGGAATAAAATCAATTCCTTACCACTCTCTCTGTAGAGTAGATCAGGCGGTACTTACGCAACAAGCCAACTTTTTGAAAAATTGAGGACACAACAGTGCAGCTCAAATGAAAGTTTTGGATCAAAAGTAACACCAAGCAATTTCAGTAAGAACAATTATCTACCGCAACGCAGTCGACAATGATTTCAGTGTGATGCGGTTGTAAAGTCCATGATCAGCCAATAACAAGGCTATGGGATTATCTTAGATTAAGTTTAATACCTCAAACATCACACCAGGATAAAATTCTCTTGATATCCAGAGTAAGCAATTTAGCGAATCTTTGTCTGTCCAAAGGGTAAGGAGTTGCAGCATATAAAGTTGTATCGTCAGCATAAGAAAACATATACGACTTAATCCCATAAAACATTTCTGAAGTATAAATAATGTATAGAAGCAGTCCAACGACAGCCTCCTGGGGAACACCAGATTTAACAAAACTGTAAGAGCTAAAACTTCCATCAACGGACACACGCTGCTTCCTGTTAGTTAAAATGTTAACCATTATGCCCAGGAAATGACTACCAATACCAAGGGATCTAATTTTAAATAAAAGTGCCTTATGATTAACACGATCAAATACTGAGCAAAAATTAAGTTTTATAAGACGAGATTCTTTATCAGCATCAAGAAAACTTTGAAGGTCATTGATGATAAAAGAAGAGCATCATATGTACTTAAATCCTTTCGAAAACTTGACTGTTTTACTGGTAGCAATATATTACTATTCAAAAAATAAATCATGCATTTGGCCAGCAAACGCTTAAATATTTTAGACAGAACCGGTGTAATGGAAATGGGTCGATATTCCTCCAAATGAATTGATGGTCAATAGCTTTCAGGGATCGAGTGACATCGGGAGAACGCTATTATTCAGGAAAAGAACTCTGACGAATAAGTAATCTAAAAATAACAGCCAATTTAGGGCCAATGTTGGAGCAATTCTTCCATGAAAAATGCGTAAAAAACCCAGAGGATCACATCCACCAAATGAATCAAGGTCATTCAAATATAAAAGAAGTTCGGGTGACTTAAAAGTCAAGGAGTGCAGTTTAATAGGAGGAAAGCAAGATGAAGGTAGGTAAGTCCACTACCTCACTGCTTTGCTTTTTATTAAAAATTGAAGCGAGTAGATCAGCTTTCTCCTTAGAGTTATAGCATGCAGAGCCGTCAGCGCGCGACAAGGGAGGAAGGCTAGAGTCAACCCGTAGAGTCAACCACCAAGAGTGCGGCTAAGAGGTAGCAGATGAAATATCTCTGAGATGATCTTTAGAGGCTCTTTGAGCCTCACTATAAGTCCGCTGTACATGTAACCTGAGATACATGTAGTAATTCCAAGATGCTTGGGAGCGCAAAAGAGACCACTGGCAAAATGCAGCCTGCTTATTCCACTAAGCCTATCGGCAGTCGTCATTAACCAGGCCTTGTCAGTGCAACGACTCTGAATAATTTTACGTGGAATCCTTCCCTCACTTATGGAAAATGTAATTTAATTAAAGGAGGTTACGAGACACTCAGCTCTATACACATCGCCCCAACAGATATTTTTAAAATCAGTATTAATGCCAGTCCAGTTGGCACAGGATTCGATTAATGGACTCATCCGGTGGTAAAAATTTGGTTTGAATCTTAAAATTGAGTCAATCATTACCGAACTAGTTGTTGTAGGATTTATACCATAACTGGCTACGTATAAATTGATTATACAAAAGGTCATTTTATTGTTTATCATATATACAGACGCTCCCAAAAAACTATACTTTTTAGGGCATTATATAATTATTCATTAAAAAAACAACAGCAAAAAACAATATATTGTTTTAGCATCCGCAAATCAAAGTTAAATTAGTGATCTAAGTGAGTAAAATGTATATACAGAGTGGTTTGTATAGAAAATTTAATTAACTTAAAGAAATAAACATACTGAGGATGCTCAAATCTTCCTCTTCGTCTTATCCAAGGGTTAAGGGAAGTTTCATCTAGTTATCTATTGACATCACAATGATTCTTACGGTATATACATCTTTTGGAACTAAAAATCATTTCCGAAAAGCCTCCGAAATAGGTATATATAATTTTTTTTGCCTACATAATGTCGAGATATGTGTGATCGGAAATCATTCCATTAATGAATCAAGGTCTGCTGACCAAAGTCGCTGCTCTAACTTATTCTGAATTATGAGCTTACGACCTTTAAAACTTTCAATAATTCCTGGACTAACCTTATCAGGACCTTTGTAATCATATCATTCGAAGGAAAAGGTAAAACAACATAAGGATTTCAAATTTCGTTAGAATCGGCCAAATAGTTATGATGTTATTGCCAAATAATTCCCCAGCTAACCATAGAAAAACCTTGGCAATTTTATCATTGGAAAGATATTCGTAATGTAAAGCAACATAAAGGTTTTAAATTAATTTAATTAGAATCGTCCCAATAGTTACAATGTTATTACCAAAACAAAGGAAAAGCAAAACGGGGACCCACGTACCATTCGACCGACATAGTGAGATATAGAGTCGCACGCGACTAAAAAATAGTCCAACGAACAAATGGATGATAACAATACTAAACAGTTATTCCTACTAAATAAACATGTTTATCTACAAATATCTCTGGATTAGTAAGTGACCATACAGACAAATGTGTCGATTTACTGTGCCACCAGCTTTTAAGATAGCTTCATTGGATCACACGATTTTGTTGACAAATTGAACATCTTTGACTTCCAATGACTGAAACCCTTCACATAATTTGAGTTGTGATCAGAATTATTGTCAGTCATGGCGTGTAACAGCCTAAAATGTAGATTTTTCATTGGAACGACTTTAAAATATGGTGAATACTTACTTTGCTAATTCCGATTCCAAAGGCACATTGCCTAAAGGACTTTTGTGGTGATTGAGTAAATCTTGGGATCACTAAAATGAAATTTTCGTCACTTGCACTAGATTTTTACCTCAAACTTTAACGAATGCTTGGAAAGGCAAGACGTAGCGGTGGTTTTGTACCAAATTACCCGATCTACTAGCGTTGGACTTCGGACGCATTATCAAATTTACATTACAATTTCAGAAACTTTTTTGTTGTTCCAAGCTCAAATGCTTACAAAACATAAGTTCTTTTGATGAACAAAAGAAAACTGAATGCTATAGAGTTTGCAACGTGGAATGAGTGCATAGGATAAGTCTGGAAGCAAGTTTGTAGCTGACCTTATAACGTTAGGTCGCTTACGGATCTTCGATAAATAAAAGCCAGGCTTAGTCGAAGCACTCAATTGAGCACTTAGCGTAGTTAAGTAAATTATATATACCAACAACATGATATATTTTAATCACCTAAATAAATAATTAACCTTTTATTGGTGATTTGATCCTATGAGGAGTATATAGTCTTTTTGGGGAAAGGAAATGCTTAATTAAGCGCATGAAATGGAAAATTAATTGTATTAAACCCACCTTAAATATGGAAAGAACCAGTTTACTTGGACATGAGCTTTCTCTTTACGTGAAGCATATTCAGACCAAATGTTAATAGTATGTGGTATGTTACAGTCAGAATAACTTCATGGTTAATTATAATTATGCCTAATTATAATTATACTCAATTATATTTATCCCTTGGATATAACTTTAAATCTGTTAGTATAGATTTGCATGCATGCATCCAATAAATCTCGAACGCCAATTAAATGTAAAAGCTTACTTAAAATTCTTTTCAAATATTTAAAATGGCGATGTTATTGAAAAGCATTAACTACAGGCATGATGTATTTGGTATATTACAGTCAAAATAACTTCGTATAAGAACACATCATATTTTTTTATTAATATGATTTTTCACATTGCCTGGATCTGATAATGTTTTGATAATGGTAAGAACACGTAAATATAGCATGAGGGAAAGTAGTTTGATAAGCAGGCTGCACCAAGGTCTCAGATGTTAAAAAATCATACGAAGAGCGGGCGGATCGTATTGCGGTGCTATAGAAGTGTTGTAGATGATCCAAGGAAGTGGGAACATCCAAAAACAACCTCATTGTGCACGCCCCAGGGTCATAATGCAACATAATGACAGGTAGCTGGGTCGCATAAGCCTTCAGAAAGGTAAGAAACCCGCAATTCAGCTGCAAGATGAAGGGACTGAGGGCAGCCAGATTAATACATCCGTCAGACCAGACCGTCACAGACTGTTTACATAGAACCTGAATTTATGGAAATCCCTCCAGAAGCCACTGATAAACCGTCAGAAAAAGCAAGTTTACGGGCTCCTGCTCACCGCAAATGAACCATGAGTCACTGGAGACGTGTCTTGAGCTACATGAGTCCACGCTCTAGTTGGTCTCGACCTCAGGAAGAGTTAGTAGCTGCAAGAGGACAGTAAAACAGTGGAGTTGGGAGTACATAGTGCCAAAGGTGAAGCATGTTGGCCGCTCTTTAATGATATGGGACTGCATTTCAAGTTCAGGAGTGGATTGTCTCACCGTTTGTGATGGCACTATGAATTTAGAGGAGTATCAAATTAAGCTGAAAGATTATATGCTGCCATCAGCCCGAAGTATCTCCAGAAATGTACGGAAAGTGATCTTTCAGCAGGACAAGACTAGTTCCACCATATAGTGTTTCAGGGACAATAATATCACGGTCATGGACTGGCGACTTTAGTATCCGAATATGAATCCACGGGAAAACCTCTTGTATGACTCGAAAGAGGCCCTAGGACGTCGTCAGCCAGCCTACAATGAGAAACGGAAGCCATTCATCACCGAGTAGTCGACCAGCATCATAACTCTGAGGTTCCTCGCCCTCCTGGTGGGCATGCGTCGAAAAACAGCTCTCATAACTAACAAGGAACTTTCGATACGCTATTGAACTTCCTGTATCTGTTTGGTGTTGCTGCAATCTTCACAAAGCTTCATTTGCTTATCTGGTATTTGTTGATGATGTTTCTTCATTTGACAAGCATTGGTATTTTGTTTATTCTTGTCGATTGTTTCTGGCATATATAAGTTATTGCTATCTATTCCTTCTTATTTGACTGTAATATTTGTATTCATAGGCAAATACAAACTTTTCGACGCGTCATTCATCTAATTTTTTAAAAATTTAGAGTTCTCCTAAAAGTTTTGGCAGTGGCTGTACATTAATTGTTCTTATAATTGAGACCTTTAGTGTTTTCAGTGGCACTCTCCTTGCGATACCCTCCATATTCATAGCGCGACAGCTATGAATATGTTTCTCCTTAAGTTTTAAAATTTTTATCTATATCCCTCGTAATTCTTTGAGTTTCTTTTACTGTTTACCTGTTGTTATTTAATATAAGTATTAATTCATGGTGTTTATTCTCATGTAAATAAGATTATTTATTTCGAGATCCATTTGCCACGTGATTCAGTTCTGCCAAGATAATGGTGAAGGACAATTATGGATGAAGTCTGGTGGGCCGCTCTCTGGGGATGACTCATGGCGAAATTTAAGATGGTTGGTTGGCGAATCAAGGACCACTTCCCGGGGTCATGCCCTCAAGAGTTTACATATTTTAGATGATTCCAGTATGCACAGAAAAAATTAGGTGCCCTATGTGGTCCTGACCGGACTCTCACCTCAGAGTTTGGGGTTTTAGTCTTCCCTAATTGTTGTATCTCAGTTCATTACAGGTCACTCTGTCTTTGCCTCTGTCTGTCTTCTATCTGTCTCGGGTGGGCAGTCTGTCTGTCTCTCTCTCTAAATGTATATATATATATATATATATATATATATATATATATATATATATATATATATGTAGGTTAAAGCCAGAACTAGTATTCGGAACATATATAATTTGAAACGTTTCGAACATTAACTAGGTTCATCTTCAGCCTATAATCGATTAAAACAATATGAAAGCAAGCAAGCTTAGAATACATAAAGAGATATATGTATTAATGACTGGCAATAAGTTTAAAGTTTGTTGAATTTCAGAGAAAATAATGCGACAATGTAATAATGAATAAATTTAGAGTTAAGTAAAATCTGTCCGTTTTGAGTTCTTTAAAATATTAATATCAGTAAAACTGAAGACGGGATTGAAATTCTTAAACGGGCTGAACTTATGTAAGTATGATTGTGTTATGGACTTTAGGTTATTAACAACATAAGAAAATTCAGACTACCAAAGAGATAAACACATTATGTGTGAAACTATAACTTCAAATTTCTGAAGATAATTAATACGGTTAATCTTAAAGCAAGGTAATTTAAAATCCAATCCTAGAGCCAAAATTTTTTTCTGGTCTTTCGTTAAAATGAAGTCCTAAAATTGAAAACTACCTTATCTGGAACAATTGACATAACTGAAGAACTTAAAACGACCAGATTTAGTCATTTGTAGACCAGATAAAGGCAGAGGTGTGGTATTGCTAAAAAAACCAGATTACATAGATAAACGGAATTCTATATTGAATGATTCTTCTAAATTTCTTAAAGTTGATTGTGATCCATTTCAAAGTTTCATTAGGATAGAGGATAAAATTAAAAGATTTCTTCGTAAGCTTAAGTCTGAAGAACATTACCATCGACTTTTCACTTCAAGTTCAACTCCTAGTATACTCTACGGCCTTTCCAAAATTCATAAGACCGAATTGCCAATTCGCCCGATCCTTTCGGCAATTCGTACACCTACTTATAATCGTGTGAATTTTTGATACCCATAATAGAGCCTATTACTAAAATGAGTTCACTATACAGGATTCTTTTGAGTTGGTAGATTTAATTAATTCATCTAGATTTTCCCTCTATCACATGACTAATTTCCATGTTGAGTCACTACTCACCAAGATCCCTGTTTTTGAAACCTATAATAAAATATGTGATTCACTTTATAACACAAATTGCACAATTCTTAGTCTCAATAAACCAGATTTTTCTAGGCTTATTAAATTGGCCTTTGAAGACACAATATTTATATTTAACAATAGCCTTTATAAACAAAGGGACGGGATGGCAATGGGTTCACCTCTGGATCCATCGTTTGCAAATGCCTTTCTGCGCCAATTAGAAGAGGACTGGATGTCCAATTGTCCACAACACTTCAAACCTATACTCTATAAAGGAGACATTGACGATCGTTTCGTTCTCCCTAAAAAATACCCATCATCACATCATATTTACACTGAAGCACGAAACTAATAACTCTCTTTCCTTTTTGGACATTACGATTACCCGGTCAGAAAACAAAATTTCAACTTCAGTATATAGAAACCCCATATCCACTCTCCTTGGAACTAATTATTTCTCGAGTTCACCAAACTGCCTCAAAATTTTATCTGTAAACTGCAGAATAAACTGTGCTTTCAGAATATGCCCCGACTGGAACAATTTTCCTAAAGATATGTCTTATCGCAAACAATTTTGTAAATTTAATTTATTCCCAGCATCATTACTCGAAAAATTATTAAAAGTTTCCGAAATAAAATACACGTGATTCCTCTCGTCAAATCTAATGTATGAAAACAGAAATTGTATCTCAAAATACCCTACATAGGCTCGCTGACCAACGAAATTATCTTAGACTTACAACAATTATTATCTAAAGTTTATCCAAAAATCAAATTCTGCTGTATACCAATTAACTTTCTCTCTTAAAACCTACTTGTCTCATAAAAAGAAGCTACCCTTGTTACTCAGGTCCTCACTTGTTTATCAATTTATGTGTGCGAGTTGCCAAACTCACTACGTAGGTAAAACTACGCTACAATTGGAGCTGAGGATTTGCAAACATAAGGGGTTTTCCCATTACACAGATAGACACATTGCTAAACCGGAATTCTCTGCAATTAGGAATCCTACGTATAAATCCGTAGATCTCAACATTTTGGAATCGCTATTTATTCAAATGCTTAATCCAGAATTAAATTCGAGTCAGTCGTCCACAACACTTTAAATTTATTAATTCAAATATCTTAATTTTAGTTTGTTTTATAATTAATTTTTACCTAAAATGTAAAAACAAATAACTTAATTACCCGATAATTATAATGTTCTATTAGTTAATTAACCATATTTCAGTTATTTGAAACAAGTACCATGTTTAGCTCAGTTCAAATTTCCCACATATTAAATCATTCGATTCCTGTCCTTTTCTCAAGTTGGTAAGTGTTGATTTATTTATTTCATTTTAATTTTTGCCTTGTTTTATCAGTTTTTTTTTATAATTCTGAAGTGGTTTTCTTTGTAAGTTCACATTGTCCTCTCTCGGTAATTTTTCCATTGTTTTCTTGAAAATTTTAGTAAACTCTAAATTTATTCATTATTACATTGTCGCATTATTTTCTCTCAAATTTAATAAACTTTTAACTTATTGCTAGTCATTAATACATATATCTCTTTATGTATTCTAAGCTTACATGCTTTCATATTGTTATACTCGAATATAGGCTGAAGATGAACATAGCTAATGTTTGAAACGTACGTTCCAAATTATATATGTTCCGAATACTTGTTCTGGCTTTAATCTACATACTAAAATCGAGGTTTCCCAAGTATGTCCCAATTTATACACACACATATATATATATATATATATATATATATATATATATATATATATATATATATATATATATATATATATATATATATATATATATGATTTTTTCTGTTTGGCGGCAGGCGGATGTTTTGTACCAAATTTTCACCAATAATGCAGTTTTGAGTACTAAATACGAATATAACGTTTATTTTTTGGAGAAATGAAAGGAGGTATTAAAAAAATAAAATTTAATGCGCACTGGTTTAGAACATTATTCTATAAACAATTATGATTATATACTGGGGGCTGTGACCCCCGGCCCCCTCAATTGATTGAAACTCAGAATCATCGTAGGGGGTCCCCCTGCAGTGCTAAACCCCCACGAGCAGTCTCCTTGAATTTACTCCAAAAAGGTGAAACATATTGGAACACAGCGGGACCCACCGTGAGATGCTCGATTCCTACTTATGTGAATTTATGTGGTGAAAACGCAATAGAAATTAAAATTTGTTTAAAAAAATATTAATGGGATACTTATATGTAAATACAAATGAATGTTTGAAGAAATAAAAAAGGGAGTGAACAATAATATTAGGAAATCATAGGGTAGTATAAAAGCGTTTGATTTTTATTTCGTTTTATATCAAAATGTATCGGACACACCAAACTTTACACTTTGAAATATCTTTTTCTATATACTTCTTTTCATTTCTCCCAAAAAGAAATGTTATATTCGTATTCAGCACTCAAAACTGCATTATTTTCGAAAATTTGGTACAAAAGATCCGCCTACCGCCAAACAGAAAAGACCATATATATATATATATATATATATATATATATATATATATATATATATATATATATATATATATATTACTATAAGTGCATGTCTTATGCAACATTTATTGAAGTTAACATCAGTAGTTGCATTAATGATTTTGAGTTGCAGGTTCTTTCATTTCCTAAGGGAGGAATTCTGGAGATCAAGCAGCAAGCTCCATATTTCTCCGTCCAAGACGTCTTTTGACCGAATCAGTCTTCCTGAGTGACCCAAATGTTTTTTTTTAATTTAAGGGACTATCTGGCGACTGCCGACTTAGGTATAAGTCGCCGTAAACAAACAGCCTAGTTCTAGGCTACTTTAAAAATTTAAACAGGAAACAACAATAAAAAGAAATAACAATAACAATAACAAAGCAATAACAAAAAAAAATAACAAAAACAACAACAACAACAATTAAACCTGGTTAAATTAAAGTGAGAAGGCCGGCCTCCCCCCAAAAAGTCAACAAGTCCACCAGCCAAAGTGCACGCACTCGTCCCGAGTACAAGGGACAGGCAGTAGCAACCCCGCCCATCCCGGTACCAGGACAGGTGTCGTGCGCGAAAATCACCCAGACTGGGACATTTGACAAGAATGTGCCGGACAGTCTGGGAGATGACGCAGTCGTTGCAATAGGGTTCAGGCGAGCGCTCCATCAAATAGCGATGCGTCACACGAGTGTGCCCGATTCGGAGACGACAGAAAGCAACCTGAAGCCGGCGCGGCATTGGGGGATAGGTCCATGGGAACAGTCGCGGCGCAATGGCACGCAATTTTAAGTTCCCTTCGACCGTCTCCCATTTTCTTTGCCAAGCATTCCGAAAAGCTGCCCGTATTCCTGCCATGTAGTCAGTGTGAGGAAAAGCGAAACGCTGGTCTGGTCGCAGAATCCTCGCGGACTCTTTGGCGCCCTAATCGGCGCGCTCATTCCCCGCAATTCCTACATGTCCAGGAACCCAGCAGAAGATAATCTCGACATCTGCCCGGCTCGCCAAAACCGTGGCGTCACGGATTTCGCGAACCAGGGGATGCGGAGATTCCAATGCCCCGAGAGCACTCAGGGCGCTTTGTGAGTCGCTATAGATCACAATCCGGTCTCCGAACCGGGCACGTCGCGTAATCTCCCGTACCGAGTGGTGTATTGCCACCAGCTTGGCCGTGAAGACAGACGCAGCGCGTGGTAGAGCCCCGCTGACTACAAACAGAGGGGATACGGCGTGGAAGCCGACTTCCTTTGGGACTTGGAGCCATCCGTATCCACTGGCACGGTACCAGCATGACACGATGTGTGCTCCAAAAAGGTCGAAGGCAATACTCCCGACGCAGTACAAGCTTTGGGAGCAGAGGCGTGGCGACAAATAGCCAAATGTGGTACCCTCCAGGGTGGCGTCCTGGGAAGAACCAGGGGCGCCACCGGCCCGAGAGCTATATCTACCTCTCGAAGGAGTTTCCCGGCCCTAAACCCAAAGGGCTTATGTTATGACTGGCGTCTCTCGGCCGCATAGGCACCATCGAGATCAGCTGCGGATGCAGTGAGAGCTGTTGGCGACTGAGGGAGGCACCGGGCTCGCGCGTACAAGCAAGTGATGCACTGCACGCGGCGCAGAATGAGTGGCATCTTCCCAGCATCGACCAACAGGCTCTCAATGGGGGAAGTGCGGAAGGCACCGGTCGCAAGGCGAAGGCCGGTGTGGTGGATCGAATCCACCTTCCGCAATAAACGCTTCGCTGTGGATGCATAAAACTTGCATCCGTAGTCGAGCTTCGAGCGAACAAAGGATTGATTAAAAAGGAAGGCAGTATCCCTATCAGCACCCCAAGCGCTGAACGTCACGGAACGGAGAATGTCCATGGCGCAGGTACAAGATACCCTAAGGCTGCGAATATGAGCCCATAGGTGAGGCGTCGGTCGAATACAAGACAAAGGAAACGGTGCGACTCAATCACATTCAGGCGCACCCCATTAAGAAACAAATCTGGGTCAGGGTGAAGCCGTGGATGGCGGCAAAAGTGCACCACCTTAGTCTTGGCCAAAGAAAACCAAAACCTGTGCGCTTCGGCATAGCGAGAGACGCGGTTAAATGCCTGTTGGAGTCGACGCTCCAGAGTTGGCATCTGGGCCGCAACAAAAGAGATCGAAAGGTCGTCCACGTAGAGCGTAGCGAGAACATCTTCCGGCAGCAGTGAGGTGATGCCGTCGATGCCCAGGGCAAAGAGTGTGACACTGAGGACACTTCCCTGCGGGACACCCTCTTCCTGCTCCTTTATGCCGGAGAGGGCTCCCCCTACCCGTAGGCGGAATCGACGATCTCGCAAAAATTCAGATATAAACATTGGGAGGCGTCCCCTCGCCCCCATCGTGTGGAGAGTCTCCATGATACCGTATCGCAATGCGGTATCATAGGCATTCTCCAGATCAAAAAACACCGTGGTGTAGTGCTGTCTATGAAGGAAAGTCTCGCATACGGCAGTTTCAAGTCGAAGCAGAGCATCCGAAGTGGAGTAGCACTTACGGAAGCCGCACTGTGCAGAAGACAGATGGCCTCCGCTGTCCAGGAAATAGGCTTATCTAACATTTACCAATTTCTTCCTCAACTTGCACACGCAAGAGGTTAGAGGGATTGGGCGGAAACTTGTCGGAGTAGAGTGATCTCTCCCCGGCTTGCGAAAGGCGAGCACAGTAGCGATTCGCCAGGAGTCTGAGAGAAGACCTTCCACCCAGATCCTGTTGAACAAATCTAACAGAAAGGCCATGCCTTGCTCACCCAGGTGTCGAAGCATGGCGTACGGGACATCTTCCGGACCATGGGCGGTGTCCGCGCACGAAGCGAGAGCGGAACGCAACTCACTCACAGTAAACTTGTCGTTAAAGGGTTCTCCGCTTCTGGAGGTAAAGTCCAGCCGGCGGCCTTCCGCGACATGACGACGTGCATTGAATGCTGGCGGAGCAGCATCACGGCTAGAGAATGCGGAAAAAGCGGTCGCTAAGGATTCCGCCACGGAGGCGGGGTCCGAGATTGCGGTCCCATTCTCCTTGAAAACGGGAGGGGGGTCCTGCGAGAATTTGCCCCGAATCCTTTTGACTCGCTTCCACACCTCAGCTAAAAGGGTCTTCCCGTTAAGTAAAGAAACGTATGCCGGCCAAGAAGAGCGGCGGGCGTGCTTCGAAATATACCGGAACCTAGCTCGACGAAATTCAGCGACAGTGAAATCGTTCGGGCGGCGCTTATAGCGCATGTAGGCATAACGCTTCTGTTTAAGGGCCGTCTCACACTCGACCGACCAACATGGGAGTGGTTGGCGTGCAAAACGGCCAGACGTCCTAGGAATAGTAGTCAGGCCCATGGCGATGAGGTTCCTGGAGAAGAACTCATCGGCCTCATCTACCGACCTGAACTCCTTGACTGAGATAGAGAATTCAGTCATTTCCTGAAATGCAGGCCCCCGCGCCCCCGCCAAGCAGCACCGAGGTGGTCTCTTAGGCGGCAGTTGCCCTGAAAATGATATTTAAAATGGGAAAGTGTTCCCCCCTATGAAGGGTATCGACCACCTTCCAATCAAAATCAGGCTGTGCATCCGAAGAGCACAAAGATAGGTCGAGGCAAGAAAATAAAGCGGTTCTCGAAAAGTGATGCGTAAACTTATCCACGTTTAGGACACCCATCTCAAGCTCTTTGATCAGATCGGCAAGGACTTGTCCCCTGGGATTTATGGAGTAATCTCCCCAGAGAGGATGCCTGCCGTTCAGATCTCCAAGCAAGATAGGGCCTCGGCAACCGTGCCACGACGCGGCGGAAGTCCCCGGCGTCGAAGTCAGCTGACGGTGGAATGTACGCAGAAATGATAGTATACCTCCTATCCAGGTGCAGCTGCACAGCCACTGCCTGAAAGGAGGTATCTAAAGAGAAAGGAAGAACGGAGACATCATGCCGGGTGTAAACCGCGCATCTCCCAGCCCGGCCATCCCGCGGTGGTGGGAAAGCAAGACCCTTATACCCCGGAAGGGCGGGAAGGGGGCACGCGCATAGCATGGTTTCCTGCAAAACGATAGCTAACGGGGAACAGGATGAGACGAGCCTCCGCAGCTCCTTCCAGTTGGCCCAGAGTCCACGGCAACTTCATTGAAGAAATATGCACTCCAGGCCTAGCTCGGAAGAGACGCGGGGGCCCTCCTCGAACTGAAGACCCTCGCGGGAATGGCCGTACGCTTTCCGGGGGCAGAACCCCAGGCGCTTTTGGCCAAACAAAGCGCTGAAGGCGCTGTCTCCTTTGAGGACTTATTGGGAGAGGTTATGCTCCCAATGCGAGTCTTTTCCTCCCTTCGCCTCGAAACCTTAGACGGGCGTTGGGGCTTCGGAGGCGGGAGCCCTCTTTTCGAGGAACCACCGTCTCCGAGCCACTCGCTCCAACTCGGGGCGTGGGCAAAGGGGCTGAAGCTTCTTTGTTGCTGTCCTCCTTTCGGGGAACAGCCTTAGGAACCCCCGAAGATGGCCTAGCGATCATCTTCAGGGGTGTTGCCTCCTGTGAGTCTAAAGACTCGGTGGAGGCGCGTTACCGTTTTGCCTTACGGGAAACGGTCACGCTGGGGGAAGAGGGGGAGCCCTGGTTTAGCCGGGGCAGGGTATGAACCCTTTTTGTCACCAGCTTTACCAGGCGAGCGCCCGGGTTGGGTAGAGCCCGCAGAAGGGCTCCGAATGGGCGCGGAAACAACCGTGCTCATTGGCCTGGATGGGCCAGGAGCAGAGGGTGCCTTTCTAACTATTGAGGCATATGACGTCCCAGGCAGAGCCGTGCGCACCAGGACCAAGTACTTTGCCTCGCGGAATGAGAGTCGATCCTGGGCCTGAACGGACAGGATTTCTTTCTCAAGGAGATATGCAACACATTGCTTCGAAGAAGCAGGGTGCGGCTCTCCGCAATTGACACACTTGGCCACACACGATTTGGACTTATCGTTGTCGACCTTGGAGCAATTTACACAGACTTCGGGTGACCCTGACTTTGGACGTCTACATAAGTGATTCGTATGGCCGAAGCGGTGACAGTAATAGCACCTTTGCGGCAGTGGCACGAATGCCTTCACGCGGTAGCGGTACCAACCGGCACGCACCGACTCAGGGAGCTTGTCACAGTCGAACGTGACGAAGAGTGTAGGGGTGGGTCTCGAGGCCACTCCCTGTTTTCTCATCACACGTTCGACCTTGACCGCCCGATGGTCGGCTAGCTCTAGGGTGATGTCCTCAATGGAGTAGTCAACGAGTTCCCTCGCATAAAATACTCCTTTTACAAATTTCATGGTAGAGTGCGGCGTCACACTCACCGGGGTGCCATGAAGTGTCCGAAGAGCACTTATCTTGGCCGCCTCGGCGGGATTCGCCGCATTGGCCAGAAGGCTCCAGTCCAAAAAACGGGTTACCTTCGGCTCTCTACTAATTGCACTAGCTAATCCTCTCCTCTGATGGATCATGTTGCCCTTGGACAACATGCTGCCTTCAGTGGAGCGAATAACGAGGAAGCGTTTGAAGCCAGTGGGCTCGAAAACGCCAGGTAACCTCTGAATGAGGGGCCCCGATGTCATCGAGGCTCCGTTCTGTGCACTTTTGGTCTGGGTCATGGTTAGGAGCTCCGTACCCGACGGGGGGCAGAAGGGCCGGATGTGCTGATCTTGGCTTGGTCGCTTGCCAAAGTGGCAGCAGACCCATCCGTCCCAGTAGCCCCCGCGGATGGAGAGGAGCCTCGAGTCTTTTTCGTCTTTTTGGTCTTTTTCGACCTTTTCTTTTTTGGAGAGGAGGGCGGGGAATGAACCCGTTTCTCACCCCTGCCGGTAGCAGCCAGCCCCCAGGCCAGATGGACTGGCCTGCGATAGGTCCTTCTCCGAAATGGAAAGGTCCTGGTGGTCACAGGTTCATCATTCGGAGGAGATCCCTCCCCTCCTTGTACTGCCTGAGAATCCCCAGCTATTTGAGGAGGACCTTGCATAGGGGCGGATTCGGGTTCAGTGCTTGGCGGTGAGCCCGGATTCCCCCCCATGGAAGGCCCTATCGTCTTAGGCTGGTTTTCTTTAAGGACCATGTCTATCACAGGAGGGGCCTCCAGTTGGCCATCCCCTCCCAGGACATCGCAGGTCCCCTTGTCAGCGTCATAAGTCTTTAGTGGGGAGGCACAGGCCTTGACCCCGGCAAGGTTTAATATTCTTGCCAGCAGGTCTTTTGAGGGAAGCGACCGAAGGGGCCTGGCTTCCCTCTTCCCCCTAAGAGGGTTTGCCTTACCGAGCCACTTGCACGAGGGGCGGTTGGCAATGGGCTGAATGCTGGCTTTCTTGGCAGTCCCCTTAGAAAGCAAAGGAGGGACTGCCGCTGGAGATAGGGAGGTCCCCGAAAGCACCTCCAGAGAAGGGGTTGAGGGGGAGTCCCCTACACCCGTAGGCGTAGGAGAGGAGTAAGCTTCCTCTACGGTTGAAGAAGTATGGAGGAGGGTCCCCTGCGCAAGCACAGGGGGGGGGGAACTCCATCTTTTCTGTGGAGCTGCACGAGGGCGGCTCCGTTGTTTTAGGGGGAATTGAGGGAAGATGTTTTTTTTTTCATCATTGGGCATGGTGACCCTCTTTGTTCTACGGGACGCAATCGCTCACCACCTCTTGCAGTAGCCCGCACTGCAAGAGGTGCTTACAGGCCCGGCAGAGCCAGGCGCCGCCATTCGGGACCACCCCTCCCGCCTGGTGGCCTGGCAGTCCATTGGCATGTCAGCATCACCTTAAAACACGACGTAAAATTGATAGAATGTGAAGAGAAGAGGAAAAGGGATGTGAGGATGGTATGGGTGGGGATGAAGCAGGTTGTTAAAAAAAACACATCCCGAACCGGAGCTCAGGGGTTAGGGAACAATGTCCCCTCCCTCCTCAGCCCCAATCTGGGGTGGTTGGCTTGAGAAGAAGGTCAGCATCTACCCTGTGAAATTAGAGGCTGACCATTGAAAGTTGTGGGAGAGGTTGTATAAAAAGCGACGAGGTAGGGGAGAAATCGGGCTATCTGAAGGAAGGAAGAAAGGCTAGGCTGGGGCCAGACGGAGCGCTGGATCCCGTCAGCACCGCGGCCAGGATGGCAAATCGCTGCGCCCCTTACGGGAGTGACCTAAATGGCTGGGAGAAAGGGAACCGGCGTGTATATACGTGAGACATTGCCATATATATTTAATTTATGTTAACTCCATACATAGTTATATAAATAGCATCCCATACCTAGATAAACGTTTTTAGGACACGCATTCTAGGCCCTCTTAGATAACCTGAACTTTATCGCTCATTTTGTTGGTCTGGTTTTACATAGGTTTCAGGTCCTTATATTATAGTTAGGATTCTGCATTGTTAATAACCTTTTTTGTCACAAAGAACCTTTTATTTTGAAGATAGTATTTTGATTCCAAATGACATTACCTCTTAACTTAATTTACCTTTGATTTCACTTCCCCTAACTTAACCTATTTCCTTAAACACCACAAAAAATTGTTATATATTCTTTTATTGGTATGAACTTTAGTTTTAAATAACTAATAATAATACTAAGTAGCTCCCAGTCCAATTACAGCACATCCTATTCTGCGTAACCAATAAATATTCATTGCCACATAAAATATACTTTGAAAATGGTGTGCATTGTGAAGGATGATGATGACTTGGAGCTTAAAAGTTGACTGTGAAGTTTGACGTAAATTTATAGATATGATTTAAACGTTTGAGGTTACAATAAATGAGATGAAAAAGTATATTGGGAGCAACGTTCATTCTCCAGTGTTCAAAACCAGTAATATCTGACGAACGTTTTGCGCACGCGCATTTCTGGGAGATCTCTTAAGGAAGAAGCCAGTTTTGACATCTTGAATCCCTTTCACTTAACGGCTCTTCGCACCAACAGGGTGCAAACTTGTTTTGAGCTTCTGGATTGCTTCTCAAACATTCTGGTATACAAATTCAAAGATGAGTTGCACTCAAACCTGAGCAAATCTTTACTCCTCTTTCTTCTCCCGCCTTGATTTCTCCCATTCAAATATTAACTAGAATTGATTCAAGATACATAAGTTGTGTTCTTCATGAGCAATATTGTGTCAAGGCATCGTAACTTAACTTGGAGATTTTGCTTGTCTTTCTTCAGAAAAAGATTGACTACCGAATTAGTCAATACAGAGTTGTTATATACTTATTTTCGATTTGTTTCAGAGTTTCAGTTCCTGTAGGAGAGTGGATTCATTTCAAAGGAGCATCAAGTTAGGGATTTCGCTTTCATAGTGGATAAGAGGCTAAATTTCCATCCCTGGGTATCGTTTTCGATTTCCGGCAAGAGTGCTCACGAAAATATTCGCTCATACAGGACAGGTGCCAATGAGGTGGTGCGTTGTATGTGGGAATGCACATCAAAAAGTTCGGCCACATAGGTCATTACTCCCATGGCCAAACACATCACCACTGTCTCTTCCTTCACCTTCTCTTTGGGTAAACAACACATCATTCTTCCCTCATGTGACCTGTCAAAAGGATTAATACATGCATATTCGCCTGGCGTGGAAGGCGTAGGCTCACAATAATATCGCTTATCCTCCGGCTGACACTGACCACTGGTAGCCAGGAGCTTACCACCAAATTTCATTCTGATCTTTATATAAATTTATTAGCCGGTCTAGAACTATATCTGGGGATTGGAAAGGGACGAGTGACGGAAGTAACTAACAACTAAAAGACCTCACTGTGTTCTACTTCCTGGTGTCAGTTCTCATTAATCATATTCGTAACTTTTTTTATGAAAAGTTGCATGGGAAAGATGTGTTGGCAGAAGTTAAGGAAAGCAGCAGTCACACAAAAAAAGAGAGCGTTTTCTTTATTAGTTGTGGAGGGTTTATATCTACTAAAGGTCATTGGCAGCGCTTAGCTTTGATGGGTAAGGTGAGGTAAAAAATAATAATAACCCAAACAACCTATGTACCTCTCCTAAATTTCCTAGCACACTAAAATTTAGGAAATGCCCATCTTTATTTGATCTCATGTTTTTTCGGTTACCACAGTTGTTTATATACAGCTGCCCAAATTATTCATGTCAACTCTTGCAAAAATTTTCTCAAAAAGTAAGTTAGCTATTATATAATTAATAATGTTTCATAAATTTCCCTCTAATAGCTTTGGATGACTGTCGATAGGCTTTGTTGTGCTACGTTGCCAAGTAATAATATGTTTCATAAGCGATAGGTTGGAAAATTAATTATATTGCTAAAACTAAAATAAGTCAAATATTTTTTTTGTATCGATGACTAAAAATTAAATAAATATATAAATTAAATTAAACTGGACGAAGGAACAATTTAGGGAAATTTTTCAATCTTGTTTTGAAAACAAAAGTTTCAAAATGTTTCGACAGTTCTATTTCAAATTCTGCAATGACATAAATTATTTTGACTAAATTTAATTTATTTTATTGGTAAATGTCCTGTTTAGTTTATTTATGACTAAATATACCCCAAAGACCACATCTCTTATCAAAAAATATATTATATTGTTATTATCTAAACGAATAACAGGGTAAGGTGTACAAATATCTTTGAATATTTTGTTAATATGTTTGAATTACTTAGTATTTTATTGAAATGTGTCTAATTATTAAAATGGTGGCTTCTAAAATCAGAACTTAACCAATAATTCTTATGTTTCAACATAAATTTTTAACTATTGTTTCTTCAATATCTTTTTTAATATGTAAGAACACCAAAACTAAAGAACGTACACAACCACTATGTTCTCAAAAGTGTTATAACAAACTTCCCAGAAATTGCCTTTCAAAACAAACAAGACTTAAGTTTTATTTCAGCTGGAAAATGGTTTATTCGTTACATCCACTTATACCAAAGAATTGGTTGGGAGAAATGGGGATCACCCCTAAAGAGCCCAGAATAAATCCAATAGAATATTTGTGAGAATTGCTCTGAAAAGTAATTAGAATTGCCACAAGTACAAATAAAACATAAGTGCATGAAAAAGTACAAACTGCCTAAAGATATGAATATTAGATGATATCCATGGCACTAAGATAGTTAAAACTAAAGACATACTTGTAGAATATATATATACTGAAACAATTTACCACAAATATCTAATTATATTGTATGATTAATTCTATCGTGTGCCTCATAATTTTAGCTAAGGATATAAGGAATACAAATTCGAGGATCATATCAAGAATAGAGTGCCTAAAATTACTTATGTAAAGAATAGCGAGCCCAAACTATTCTTTGGCATTTCCAATTAAACCCATCAGGAACTTTGGTGTATTTGGATCAGTTCATTTTTTTGGTGCTTCGGCGGTGGAGACATTTGGAATGATAACGTTTAAGAAATACATTTATTAAATTACAATTCAATATATATATAACTAAAACGGCTTCTCTCTTAATTCCCAAACGGACAAGACCCCTTTCTACCTGTTCCATTACTACTCCTGACATAATTTTAAATCTTTTTATGCCACTTCTTTATTGAACCTTTTAAAATTCTATTTTATATATTAAATTTCTTTTTGACATAGTTAACACTAAGTATACGGTGATTTTAATATATATATATATATATATATATATATATATATATATATATATATATATATATATATATATAGACAGAGAGAGAGGAAAAAAATGAGAGAAAGAGTAACAAGGAAAGTAAGTACCCTAGGAGACCTTACGGTCCATTCAAAGAGGGTACCTTTGGACTAGCAATCGAGCAGGCACATGGCTGCTCAATTGTTTTGCGTCCCTAAACGGCCACTTTTCAAGAGAGAGCGATTGACCATATATAATTTAATTGTTTCCAGCAATAGTTATTCTTTCATGAGGAAGAAACTTATTTCTCCCGACACTATTTAAACGAACAAATAAAATACTGTATCTTTATTAATTACTGATATTTTCTGTTATTTATTTTGGATTTTGTAATAATTTTGATCAATTTTGCTTTTCTTTCTACTTAAGCAATAAAGATTAATTTTCTAATCTGATAATTGTAGATATTCATACGAGTATATATTAAGAATATAATGGGCAAGTTCAGTCGCACTATTTTGGATTGGGAATTTACATATATTTCCTCTTTGTGTTTCAGTCATTTTATTTCTTTACTTCTTTGAAGTAGGTAAAAAGCTGTATTGATATTGTGGAATTACAATACCAAAGAGGTAGATAATTTCAAAACAAAGTATCCTTAATGCTAGCAAGCAAAGAATTATTCAAGACTAAAGCAGTGACAATATGACAAGTAGAAGAAATTTCACCAGAAATTCACTTAAATTTTGTGTTCACTATTTGGGAAGATTACTTTGAGAGACATAAGTTACCCAAAGTTTTCTCTCAATTTTTCAGTCAGATATTTAAAAAGATAAATTCAGCATGTCATAAATACTTCAACCTGTATAACTTCTCTAATTCAACCCAAACATGGTAGCTTCTAACCTGAAACCGTAAAGAGAAAGGCATAAAATCTTTAAGTCGCCTTATCCACCAGCCATGGTAACTCAGATGTCGGCACCATTTTATGTATCACAACTTCATTTGTGTTCAAGATCAGAAAGACACTACTATCTTCTGGTTAAAAGAGTGGACTTTCATTGGTCTATCGCCTTCAGCACGACAGAGTTCCTCCAATACGCCCAGGATATCTCTGCTTTTCAATGAGCGCAAAGCTGCGGCAACGGTTGCCAACCCTTGGATTGGGAGGGTGGCCATTGGAAGCCCATATTTATTCCATTTGGACTCTAGCCTACTCCATACCTCACATACGACCCAAGAATGTCTGACAAATAAATTTTACGATCATAAATTTGCCTTCTAGCTTTGCTCTCGTTAATAGAGATCATAACCGATGGTTATTCAACAACCAGGACTCTTTGAATTCTGCCATCGTGGAAGCTTCGCCCAACATTAATGAAAACTAGTTGAAAATGGCATGAATTCACTGCCGAGAGCCATTAAGACCACCCTAGAGGCTGGAGTTGCTAGTATTATTTAACCGTTTATTATAAGTATTTAAATTTGTGCTAGGACAATTTGCTACCAGACAATTCAGACTCAGAAATTTCTCTACCATACATATTCCTGCTAAGAGTTTTCGCCATTATCTCCTTTATGTTACGAAGGATTCAGTTTTATTTATATTCATAAAATTAAAATAGTAAAATTATTCATTTTTTTTGTAAGCACAAAATGTTTAATTATAAATATATGTAATAATATATAAGGATGAAAATCTAAAATAAATTAAAAGGTATAAAATTAATATAATTATATGGGATAGCACAGATTAATTCAGGGTTTGTTTTAAGGAGTGTAATTTATTACTAGCCTACAGATCCCTTGCTCAAAGCTCTTTTTTTGGGGGGGGGGTTATGTTTCCACCACTTAATTGTACTATTTTAGTGTTAGCCAGTGCTTTCTAAACTTTCAAGGCGTCAAATAATTTCTGAGAGTATGTACGAAATCCTTCTTATTTATTATTTCTTCTCAGCATTTCATTTAGTCCGTCCATAGTATTTCCACAATTTGATACACAATAAGAGATGTCTTCTTCTTCACTTCGATCCACGGTCTCTATTACTTCGCATATAATTTATCTCAAAGTATGGAAGAACTGCTTGCGGAATCTTGCCATCATCTACAAGTTTTTCAACTCCATCTATAACGTCATTATGTGGCATGAAACAAGTGAAGGAATTCCATCGCCATTTTAAAACTTGACTTATCCACTTCATGATAGTTTCTTGAAACCAGTTTGTACTCAATTCATATAGATATTCTGGGCTGACGAGAATATACAACACGTAATATCAGCATTAAGGAAAAATTGCACAATATTTTATGACAGCCTACGAAAAATCTACAACCACATGTTCCGTTCATAATTTTGAAAATAGTTTAAAATGGTATATAAGTGAGCTGCGATTTGTCGGTAAGTAAACCAAATCGGGGCTGAATCTTACATTCTTTATTTGAACGTGAAACGTATATAAATGGTAGTAAAAAATCAGGTTGGACTTAAATGAACTATAGTCAGCCCCCCTGTTTTGAATTCATTTCAAATCTTGTATTTCTTCTATTTCATGCGAATATTAAAATTCTTTGTTATCGTCAATCCCAGTGTCATATTAAAAAAAATGCTAAACCTAAATCAAGTCTCGAGATTTAATCTGGAATAAGGCATTAATAGTCAATTCGTGGATTTGGCGGACACTTATTTCCTCTTGTGTTCAGCGTTAGATATTTCTAATTTAGATGATACAGCCGAGAAATCTGTAATAGCTAATTCATATATGTTTTATTTTATTTCCTATAACCGTACGCGTTACATCTTTGGTAGTAATTTATTTTTCTTTGATTGTTCTCTAGGCAGTTTTAGCACAAACGACAGGATAAGTTTTACTCTCCTTATGTTCTACGACAAACATAACAATAACATAATATAGTTCTGTGTTAGTTTGTATCGTAGCTTTAGACATACTGTGGTATATGACAACTAAACTTCGAATGGATGGGATTATTGTAAAATATAACAACTGAATGTGGATTGGATAGGATTTTTGAGGAGTATGAAAATGGATGATTGATTTGATGGATTAGAATAGATTATTTAGAAATATAACAACATAAAATGTAAAGGATAGGATTATAAAGGAATAAAACAACAGAACATGGAATAATAGGAATATTGTGGAATTTGAGAACGTAATATGGTTTGTATGAAACTATTGTGCAATTTTATGACAACTCACCATGGAATTAATGAGATTAATGGGCAATACGACAACGGATCTTGAATCAGAGAAGATTATTGTGGAATATCACAATGGAACATGGAATAGATTGAATTTTTTGAAGAATAAGAGAACGAAAGTTGAGTTTGATGCGATTATTGAGTTTTATGCAATTATATTGTAAAATTAATTGGATGGGATCAATGTGAAATAGGACAATGAACCATAGGTCCGACGAGAATATGGCCAAGTAATAACTGGGAATATAAATTGATTAGTGGTATTATGGAATTAATGGAAATTATATAAGCAAGCGAGGAAATTTTGTCTCTCTGGGGAAAATGAGAGGTTCTTGAGTTAGCATAGCAAAGTTTGATGGTTGGTTAAAGGAAATAAAGTACAAAGATTTTAAACGAAAATAAAACGGAAAAATGTAGAACAAACCAGAACGCTTCTACTCAGGTTATAAATAATAAAAGGAGATATAAAAAGTTAAAATTAAAGAAACAATGAAAACATTGAAAAGAGATTTAAAAAGGTGATCTCACACAAAGAAGAATAAATATAAAGGTTTAGGCAAATAAAAATGCAATAGCAAGACCTAGTTAACCCTTTTACAAGGGTGAGAGAGAACATAATTAACTTCCAGGAACAAGTTCGCAATAGAAGTTAAGGTACATAAATCTCAGAAATTTAAACCCATAAATTACATTTTTTGAATACTAATAAAAAATATAAAACATTTTAATCAAAATTTGATTGAATGAATCATTATCGCATTTCGATAAAATGATTAATTTCTATTGGCCACAAATTGAGTAAAAACACGAATTTTATCTTTCTGAATATGAATTCCAATGTACCTGAAAAGATGGTAATTGGTAGGAGAATGTCAAGTAGATATCAAGAATGCTTCCTTTAATGTTCATGGTAAGCTGAGAAGTGTGGGGTCCGGTATCAGTATTGGTCCATGTCTCATTGACCGATGAAGGGTGTTTGAGGCCAAAACTTGAATTCCTTTTGGTAATATCTTGATAATAATATTGAGTTGTTATAGTTTTCTCTGGTTCCCCCAAAAATGAATGATTCTCTCTCTATTCTACTAAGTGTTAACCATAAACCTTTGAGCGTACAATAATGGCTTAGGGATATGCTTTGATTTTTTTGTCTTGTCAAGCCATTAGACATAGCTTTTACTGTTATTATATAGTTTCCATTTTTTATCATCGGTTTCAATTCCCTTAAAAACATTGAGTAAAGTTATACCTAAACTCATGCAATGAGCTAAATTTAAGATGTCTAAATTTCGAAGTCGTTTTCAATTTATGTGAAATTCAATTTTCCTAATATTTTTAACCTTCCCTATTGAATTGAGATGATATGGTCGCTATGAGAGAAGATATCTTTACTCACAAGATCACAGGAACAAATCTGTGCTCATATGATAACAAGAACAAATCCAAATGCACAGCCACTGCTCTAAATATAGACTTATGATGGCTGAAGCAAATAAATCTTTAGTCATATGATGATTGGAACGAATCTGTTATAATTTCAATAGGAGGAGCGATTATGTAGTCACAAGAGGGCAGTAACAAATCTGTACTCAAATGATGACAGGAAAAATCTTTGTCCTCAACCTTGACTTCACTTCTTTCACAACAAGGTTGTCCGAGTGCATCGAAGACAAGGCGGAAACCGACGCATTAAATGTCAAGCAAAGAAGAGAATTCGAAGGCACAATCGTACTGAAGATAATGAAGGTGTAGTAAATGCGGAGTCTCTTCGACAAAGCTCTTACGGAGAACCACGGTGACTCATTTCTGAAATTAGAGTGCAAATTAAGGATAAAAAGCAATGACTGTGAGATTTTGATTGAAAGAGGCTTTATATAAAATTATTGGATGTGATTTCTATTTGAAAATGATACAAAACAGAAACAAGATAAAACCTAAACATATATAAGAAGGTTTTCCTGAACTCAAATGAAAAATGCAGAAGGAAGTTTATATATTTATTGTATTGGGATTATTTTACTTACCAATTTTCCCCATATAATTGCTGACTCTGAGGAGGTCTGCAGTTTAACATCGCTTCCGATCTACGTATCTAATATATAAATAACGTTCTATTGTAAATTATATACGGGTACATTACAGGGAGTAAACACCTGGCATTCAAGTTGCTCACATTATTTCCTTGACCAACTCGCCATGGCTGAATGCGTGCCCGTCTCTGGTGGACCTGCCAGTCATTGCTGGTTTCATTGCGCGCATGGGTCGTCAAAAGGATGCACACAGCCACACGTGACGCAATTTGATCACTCAAGTAATTTTCTCTTCTTTCCACTTCAAAGGAATCGCTAATTCCATGTGATTTTTCAATTCACTAACCACTTTGATTACTCCGCCGGTAAAACACACACATACACACACGTTGTATGTATGTACTTGACAAGCAGATTCTGGGCGGCGTTGTATCACAGACTAACATTCGACCACCCAAAGCCTCCCATGCTGTTCTCTGAAACATAAACCCTATCTCAAATGGGACTCTTAGCCCCGGCATTTCGGACTGATTGACATGGCCAAAGATGTGATATTAATTATTTTTTTTATTTCTTGAAATTTTAGCTTTTGATTCTTTTTATTTATAGATTACATTTTTTTCCTATTTGAATCAATTTGTTGACTGTTAACTTACCTTTAAATTCACTTTGAGGCACAAATTCAGACTGTGCTAGTGATTAGCATTGTACCCATTCCGAGCGCCCACAAGGGTTTTCTTTTCCCTTCGTTACGATTCTCTCTCTCGATAATTTCTGTTAAGATGCTCCGGTTGGTTTCGTGTCTTATTAATAAATAACTATAAATAATCTATTTCCTGAAGTCGGAAGCAGGTCAAAGAATCATTTGTTTCCCGCCCCCGTCAGGTGCGTCAGAGCTGGAAGAGAACTTGTTAAATTATTATTATTAAAGCTCATATATATATATATATATATATATATATATATATATATAATCTTTGCGCAATTATTGTGCAAGCCCCTTCTTTACGACCTCTAGTTGAAGCGGTTGTGTCAAAACATATACCTTTCACTTTATGTGTCATTTCCCAGTCAAGCATCATTTGATGGACTGCTTCAGGCATAGGTTTGTCAGTGCTTTGAGAAAGTTTGGGTACTTCAAGTAGCTGTTCTCAACCACTGCCTGATATTAAAATTGGCAAGCGATCCACGACTTCTTTTTCTGATATGATTTTAAGAAGTTTTCCATCTCAATGAACCATCAAAGGCTTGTCAGTTTGAAAATGTTTTTTCAAGTTCTCACTGAATCTCTTTCTAGATTTTTGTCAAGCTGAAAGGATAGTAGAGTACTTGATTTTATAGTCTTCAGGGTTATTCTCTACACTCAAAATAGTAGCAATAATAACAAGAATAGCTGAGCGGTTACTTATCTTGGTAACAACCAATAAGGAAAAAATATTTTCGTTCAATATTTTAGAATTTTTCTATGGAGGACCTTTAGTGTTGAGGATTTTGGTTCATGGTATAAATCTTCTACTTCTGTTTCACTTGTATCATTGCTGTAACTAGTGCTACTCAGATTAACAATTTTTTCATGAATGGAACTGCTTGTCGTCCCGTTTTTAGCTCTATTTTCTCTTACTGCACTTGTACTTCAAGTTTATGCTGTTGTTCCTTCTTATCTATTCCAGTCATTATCTCTTTTCTTCGCGTTCTCTGTAAACGAAGGAAATATTTATCTTCTTCATTGGTCAATATTTCATTAGCATTTACACGAGCAATTTCAAATGGCTCATCTAGACTTTCCTTCCATTTCTTTTCTTTTACTCTTGCATGCAACGATTTTTTGTCTTTACTCTTTCTAAGTTGTTTCCAGTCATCATATAATCTATTTTTTCTTTACTGCATTACATTTTTAAGTGGTTGGTATTCCAGCTTTTTGCCACACATCTAAGTCATCACTGATAGTAACATTTAAAGCATCGATCTCTTGTTTAACACTTCCATGATTCCTCACTAAACGGATAACTTCTTTATTTGATTGTAACTTGCTATGGCTCAGGTGTGTTATTGGTTTGACCAATCAACCTAACTTTAGTTAAACTTCTGGTTTTCATGTTGAATCCAGTTGAAATTCTTGTAATTAGGTAAATCAGGAACATTGTCGCACAAATTCTTCTTCTTAGTGCAAGCGGCGTAATAGGACATGTCGCGTACACCTTTTGCCCCGACTCAACCACCTGCAACAATTGTTCTGATTCTATTTTTTTAGTCAAAAAGAACTTAAATTTATATTATTTAATCTATGTGGATTGAAAATGTTTGTGACACTTAAAATATTACTCGCAAATATACCTGTAATCCAAGAACAATATAATCAATGAGTAATCAAATATTAGAGAAACATTGATAGTTTACTTAGAGTTTCAATAAATCTAAAATTTTCAAGTGCCGAGCGCCACCTTTAAACATGATTTATTTGACTCAAAATTCTTACTACAATGTTTTTATATGAAAATGAATCAATTAAGATAGAATCCTGATAAATCTTTGACAGTCGAGGTTTTAACATCACACTAATATATAAATATATATATATATATATATATATATATATATATATATATATATATATATATATATATATATATATATATATATATAATGAGTAAAAATCCAATGATGAGTAAAATTGGATGAGTCAAAATCTTTATTAATATCTGGTGACCTTCCGAACGATATGGTTATCTTCTTTGTCCTAAAATATCATCGATTGCTAATGAAATAGTGTACTAAGCAGTAGGTAAATGCCTAACCAAATCACATGAAAAGAATAGTTTGACTTATTTAGGTTATTTTTAAAATATAAAAATTGAAAACCAACAGAGGAAATTTTGAAAAAGCAACAACCTCACAAACTAGGAATGTAAATTAAATTTTAGGAATTTAAGATATATAAAAAAGAGATGAAATTAAAGTCATAAATACTGATGAAATCATAAATGGACTCAGAAAAAAACATTAAACAAAAACAAGTATACACAATCATTTTTTCTTTTCACCTTCCTGATCTTATTTTTAAAACTAAACAATCAAGAGCTTAGTAGCGAAACACCATGGTGTCAATTGGGTCTCAGAATCTATACAAAGATACTGATGAGGGAGGGAATAACCATTTTATGAGAAAAGGGGAACTGACGATGGATCAATATTTTAAATGAGCGAGTAATGTGTGATATGTAGGGATTCTAGTATTCGAAGGGTGGTAAGGCAATTATGTGTAATTAAAATTTTGAAGTTATCCAATGAGATGACTGTCTTGTATTTTATGACGGGGTCTCTTATAGCAGATTTTTATTAGGTTTCTAGTGGTATACGCGGTTCAATTATTAATACCCAAATTAGAGTTGAAATTCCATATCAGAGTAAGAATGGGTCGAGAATAATATATTATGGAGAGAAATTTGGATACTAAACGATCGAAGATGAAATCGGAGTAATAATTTAAATTGAAGAAATCCTGTTAAATAAGTCATTGCTTCATGCAAAGATAACCAGTTCTATGACAAGAGAACAGGACAACAAAATCTCGTTCTTGGATGTCAACATTGTTCGAGCGGGTTCGTCTCATAAAACATCTATTTACAGAAAACCTACCACCACTAATTGGGTACACATTTTTCTAGCAGTCTCCAATTCAGTTTTAATGATCCAGCATTAAAAGCCGAATTTTCAGAGCCTACTATATTTTCTCTAACTGGTTATCTTTTCATGAAGCAATGACTTATTTTGGGATTTCTTCAATTTTATTTATTACCCCGATTTCATCTTCGATTATTTAGTATACAAATTTTTATCTAAAATATATTATAATCCACCCATTCTTACTAGTATATCTAAGCAGAAGGTTTTCCTTAGACTCCCCCATCTCGAGCGTTTGACATCAAATTTAACAAACTTCTTCTCTCCACCCTCAACAACCGCTTTCCCCAATGCCAATTCTTCTGTATCACTTCCAACTCTGTATCGTTGAATTCCTTTTTGTCCATAAGGAGTCAATCCCTGTAGGCTTGCGATCCTGTATAGTTCACAATTATACATGTACTACCTGCCACAGTCGTTATGTAGGCCACACTGGCTTACAACTCAAATTCACGATCGTAAAGCATTTCGGTTTGTCTCATAGGACTGGTATCCTAACATTTCTAAACCTGAAGCCTCTTCCATCAGGCAAAACTCGGATTATTCCTAACATTTCAATATTTGTCAATTTTATTAATTTAGCCTGCCTTTCTCCGCTTTTATTGGCCATTATTTAATGCATATCTCTAACTCTTTAACTGTTATTGTTAATATTTCTTTCTCTTCTCATTAGTCGATACAGTTTCATACCTTAGTGAAGGTCCGAAACGTCCGACCAATAAATGATTAGTGTAATCTTCCGGCTCTTCATATTGCTAATATATATATATAGATATTATATTATATGAGAAACTCATAAAGTAGCGCGTGAGTAGAGCAATAAATGCAAAAAATCCCACAGGAAGTATAAAACCAAATAGATAAGGTTTACTTCCAGAAAATTCCAACCTGGGCGCAAAGAATGTAGACATTTATGTGACTAAACTAAGTACATACATACCCGATTGTGAATACATAAAAATAATCAAGATAGACATAACTAAATTAATAAATCAAAGAGCTAAGATTTAAAATTGACAATGTCATTATAAATAAGCCTTTTAATAACAAGGTCTAGTTAAAGAGACCAGGGGAAATATTAAAATTGGGCGAGGAATTAATGAATGAGCATTAAACAATACTAGATATAAAAAAATAGGCCATTTAGGATTAAAAATATTGCATTTTGAACCACTTGGACAAGAAGAAGGAACTAACGACAGGATATTTTACGGGTTCGCCATCAAACCAAGACGACTGGAGTTGATGTATAAATAAAGTGAGTATCTTTTATATTAAAACTATATTTCAATCTTATTGTTAAATTATTAGTCACATATAAGCCTGCGGTGTGCATTATGTCTCTTACCCTCTTTTATACATGTGTCATATACGAAATCTGTGATGAGCTCAAGTGACGATGATGATCTGGAGTCGCCTCTGATATATATATATATATATATATATATATATATATATATATATATATATATATATATATATATACACACTTGTATTTCCAAAGTCCTACTACACACTTGTATTTCCAAAGTCCTACTACACACTTTACAACGCTCTCAACCAAAGGCACATTGATAGTTCGATGCAATTAAACACGTTTTATTGTTTTGACATAAAAATATGTATAATTGTAATATTAATCGATATGGCCGGCATAAGCGGAGAGCCCGCTCTCCAGGCGAGAAGTAAAGACCCTGCATACGTTCAGGACGAACCCCTTCCTTATGCTGGCTGACCCACACGCTGTTGACGAGGATTTCAGCTCGTCAGCGTTACTGTAGCGGAGCTTCCCGGCCTTGCCTTCGAAATGCACACATACGGAGACGTGTATGCAGAAGGATTTCACACGGCCGTTCTGGTTGTTGATGACCGGATCCGCCATGACAGTTTTTCCAAAGACAAAAAGCAGATTTCGATTGTCCTGAATTTAAAGTAATTAAGAACGCGAAGACGGGCTCTTGACGTTGTTCTATTATACGGTCGGTAAGCATAGGCCTGTCGCCGCATCCCAAGCTCTTGTCGCTCTCTTTTTTTACCATTCTGGACACCATGGCCACCGCTATTTTCTTCTTCTTCGCTAGCGCAAGCATTTTGAGCTTCGGAGCACTTTCCAAAGCCATTCTCACAGGCAAACGGTTGACGCCTTGAGTGCTACATGAACGTGGTCAATCTTCGAGGTCTTTCCTGTTCTTGAACCTGTTCGAGACTCTGTGGACGGTCATCCGCCTGACGGTAATCCGTTTAGCAATGTTGGACTTGTTGTGGCCCACTCGCAAGAGAGCAGAGATCTTGATTCTTTTAACTTATATTTCGATGCACTTACACAAAATATAAAAGACGCTTTAATGACACCTGATGGAAAAGTAGAACTTTAAATTTTTCTGAGGAACTTTTTCTTTCTCACACGTAAATCTCTCGAAAAATTAAAACAACGACTGCAATACAACTTTTGCACCTCCCAGTATATATATAGTCTTAGCCCAGAAGGAAGATCAAACAAAGATGCGAAGTACTTTCGAACTCTATTTGAAGTTCATTATCAAGGAATGGCGTAAACAACATAAAACTCTGAATATCTAAGCAAGGGTAGCGAGGAGAGAGAACGCCCAAAACAAGGAATTAAACCAATCATAAATGAATTAGCGCCATATAGGAACATAGCAGGAGCGGAAGTGATAAACCAAAGGAGAGCTGAGTACAAAATAAGCTCATTAATACCAGGTACGTCCAAATGTTTAGACTGCTCAAAGGATTGAAAATAACTCAAAACAATTAAGAAGGAAGATAAGATCAGAAAAGGAGATTAATATATGAGGTCAGGTGTAAAAGGAATGGAGAGTCAGATAAGTTCATAAATAATAAGGTGTACAAACATACAAATAACGGTTAATGCAAAAGTCATGTTACACTTTTTACGACACTAACAATAAAGGACACAATGAAAGTTTTGTGCATTTAGGTAGGTTATTATTGTTATACATAAAAATAAGTGTTTATATTGTAATATTAATCATGGTATCCACCCTTAGCGGCAAACACGCACTCCAAGCAAGACCCAAAGGCCTCTCCCACGTTGAGGACGAAGTCCTTTCTCATGCTTTTCCCACACGTAGTTGACTGAGGATATCAGCTCGTCGACGTTGCTGTTGCGGACCCTGAATGCCATTAACATACGCCCACATGCTGTATTCAAGTGAATTAAGGTCACGCGACTGCAGCGGCCAAAATTCCTTCGTCCAGAATTTCAAGTTCAACCCAAATCACTCTTGCACGGTCGTGGCCGTGTGGACCGAGTGACCTTCCTGCTGAAAGGCTTAGTCCGCTTTTTTCGTGATCATTCTTATTCAGGGCAGGACCTTCTTGGCCAAAATGTCCCGATAATCGGCCATGGTGAACCTGTAACCAATCAGGAACCACACAAGCAAAATCTTCTCACTAATCGAAGCCACGAAACCCAGCATCATCACTGAGGCGTAATGCTTGGTGATAGACACGTAGCGGACCGTGGAGACGCCCTGGGTAAAGCTTACCACGCGGTCGTTCTTCTCTTTGATGATTTAATAGACCTTAAATATTTTTCTATCCAAAAAAATGACACTTGAATGGTTGATAAGGCTACTACAGCACTGTAGACGATGTTCTCGCATAGGGTCGGTAAGCAGAAATATTTCCACGCACTTCAAGCTCTTGTTGCCCCCTCCTTGACCACACTGGACTTCGTGGCCAGCAAGACTCTTCTTCTTAAAAGCAGTCATTTTAACCTTTGGAGCACATTTGAAGTACACGTGTAGTCTGCCTGAACGAGGTTTATCTTTAAGGGATTCCCCGTTCTTGACCTCTCCGAGACTCTGTGGACCGTCATCACCCTGACGTTGACAAGAGAGCAAAAATCTCGATTCTATTGACTTTCATCTCGACATATCTGCACACAATATAAATGTCGTTTTACTGACACACGCTGGAAAAGTAAATTTATATATATATATATATATATATATATATATATATATATATATATATATATATATATATATATATATATATATATACGAGTAAATATATATATATATATATATATATATATATATATATATATATATATATATATATATATATTGTCGTAGAATGACTCCCGACGATATACCATATATCACTATTCGTTGAGGGAACTTCCTTAATTATCTTTAGAGTGCATTAATGTCTGGCGGCCGATATTATGTATCTTCGATATGCTTAAAAAGTGGAACTGAGCTCAAGGATAATAATATTGCTATCATTAATAAAATAGAGTTTTATTAATAATAACTATCAACAAACACAAGACGAAAAATATTGACATAAACAGAGAATGGAAAGGGTCGTGGAGACTCGGGCTAATCCGAGGATTTAAAGGATTTAAAAAGGTAAAACAAATATAGAGTTAAAGAGATGGGATGGTTCGATAAACCATTTAAAGCACAGGATAGAATTGACAAAAGGGTTAATTACTTAAAGGTGACGTTTGGCTTACGTAACTTTATGCTAGTGGTGCAGTGGAAGAGGTCTTGAAGGAATTTTCGGTCCACTGGCGAGTTCCAGCCGAAGGGAGGGGGGGGAATAAAGATGATCCTGATGTGGCTTCTTGGGAATGAGAACCGTTTCTCGATAATAGGCTTGAAGAACAATGGCTTTTCTACGTTGTTCTCTTCTAAACAAAGGGGGGGGGTGAGAACCGTCTCTTGTCTACGGGCTCAACAACAATGGCTGCTCTAATGCTGTTCTCCTCTGAAAAACAAGGGGGAAGGGTGAGAACCGTTTCTTGTCAACAGGGCTCGAACGGACAATGGCTGTTCTAATGCTGTTCTCCTCTGAACAACAAGGGGAAAGGGGGAGAACCGTTTCTTGTCAACGGGGCTCGAACGAACAATGGCTGTTCTAATGCTGTTCTCCTCTGAACAACAAGGGGGAAGGGTGAGAACCGTTTCTTGGCGAAGGGCTCAAAAGAACAATGACTGTTCTACGGTGTTCTCTTCTGAACACGAAGGGAAAGCCTTGGGGATTTGGCGTCACGAAAGGCTCGAACCTTTGGCACTCAAGGAATATTGTCCTCCTTCTGGACAAGTCATGGTGAATCTCGAGGTTGAGGTCCCTTGGCGCACAAAGGGAGAGAGGGTCGTGGTGATGTTTCGCGACGAAAATCTGGATCTCCAATCTGATCTTAGTGGTAAAGTTTCCATATAAATAGCCAGGACATCTCCTTGGCGTGGGGGACAATGGAGTGGGAGCTTCGAGGGAATGCACAGCCGAGCCGGAGAACAGTGCCTTATCTGCCCATAAGCCTAACTCAATCTGGCGAGGTCGGCGTATGGGGGCGAGTGGGGGGACGATAACCTCCTTGTTTAAACATTGACATCCGGTGGCTGCGATAAGGCGCCAAGCTTCGAAACGAAGATGCACGTGGGCCCATCGTGGTTTTAAATACTATGTGATAGAAGTTAAAATTAACGCAGCTTCAACTCGTTCTATCACACCCCTCCATTCCGGGGAAAGTTGTCACTTTGAAAAAAAAAGAGAGAAGGGACAACGATAGAGCTCCGTTGTGGGGAACTCGTTTTCTTGTACCAACCGTTCCTTCCTGCACCTAACTAGTATTACCTCAATACATATGATTATTTTGATCTTTAGATTACAGGGGAAAATAACCTTTAATACAACTTAATTAAAGAAAAAAAAGGGTATGGAACAATGAAATGATATAAAATTAGTACATACCGGACAAAATAATTTATACGTAAATTAATGGGTACAAATATATATACATACAAAAAAATTAGACATTGAGCGTTACAAAATTCAGACATATACATTAATTAATTATATTACAAGAGAATCTTAATTTAAGTCGTACAAGACGCTATATACCTACATGGAGATACTAATCCTATGAATACACTTACTCTACGCTATTCGGTAACGCATTCCTACTGAGTGCGTCAGCGACCGGGTTATCGGAACCTTTTATATAATTCATTTTAAACTTATACTCTTGCAAGTAAACTCCAGCGCATGATGCGGCCGTTTAAGTGTCGCACATTCCTAATATAGGCTAACGGTTCCTATTTGAAATTCTTTACCTATCAAGTACATCTTGAATTTGTCTATGACCCAGATAATTGATAGAGCTTCCTTTTGTATAGTGGCATATCTCCTTTCGCGTGGTAATAATTGACGACTAGCATATGCAACTGGATGACTCGTGCCGTCATCCTCGTATTGAAGGAGTACACCTCCAATGTCCTCGTTGCTCACGTCGGTCTTAATCCCAAGGGATTTTTCCGGGTTGGGCAACTTTAAAATGGGGGCAGAAATGAACTTACTCTTGAGCTGATTAAAATGGGAAATAGCGACATCAGTCCAACGTAAACGATCGGGGAAATTATTTTCTTGAAGGGGGCTCAGGGGGGCCGAAATTGCAGCGAAATTCGGAACGAATCGCTGATAGGGAGAAGCTGATCCTAGGAACGATCTTAATTGCTTCTTTGTAATCGGGAGGGGCATGTCGGCGATTGCCTTAATCTTGTTCTCTTGGGGACCTAACTTGCTTTGTCCTATTTTGAAACCCAAATATTTTATGGTTTCGTGGGCAAAATGGCATTTGCGAGGGCCAATGGTGAGGCCATTTTCGCGCAGTCGCTCGAAAAGAGCTAATAGGGTGGTTAAATGGTGACTCCATTTAATTAGTTCTTGTAGCTGACTCTTTTGATGTGGTGTCAGCTGCGCGTCAATATCCAGGTCAGAGGGTTCCAAAGACTCGCCTGGTAGGGAAGGAGGAGGGTAATCGGCATCAGGTTGAATGCACACTGTCTGGATTACATTAAGGGACTCCGCGGGGTAATTTTCTTCAAGCGCCGATGTTTCGTCCAGTTCTACAAAGGTATCTCCCTGGGCGCGTTTGGGGTTCTTTTTTTATTGGGGTCCAGGGACAGTCTTCGTGTACTTGTCTTGGGCCTTATCACCTAAGGGTGTTAGTGATTCACACTCCTCTTGTGCCGTCCTAAAGTCCTGGTTAGGGGTCTCCGAGAAATCGGACGGTATCGGGGTTGTGATGGGGACGGGCTCCTTGGCTTCTTTCTTATCTCGGCCTCGAGGAAGGGCGGCCTGAAACACAGGGTCGAAACTTACTTGGGGGCTCTGTCCTATATGTACGGAACAGAATTGTATGGGTGCTATAATGACTTCAGCCCAGCCATCATAATATTGCCACTGCAGGTAACATCTAACGACGGGGAATCGGTTCGGCCGCCCAAGGTGGTCATGTACCACCGCAAATTTTTCGTGGTTAGAGGCCACTGGGAGGAGTTCGTCGGACACGATGAAACACGTACATCCTGTGTCCCTGACGAGATTCAATACTCGGCAGCCGTCCACGCTGCCCTCCTTATATTTCAAAGTTCCCGATGAACTTTTATCAAAGATCAACTTTACCTGGTGGCCTGACGGAGGGGGAGAAGTTTCTGCTTGGGTCTGTACCACCGGGGGAGCCGGGGTTGTATTAATCTGGTGAACTTGGTGGGCTGGTCCGCTTTTAAGCCTAAAATTTTGGAGGCAGTTCCAGCTCATGTGGTTTTCTACACCACAGGTGAAGCATATGATTCGTCGCTTCGGGAAGAGAGATGAAGGAGAAATCTTAACGGGAGGTTTGGAGTCCCGTTGTTGGTTTTGGGGAAAGAAGTTTGGGGGTTTTACGTGGCTCGGAAACTTTGTCAGCTTTCCTGGGAAGGGGCGCGAATCCTTCCTTCTTTCTTCTTGTTGGATTTCTCTTTCTCGTTCTTCTCGTTGTATTTCTCTTTCTCGTTCTTCTCATGTATTTCTCTTTTTCGTTCTTCTCGTTCTATTTCTCTTTCTCGTTCCTCTCGTCGGATTACTCTTTCTCTTTCTTTTTCTTTTTCTTCCCGCTCTTTTCTTTGCTCCTCTTGAACGTACTCAATTAGTTCTTTTCCGGAAAGTCCACAGGACTCTCCTTGTGCTTTGAAGATTTCGAACTGAGTCATCTTTGCAATTGGGGGCGCACTAGTCAACCAACTAAAATTCCTTGCAACAAGAATTATGCCTCTATAGAATTAGCCTACCTAAATATGGGCACTGACCTATTCGTACTTGGTTTCTCAATCTAAATAACCACTGACTAAAATCACCAAAAAAAACACAAATAAATTTTTATAACAGTTCCTTGAGCTACTCCAGCTTCTTAAGTTTCAAAAAAGGGGATTGCAGTCGTTAAAACAAAAGGTAACTACTATACTCTATTATTGAAACGAATAACACTATGCTTTACTCGACTATGACCAGTGTTTGCAAATATATAGCGTTAAACCTTACACACCTGATACCAAATTTAAATAGTATATATATATATATATATATATATATATATATATATATATATATGTCGTAGAATGACTCCCGACGATATACAATATATCACTATTCGTTGAGGGAACTTTCTTGATTATCTTTAGAGTGCGTTAATGTCTGGCAGCCGATATTATGTATCTTCGATATGCTTAAGAAGTGGAACTGAGCTCAAGGATAATAATATTGCTATCATTAATAAAATAGAGTTTTATTAATAATAACTATCAACAAACACAAGACGAAAAATATTGACATAAACAGAGAATGGAAAGGGTCGTGGAGACTCGGGCTAATCCGAGGATTTAAAGGATTTAAAAAGGTAAAACAAATATAGAGTTAAAGAGATGGGATGGTTCGATAAACCATTTAAAGCACAGGATAGAATTGACAAAAGGGTTAATTACTTAAAGGTGACGTTTGGCTTACGTAACTTTATGCTAGTGGTGCAGTGGAAGGTGGCTTGAAGGAATTTTCGGTCCGCTGGCGAGTTCCAGCCGAAGGGGGGTGGAATAAAGATGATCCTGACGTGGCGTCTTGGGAATGAGAACCGTTTCTCGACGAACGGCTTGATGAACAATGGCTTTTCTACGTTGTTCTCTTCTAAACAAAGGGGGGGTGAGAACCGTCTCTTGTCTACGGGCTCAAGAACAATGGCTGTTCTAATGCTGTTCTCCTCTGGACAACAAGGGAGAAGGGTGAGAACCGTTTCTTGTCAACGGGGCTCGAACGAACAATGGCTGTTCTAATGCTGTTCTCCTCTGAAAAACAAGGGGGATGGGTGAGAACCGTTTCTTGGCGAAGGGCTCAAAAGAACAATGACTGTTCTATGGTGTTCTCTTCTGAACACGAGGGAGAAGCCTTGGGGACTTGGCGTCACGAAAGGCTCGAACCTATGGCACTCAAGGAATATTGTCCTCCTTCTGGACGAGTCATGGTGAATCGCGAGGTCGAGGTCCCTTGGCGCACAAATGGAGAGAGGGTCGTGGTGATGTTTCGCGACGAAAATTTGGATCTCCAATCTGGTCTTAGTGGTAAAGTTTCCATATAAATAGCCAGGACATCTCCTTGGCGTGGGGGACAATGGAGTGGGAGCTTCGAGGGAATGCACAGCCGAGCCGGAGAACAATGCCTTATCTGCCCATGAGCCTAACTCAATCTGGCGAGGTCGGCGTATGGGGGTGAACGGGGGGGGGGGCAATAACCTCCTTGTTTAAACATTGACATCCGGTGGCTGCGATAAGGCGCCAAGCTTCAAAACCAAGATGCACGTGGGCCCATCGTGTTTTTTAATAATATGTGATAGAAGTTGAAATTAACGCAACTTAAACTCGTTCTATGACATATATATATATATATATATATATATATATATATATATATATATATATATATATATATATATATTATATATATATATATATATATATATATATATATATATATATATATATATATATATATATATATATATATATATAAAAATCCAACACAATGCAATTAAGAGAAAGAAGAAGAATATTACTTCGGAAATAATTATTTCCTACTTCAAAATAAAATTTGAGCTGGGTTGGAATTCAAACCGTGCACACTGAGGCAGCGAGCAACCGCTTTGATCTCAATTAAACCGCCCCTTAGACCATTCTGCTTGAAGTGTGTTGGATTAATTTCATCATTCTCTCGCGCTCATGAGATATATATACAGGGCTTTCACCTTATTTATTTTCTGCTTTTCAAAACAATTTTGAAGACAGAAAGAAAGATGCAGTAACCTTGTTGGCAGACTATATATACATATAGTACAAGAGAAAGAGAAAATTGGACGCGAATGAGCAATGAGGCAAAAAACAGGAGTGATTTAGAGGCAAGAGAAAGGGACATTAGAAGAACCCTAGAATCAAAGAGAGCAGAGGGCGGCGCAATGAAGGCAATCCTTTACCGAGAACACAGAAATAACGCCAGGGAAAAAAGTTTTTTGAAATTCCTGGCTGGTACTCGAACCTGGGTCTGTTGATATTCTACCGCTAAGCTACCAGGTACAGTGACTCTACTTTGCCCAAAGCGTTACCACATCAGACCCAGTGTCTCCCTAAGCTAGGAGCCTCCAAGGAATTTTTATACTACATACTCTTACCCGCTCACAGTTTAAAGGCTCATTGCCCATGCCACATACAAAGAAGGAGCAAACACAAGTTCTGCGGATGAAAACAACAACCACCACAGGACTTTCTTCTAATGTCCCTTTCTCTTGCCTCTACAAACTCCAGTTTCTTGTCTTATTGCTCATTCGCGTCCAATTTTCTCTTTCTCTTGTACTATATGTATATATAGTTAACTATACAAGGTTTCTGCATCTATCTTTCTGTCTTCAAAATTGTTTCGAAAGGCAGAAAATAAAAATATGCCGAGGGTCCTGTGGTAGTTATTGTTATCACGCCCATCTGCTGGAGGCAAGCTTTAAAGTCTGTGGTTGCCACCCGCGTACCTACGTTTGCCTGCCCACCCGCCTGCTCACCCACCTGCTTGCTAGCCCGGCCGTACTACTTCAATGTAAAAATCGTTCTCTGGTAGTCCTTCATGATACACTATTCCATTACTCAACATTAAAATAAACCTTATATTTTATGCCTACCAACTTTAAATTATGTAATTTAACTCACGCAGAGAATTTAATTTGTTCAAAATAGTTTATTATGCCCGAACAACACCGGGTATCTTTGCTAGCCGAAGATAATCTAAAGTTGATATTGAAATTAATATATATGTTTCTTATTTTAATTTATATATTTAAAAATTATTAAAAATTTAACATTTTTGTAGCAATTTTGTACATTTTCAGCACTTCTGCGGCTACCTTTATGAGATGAAGAGTTGAAGAGGAATTTAACCCTGATTGGTTGGTACCAAATGTGAAAGATATAAGGGGTGCTATCATGATCTGGGGATGCATGAATTCATTAGTCTCAGGAGAGTTGTTTTTATGGTAGTAAAGAATAATCTTAAAATATTCTACCAACATGTTATCACATGCTTTAGAGTTATCTTCAAAGTGCGTCCTACAAAAGCAATAAATGCAGATATATTTTAGCAACCACACCAACCACACCAAGAATTGGTTTACATATATAGTAATCATCATTATTGAGTGGCCAACCCAGACTTAAATTCAATAGAACACTTTTGTCGAATGCTTGTAAAATCAATGAGTAGTACAACAATTACAGCTAAAACAAAACTGTATGAACAATTGGAAGCTGATGTCGGAAAGATAGCGCCAGAAATTTTGGAATATTTGTTGAAAGACATTAAATAGAAATTTATGGGTGTAATTAAAGAAAACTGGCTGCAACTAAGTAGTAAGTTAATAAAATATGAATAAATATGGTGTATATATATATATATATATATATATATATATATATATATATATATATATATATATATATATATATATATATATATATATATATATATATATATATATATATATATATATATATATATATATATACACTAGAATTTATTTATAGAAGTTTAACTAAAAGTGGAGAGGTTTATATTATACACAGATTTAGATATATTTAATATCTATCTTTCGTAGGAGTAAATAAACAAACTATCTTCCAAATTGCAGCGGCCAAAAGTTAAGAGTCACTTAGAAAATAATGTTAAATGAAACAAAAATAAAAAAAGTTATCGTTACTATTAATATTTTGTGAACATCTCTTTGCTAGCAATGACATCACTACATCTGTTACCACAGTAGTGAGTAAATGTCTTACACATTTATGGGGTAATATTGTTCCATTAGTTTTTGAATAATTCTCAAAGTTCATCTTAGCTCTTTAGATTTCTCCTTCGCGCCTCATCTCCAATAATCTACTGAACGTTTTATATAGTTTTGAGATCGAGACTTTGAGGTGTCCAAGAGATCAACACCTTTATCACTACAAAAATCTTTGACTCTCTTCGCAGTGCTGCAGGAAGCGTTGTCCTGCACGAAGATAGGAGGTTGAACTAACACGGATCGGAGATGTGTAAAGGCATGCTGTCTAAGAATCTGCTAGTAGATTTCAGCATTGGCAGTCACTTATAGGCGAATAAGTGGACCAGGACCAGCAGCAGAGATACCATTACACTGCTTCCTCCATATTTAACCGTCTTTTTCACACATGCACGAGATAACTTTTCGCCTCTTCGTCGTCAGACCTTTCTTAATTTAAAGTAACAGCAAGAGAATCTTCGATAACGGTGGAAATTCGAACCTGTGTCTTCCGGTGCTCCTTACTTCCCACTTTTTTCGATAATGGTTTGGTTATTTTGACTTTTTTATGTATTAGCATGTCCTTTAATTTCTACTTTCTTTTTACCTCGATTTATATTAAGGTAACAACTCAATTTGTTTAAAAGTTATATGGACGCTTTATTTTTGAGAGCAGCTGGACTGTGATTTAGTAGTTTGAGAGTTGGGATAAAAAGCAAGGGGCGCTTGAAGGTTCAATTCCTCTTCCGTCAATACTCCCACATACTTCTTTTTTTTCGATCGCAGTGTTAGTATGGAAGTGATTTAAGCACTTAATTCGGAGTGAAGGTAATCTTATTGCGAACCAATCAGCCTCCAAACCCTCTCTTCCTGTTTCTGTCACGCACTCAGATGAGTCTCGCAACTTAATAGATAATCACCCTCAAGGTCCTTATTCTTAGATATAAGACTTTAAATGCCTCAGCACTTCAATACATGTCTACTTTAATGACCCAATACCAGCTCTTATAAACTTTACGCATTGGCCCTACTGCGATACTAATTATTCCATTCCATGCTATGTTTTTCTTTTGTACTGCATTACCTTGCCTACTGCATTACCTTTATCCCCTGCTTTGATGGTCTTTAATCGTACCTTGAAGATCCACCTCTTCTCTCAAGCTTTTCCTTATTTGAGAAAGAAGTTTTTTTTGAAAATCCATGGCCTTGTTGAGTGCTCACCAAAATTCCCTCTTATAATGATCACGTTAGCAAATCCATGTTGCTGATTATTCTGGCAAATAAATGCAGCCAATTCTCTCAGTTCGGGTCCTATTTTTAGCTACATCGAGACTAAAATTTATGCAATAAATTTATATCTTCATTTTCTCCTTTTCATATTCTTTGGCTTTATTCTAGCGCATTATAAGTTCTATTTTTCAGAAGCTAGTAAAATTTAATGAGAGCTATTCTTCGTTGTCCTTATAAATTTCTAGCCTTATCCGGAAAGTGAAAAATTACCCATACCTTCTTCTAGCACCTGTAAAAAAAGATACCAAGCCCAGTTGGGTGTGATGTCCTTAGAGTCACAAACTAAGAAATGACTGTAATATATGCGTGGGTTTATTGCAACGCCGTTCAGTTAATCCAGTTTATTTGCCGTGACGTGGAACATGTGTTGGTATTTTTGGTCTGAGGGTCTATTTGATGAATGAAAGGAAGGAGAGGTAGTATATGTATCTGAAAAATGTGACGTTATAAATACTCGCATAATATGAGAGGAAGAGGGGGAGAAAGCAAAGTTTGTGTGAGATTGAATGAATGAAGTAGGACCAGGTATGACCTGTAGTGGGAGTTCAAAAGAATGGGTGGCTGTGTTATTGAGTGTGGAATAGCATGGTACAAGGCTTTAGTGTGAGTGTGTTAGCTAAGAAATTCTGTGGGTGAAATTTATATATTCAAGAGTGAAATAATAAGAAAAGGGTTTGAAATAACTGGAAGAGTGATGGGTGGAATTGAGAATTTGTTTGGCTACTGGTTGTACAAGATGTGAACGAAATTATAGAGAATAAATACTATGAAAGAAAAAATGAGGATTTGAATTCCATGATGAGAATGAAAAGGGAGGTAGTTGGATTTCTGTGCAAAGATAGCTTTGTGTGTTGCAAACTCATCTTTTCACCACAGTAGAAATGGATGGAGCATATAGGAGAATATGACTGTAAGAGTATGGTTGATTTACTCGAATATGATGCAAATATTATTAATGTAATAGTTGTGAGAGGTAAAATTACGAGATTCTCTGAACACATCCTATACGGCAAAAAGCTTGAATCAGCTTCAAAAAGGACTCGCAACCAAGTTGAAATTGTACCAAGAGTCAAATTCCTGCTGCAACTAAAACAAAAATGAATTTCACTCACCCCGGCTCCAGCGTGTGTTGTAGGTGTCAGCCTTACCATAGTCCATTTTTCTGCAACTGACCTCATAAGAATGGCTTGACCTCTCAGACCCAATTGCTGGCAGGAGTTTTAGCGGCTATATATCTTCCACACAATTGTACCTCTTCTGTCTTCACCAATTCATTTTGATTCGGGAATTAAGCGCTGAAAAAGGATAAGAAAATAGCAATCATCGAATATTGCATTTATCTTAGAACGAGGAAAATGTAGAATATCTTGGAATACTAAAACATTTACGATTTTTCATCATGGGGAATTAACAAAGACCGAAACTTGATAATATGGTTAAATACCATTGTGAATTATGAGGTAATAATACTTATAATAACGTCATACTCTATTTTTAACTTTAAAGAAATATTATTTATTATCATTCCTCCCCAAAATATTCGCCTATAGATGAATGACCCAGGTAACGTTTCCTAATGCACTTGCTAATGGGCACCATGTATCAAAGTGATGGTTTTCCTACACTGAAGGTTGGACCCAAACTCTCGTCAGTTTGCCTTAACTGATGCGAGAATAGTGGCGAATTTATAAGACAGTTGATATACATGCAAATTCATATGAATCTATACGTACGAATGTATACCTTGAAGTTATTGTACAAAAATATGCAAAACTGTAAGTTCAAATACCGTCCAAACTATTTTATTATGTCTATTTACAATTGGATATTCTTAGCCAATGTTGCTAAAGATATAAATTATTTTGTTGTAGCGCGGATATACAAGCGACTCGATTTACTTAGATCCCGCTCCTATTAAAGGATTAATTCATCTCAAAACATATGCCATATTTCATTGTTATAAAACAACAGATATAATCCAAGATCCAGATACGAATAGCTCCGCCAATAAATGCCCAAGGGTCTTAAATGATGTATTGGTCTTAAATAAATTTCAGATATGCCTAACCAAATTTAAATGATATCATCTAATTACTCGACCATAGAAACATATCCCTAGCATTAAAAATCAAACGTTTATCATTAGAAACTTTTGAGTTATTAACAAAATTACGATTTTCTGTAATGCCGGAATGAATCCGAATTTCTACACCAGATCTGCCATATGCCGTTTTACTTTAAACAGATAGACAAAATCTATTTCAAGCGGCTGAATTTCCTTTATCTGAACTACACATTTTAGGATTCCTATGTATATTTCTACCACTCTTTTTAATCTACTGTGGATCGGCAAATATTGTCACTCCAAATATATATTTAGATCTCACATATACGGAATATGATCTTAATCTAAATCAAATTGTGTATGATGGAAGAACATCATAATTTGTCCATTGTTGGGTATTTTCAATTTGACCTGCCTATTATTTTTTGTGATAGTGGCAAAAAAATTCAGAAAATTTTCTATCTCGTAACGTTGAATAAACAGAATAGTTAATCCAAAGTCCTCATCTGTATTTGGATTCACCCCTAAGTCGAATAAATTCTTCTTTGACACAACCTTTTCACAAAGTATAATCTTAAATCCGTTACTAAAACTTTTAGCTAATCTGTATAAAATCAGAGATCCATACAATTATACAAGGGTGATCACATAAACTTCTAATATTGTTGGCGTAGCTAATAACTGAAAAGAAAATGGCTTTAGCAAAAATTATAGATACGTAGAAGATACCCTTTAAAATCTAACTCATTATACATTGACTAATAATCGAGAAAAGAAGATTAAGAAAAGCAATGGGTGGTATAATTTAATTTGATTCAAAATAACAAAAAATAATAATCTAAGAAAATATTTTACGACATTTAAAACAGAGGAAAAAACGACCTACTAAATATGTATGAAATGATTAAAAAGAAATTGGTGTATTAAATTACCATTTTCAATTAGTATTTGCATAAAAAGTGTTGAATACCACTAATGAGTACGTACACTTACTCCACAAAGTATTCATAATTGTACTTATTACAAAATACTTTCGCCATTGTTCATGAACCGTTTTTTTTTCAGTCGAACGAAGTTTAAAAGCATTGAAATAAATATATTACTAGAAAAACCAAGGAAATTGGAACAAGATTGATAGACAAATGAAGGAATAGTGATCCATTTTGCGAAAATTTGCAATAAAGAAGTATTCATCCCTAATGCAATTTATTAACTGGTAGTCAACCGTATAATTAACCTTTTTGCCTAATGATATTGCTCAAATGATTATTATAATTTTTGATTCGGTTCAAACAAACTTCATTTGTAATTTTGTCTCACTCGTCTTTGCACAAATTCTCCAATTCATCAATGTATGAGAGCGTCTTGCATCATTAGTGCCGAACAATTCCATATTCGTTTCATCTCATCATAGAAAATGGCTCGAAAAATTGGAATCTTTCTCCGAATGGTCGTTAGCGTACTTCCGATCGACTTTCAACTGAATGTTTTCCAATGAAGTTGTCTTCCTCGGGCGACATCTATGTATTTCTGATTTATGCAACATATTGCACACCTTTCTTAAACTAATATCGACGAAATCGTATCCTAACATATCGCTCATCTTCCTTATACTCATCCGTGGGATAATTATAACAGATATAAGGAAACTACGAAACGTGGAGAGTGGAATTTGCCGAGGACGACACGAAAGAAGGAGATTTACCTTTGTCCTTGATTCATTAAACTTTCTTAGTATTAGCTGGACTCGAGGTAGAGACATTTAGGTTTTCATATATCTTCTTGTAGCTCATCTTATATTTGAATTTTGTTATTATTCTCGATTTCACGTCAGATGATCTTTCATTACCTTTCGCCATGATCATTGCTTGTAGAATAAGAAGGTGAAGATATTTATGCCTAATAATGGGTAATTTAACATTATAGACTATTTCTAACTAGTCCAAAATATAAATACGTCACTGAAACTACTCATATGACTTCGAAACTGTCAAAAATTTAAACCGTATGTATGAAACATTAGGATGTGAAAACGATAACGTATGAATACTCTTTAGTTGCGAACTTTCTTTATAAAGCGTTATTACCCTATTTTTCCATCAAATTGGTCGGAATTCTGTTTGTGTGTCTATTAATACATTTCTCTCAATACCGCCAAATTTAGTTATCTTGAAATAAACGATTCATAATATTTTCGAAATATTATGCTATTAGGTAGGCCTATGAATACTTTCTGGAGCAAGTGTAGGTAAATTATTATGACTTGTAAATTATAAAATAATAACAAAGCCGCCGACCCTGAAAATATCGATTCTAGGTTACTTTAAAAAGGGCAAAACTCTAGTAGGTATTGTGGAGAAGAAATATCTGATTACTATAGAAATACCTGATTATTGTGGAAAAATAAAAATGATTATAAAAGAGAAAATGATGTCAAGAAGACCAAATAACTTTAAAGCCGTTTGTTTAGCTTCTATTGTTTGTAAAATTCTTAAAAAGAATAATCTGAAAATGGGAGTAAGAAGCAGATAGCAAGTAAGGCGTTACTCAGTGGTTTTCAACATAGGTTTAGAACAGATAGATCATGTTAACAAAGTTGCTGAAACTTCTGAATTATGTAGCAAAACAATTTGATAAGGAAAGGAATGTATATGTAATTTACCTAAAGTATAACAAAGTCTTTGACAACGTTGCACATTAGCGACTAGTTTTTAAAATATGCATGGGATTTTCAGAAGAGTTTTAAACTGAATTCCCTAATGGCTAAAATACAGGAAGCCGAGTTTGGCCTTTGTGTTGTATAATTCTTGTTCCTTTTCGGGTGAGAGTGAAAGGCCGTCCCTTGTAATAAAGAATGGTGTTTACATCAACAATAGGTCTAAGCCTCATTTGACGTTTGAACGTAAGTGGATTAAGCCCAAACGACTTCTGAAAGTCAGTGCCATAAGTTTAAATCGAAAGTGAGGTATATTCCAAGGAAAGCTCGGTAAGCGGGTATGGAGAGTCCCTTCGTCTCTTTGTTCACTGGTTATGTGTGTAATTTGCTCTCTGGTTGCTCCTTCCCTCTTCAGAGCATTTGTCAATCAGAGGTCTTACTATCCCCGTACCCTTTTAACTAACATTCATTCGACTTAGGAACTGCACGAAGAGGTCATGGCTTGGATAATATAGCTGATCAGTGGCACGTTCTTTTCAGTTCGCAGAGGAGGATGACCTAGAGCTTGCAACTACCCTAAACGTACCACGTCATTCGTTGGAATAGTTTGGCTCTGCATCTAGGCTCTATCTAGCCTACTAGAAAATCTTAGTAGTTAATCTGATGCGTGTCTTTATACCACCGGTTCTTTTAAAAGCAGGAAGGTGTATCAGCTAGTGAGATTATTTATCTTGCGGAGAATGAGGAAGTTCCTCACGCGAGAGGAACAGGCTGATCTTAATGTTTTTCTTAGGAAGTTGTATTTTTCTAACCTGTAACGATTGTTAGTTGCACTATAAGATCACACAATCAATCAGATTTCGGTTTTAACGCTCGCATAGACCCTTTAAACTTTTCCCTTCTATATTTGGTGAGAGACCCTAAGTCTAGCTATGCGTCCCTTCAAGCAATGGTGCCATCAGCCTTACCTCGACTGCTGCTTCCTCAACGAGCATCCTTTTTGTAACCGAGGCGCTTTCGGCCTAGGAGGAAGAAGTCTAGGTCACCTACACCTTTGTGACTTCTTAAAGGCAGTTAGTATTCACCTCTAGCTTCGATAAGCCCTACTTAATTACCCCCACCCTCACTGCCACGAGAAATTTGACTGGATAACCAGCCCGTGGTTGTCTCTGTTGACGACCTCAGCAATGGTCGAGCTTATGGTACAGTTAACGATACAAAGAATAATGAGGCTGTGATGGAATTTCGATATATTTTCGATCCCTTAGATAAACAACGAATTGGTTAGCTTTTCATCCCATCTTGCCTCCTTTCATCTAGTCTAACATAAGTTGCTTCCATTGCAAAACAGTAGTTGTAGCAGGCGTCATTGTCTTTTTGGGGATGGTATAGGCAAATTTCAGTCACTTCTCTTTTCATAATTTCCGTCATATTCTTCTTCTTCTTTTAAAAATTACAAAGGTGAAGGTTGATTTGAGGAAAATATTTTTTCGCCAATAGACAGGACCATTTCTGAAATGAAATAAAAGTATTTCAAATTCGAATATTTTAAAAACGTTAGAAGAGTAGAGGTGGATGCAAGATTGTTGTGCCTTTGAGCTTTTCTCTCAGGTATAAATTTTAGATATTTTAATATCGATATTATTATAGATTGCATTTTTATGATTGATGATAGCGCTGTGAAGTTATTCTGAATACGGTCGTGTGGATGTGGCATACAGAAGGATGCTTTTGGTTGCGTAGAGTGGCCGGTTGATAACTTTGGATATTCCCAAGTTGCTTCTGTTATGCGTAGAATTTTTAAGATTGTTTTAAGTTGGAAATGGTTAATATGTCTTACAAAAATGGTCCTGGAAATTTAGAAAGATGGAGCTTATTGGTAAAATCGTAATGAATTTATATACTTATTAGATTAATAATTGTATACTAAGTTAAAAATAAGTTAAAAGAGGTGTTTGATTTCTATCCATAAAGTAATAACCATAAAATTAAAGCATTACTTATGGGATGACCGAATATTTGCCATGCTGCATACGCACGCTAGAGATAGCAGGATTATTCTCAGGAAGTTTAAATTTCCATTCCATCCTCGAGTAATCATGCATCAAAGGTTTCAAGAAGCAAATGTAAACAACATTTCGTTGATGCGTCTTAAAAAAAAATAGGAATGTTCGAAGTATTTAGAGAAAAAAAATAGATGCTGAGAATTACTCCTGGACATTGCAACATAGGAATCGAAAATTAAAGTGCAATATAATTAATCAGCAAAGAGGCAAGGATATGCGAGATGTTTTGAGAGCAGAGAGAGGTAGTAGGCATCAACATTGGGAGAAAGCAAATGTTGATCAATTTAAGGAAATAACAGGTGCATATGATGTAAATAGAGGAGTGAATATGTGATGCTGAATTTTATGAGATGTATCGGGACATAATAAAAATGAATATTGATAGATAAGTAGAGATTTTATGAGAGTGAGCGTGATGTTGTATAAAAGGTTGCATGACTAGGTAAAAGATAAAGTAATCATATGAGTGAGAATTTAGGAGAATTTGTTCTGGAAGAGAGAAGTGGATTATATAGTATATAATAGCTGTGAATGAAAGTGCTTTATGAGAGACCTGCTTGGGTTCTTCAGCATAGGAATGTACTTTTATTGGACGAAGGGCTACAAAACATAACGCCAAATTCATTTTAAGAACCACTTACGTTGTAAAGTAGATGGATAGTTCTATATTTGAAATCAAAATGTAGAGAGAGACGATAGTTTTAGTACAGCTGGTTTAAATTGAGGATTGGAGAATTATTATATAATTACGCTCGAGATAGAAACAACTAACCAATGTTACTTACTCACACATAACCTTCCCTCTCTTAAACCCACACGAAGGTTTATGGAAGAATTTTCCTTCTGTGGCTCACGTATGATTTTTAATTTATCGTAAAAATAAGTAAAATAAATCATCTGTAAATGCCTACAAATTTAGCCGAAGGTGGGGATTTGGCTTCCATTTTATCCCCCCACCCTGCATTTAAAGCCAGCGTGGCTCTTCAAGGTAGTAGTGCATTTGTTTTTATGGTTAACCCTTTTGTAGGTCGCCAGAAGTAAGGAAAATATAGATAGAGATTGTAGAGAGGCGTATTAGTTTTAGTGTGAGTTTGGATGAGAGGAGGTAGTGTTACAATGTAAGAGTAGAGTTTGCCAGAATACTACCAGTTCTCATTTCCAGTTGTTTCCTCCTTCCTTTTTCAATAGATTAGATTTTAATTTTGTCTTCAGCATTCTTCTTGGGGTTATTTATATATATATATATATATATATATATATATATATATATATATATATATATATCCTTGATTATGTTACCCTTTGTACCTTTTCAGGTGTAGTTCCTTTTAAGTCATTGCTTTTCACTTCGCTTCTTTATATATGATTATTAATTGTTTGGTTTTATCTTGTTTTAGTGCAGTTTGATTGGATTTTCGTTATTTATCTTGGTTGCCCGTTTCTCTAAGGTGATGGATGTTTCTATGCTCGTTTTGATGAGTCATCTGACGGGTTTGTTATATGAATCTTTGTTCTGTATTCTTTGAAGTATCTTCCTTTTCGTTTTTTATGATTTCTAATTTGTGACTGTTGGGTATACCAGTACTCAGTCTACTAATGCTTTATACAATGTCTTCTTCCGTCTCCTGTTCAGTTTCGGCAGGTGGTAGATTAGTCGCAATCTCTGTTTAGCTTTTGCTGTCCAGCATTCGTTGGAGCGTGGTATCCGATTGTTCAATTATGAAAGCCCAGCATTGTCCCTTTCGTTATGTATTGCTAGTTTCTTACTTCGATGTTTATTGTAAAATTTATGTGTTATTATACGTATTATTTTAAATTTGTGTATAGTTGTCTTTATCTTCCAATTTCTATCATATTCATTGATATTTATTATTTCCCTCGCGCCCCTGGGGAACCCTCATCTACAGATAGAAGCGGGGTCCTTCGTGTTCCTCGATAGAAATATAATCACTTCTCTTACTGATATAGTCTGTTAATAACTTTTATAACTTGATGCCGACTTTAGTAAGATATAATATTATACTCTTTCGAAAACTTTCTCGACATCGCGAATTGTGGCATATCTGTTTTTTGGAATCATATTGTTGATCGCTGTATTTTCTGTTTTCTTCTAAAAATTCGTCCTGTCGTCTGTTTAATATTTCTCGAAACTTTTTTCCGAAATTTTACCAGCATTATTGGCCGATAGCTGGTGAATTGCATTGCTGGTTTACCTTGCTTGAAAATAAAAACAATCTTTGCTACTTTAAATCTGTCTGAGAAACTCCCTTTGATCAAATAAGCATTTAAGATGTTGGTAATCGCGTTTAGTATGTTGCTCGGGGCTTGTTCTTTTAGTTAATCCTCTTTTTCCATGTGACTTCTATTTAAAGGAGCTAATGCTCTTTGTAATTCTTGTTCTGTTATTCATGCTCTTAAGCCTTCATTCTCATATGTGGATAAGACCACTTTCTTTGACGGTGTCATCCTCTGTTCATTTGTTCGTTCCTATATAGGTGTATTCTCTTTCTTACGTTTTCTGTCAAATCATTCGTGGTTTATATCCTTTATAGTATATTCTTTTTTCCAATGTTCCTTGAACTTTTCGGCTGTTACCTCGTTGTTTCTCAAGTATTCTTTGTGGTCATCTGTATCTTTATTTCGTGTCTGGGTGGGCTAGCTTTTTATCCTATTGATTGTTTTCCATGCTTTGAGTAGGTTTTCTACTTTTATTGTTAGTTCCGTCAAATGGCTCCCCTTGTTTTATTTCTTTATGGAAGACCATTTATCTTTTCACTCTTTTCAACTCTTTTATTTATTGCTGAGGTGACGAGCTTTCTTTTATTTCTGAGTATTTCTCTTTAAGGTTTCTTGCTTTCATCTATATTTCATCTGTGCATCTCGGATGTGTTAGTGTTTTGTACCTGAAATTTGGTACATATTGTTAGTTAGCTACCATTAGAAATGTTTACCAATGACTCCATTTTTTCATCCACTTCTAAATTATTTTGGTCCGGTAATAGTTGATCGTAACCTTCCAGCATTGCCTGTCTAGGATTTTCTTGGTCGGATTCGGACCTATATTTGATTTTGGTTGATAGTCACCATTATTCCAATGTGGACGTTACATGGAAAATGGACTGGCTCCATGTATAAGGTGGTTTGGAAGTCTTTTCACTCACTGTAAATATTGTTTGAATTTTCTATTTCCAATATTGCCTGAATTTTATATTTAAAATGTCCGAAAATCTTCCCCTCATTCAATATTGTTTTAATTTTATATTTCAAATATTGTGTTAATTTAAAATTTCAAATGACCGAAAGTCTCTTCACCTCGTATTAATATTGTTTTAATTTCTATTTCAGATGGCTGACACGAGCTCCTACACTTTGGAAGAGAGGTTGCATTTTAGTGTCCATACGGACCTTCTCGATGTATGACTGTGTCAACGAAAGTAAATACACTAAAACGAGTATATGTGTTTGATATTATTAGATTGTTCTTCTATTGTGCTTATTACTTTTAGATAGGGGCGACAAGACTTTCGAACCACCTTGTACATATTGTATGGAATATGGTTGTAAGTTAGCACAATATCTGGTTTGGTTGTTGTTAAACTGGGTGAAGAACATGGAGAAGTGGTCCTACTCTTCTGAGGATGATTTTGTCCACATAATCTTGTACAAATGTTTTTCACTGATAATTTAATCGTTACTTCTGACGTTTGGATCATTTTAGACACTTCTATTTTTCTAATAAATGGCTTATCGGCTGATAATTTCTGTTTTATTTATCTAAATATATATAACCTTTGCCCATACGTAGTTTATACCTGTAAGTTATCATACAAACAACTTTGGAGTCTTTAGAATTTCTCGGCCAAAATTCATGAAACAGATGTTGTGATAGATTCAGGTGTTATCATCTTCTTGGACTTCCTGTATTTATCTGTTTCTCCAAAATAGACCAATGATAACAGAGCTAGATTGAATTTCAAATTAGATGGAATTTAAAGTAATTTGTTCCATGATACACTACGTTATTTTACTATAATGAAAAATAATTAAGAACTTACTAATTGTTCCTTCAAAGAATAAAGAGGATTTACAGATTTAAGTCAACCATGTGGTAGGTGAGATCTAGACGATTGTATCCTCTAACTGGCTCAAATGCATGTAAGAAGCTCTTTGATTATACATATATATATAACTACATTATAGTCCTTTCTTAGCATTTTATTTATAGAGCTCTCCTAACAAAATTTCTTATATAGATGTCTTTGTTTTTTATGGTTAAATTATAAAAAGGCAGATTTTTGTGTGATGGAATAACTGAAAAATTCATCTACTAAATATCATGCCAGGTTCGGCGAATAAGATCAATTTAATATTTGACTTCCCAGGATCCGCTTTCGTCTGAAGTACCATTTTCCAAGACTAAATCTAAATTACGAGGCTTAATAAAAAAACACCCGGACATTTTTTTAAAAGATAAAATTTATATTTATACAAAATGGAGATTTTTGTCTAAAAGTAGTGCTATGAATCAGTTACACAGCGCTCCCAACGTCTTTTCAATATCTGAAAGAAGTTATTATAGGCAATTTACAAATAGCATCTAAATCTGCCTGTGAATTTTTTCACCTTCAATTTTATTCTTCAATTTTCTTCGTTCTTGGATAACCATGTCTCTTCCACTCAGATGATTGTCTCTTTGTTTCCACTCCATACACATAATTCCAGCTTTCGTCCTCAGTTACGATGATATCTTGGATATTTGCATCATTTTCTGACTTTTTCAAAATGCTCTTCAGTTAAATTAGAGAGGTATAATATTTTTTAAGAAAATTGAGATATTCAAATGAAATCAAATGATTCCTAATAATTTGATGTATTCTGGTTTACATTTTACTGATTATATTTAGAGTACCACACAAAGTCCGATTATTCTTCTATATTGAGAGTGAAAATTGGTAGAATTAATTTGCTTTGCGTTAAAAAATGAACTTGCTTCGCAAATTTGTGCATTCTCTTGATTCTATCAGAATTGTTTACACAAAAGTTTGCAAAATTTAAAATTCTGATCAACCTTTTTTTCAAGTCTGTTTTATTTGGTACATGTGAGTTCCTATATTCTTTGTAGGGATCTATAACAATGTTTCCCTAACTTTTTTTCCTTTTTTTTGTTTATATGATATGCTATTCTTTTAGTGATTTTAGTTTTCTCATCAACTCTTAGTCGATTAAGTGAGTATAACTTTATTGAATTTCCTCTTGTTCACCCTCATTTGCTGGATGCCTCTTCTCTCTTAAGTATTTGTGTCCGAACGATGGGTACTAATGGAAGATGATCTTTAGGTTTGAAAGCATCTCTTTTTCACTATTTGTTTCAATCTTTTTATTCACACTCTGTCTTGTGTCTGTTCCTCCTTTTTCGTCCCGGTAATTCAGCTTAAAATCAATCCTACTCCTAGTTTCTTTGGTATATTTAAATATTGATGATCTTTTCCTGTTTTACCATCTTTCTTTCTCTGCTTCTTCCTCGATTGTGGAGCAAATGATTTTGCTTCACTAAAAATAGAGTATAAAGAACTAAAGTGAGCCAGGTTGTTCTAGATTTTATAACTAATTGTCCAAAACTGTTCATTAAATTTCCAGAAATAGTATTGACCAGTAAACACAAGGTGATTTCTATATTACATTATTTTCGAAGGTATTTGTAGAAAATTAATAACCGAGTGACAACTGGTAGAGGTGTCATTCGGGAGGAGGAAGGATGGCTGATGAAGGAAAAAATATAAGGGTTAACAGACGAATAAAATTAAACATTATAAAAATGTTGAAAAAAGGTGGCTTGAAGATGACACGAACTAATACAATTATTTCCAACATTATGCGCTGGTCCATACATACAAGGAGCACATGAAGAATCAAATGAATAAATATGCATACTTTCTTAATTATCTCCATTTAGAACTCACCTGCTTAGAAAAGAGATATAAAGAATAATCCTTAAAAAAATTGGGTAGAAACCATTTCTGAATACTTAACACAAAATTCATACGCTCCAGTTAGACACGACGTAAGAAAATACACACAAAGAATTAAACTGTGTTTCGATTTAAGCGATACAAATTATGTAAGTCAGGTTTAAACAAAAAGTGGCAACCTAATCGTTATTTACGATTGCCACCAAAGATAAGAAAGAGTAAATGCTTGAAAGCAGAATTCTTAGCTGTGAAGTGCACTGAAGAACGACTCTGGAAAATCTCTTTTCTCAGGTACAATCCTAGGATGTTCACAAGGATGTTTAACGTCCTTCGATATGAGCAGTTAGCATCGGGCCCCAATGAACTCACTTTTCCTCTTTCCATTAGATCCCGCAGGACTCTCAAGTGGTTAGTCTCTAGTGAAGTGGGGGAAAATAAAACGAAACCTCGGATAAGTGAGAAAAAAATGGATAGGAGTTTTAGTAGCATTTTACACTCGATTTGTGGCATTTTATTTCTCATTTAGGACACTACAGTTTGAGCTGAGATAAAACCACGAGTCTCTACCGCAGCGTATAAAGTAGAACCGAATCGGGCTACTTACCACACATAACCAGTGACTGAAAGCAAGAGAAAGAGAGCAGTAGTACATCAGAGGAGAAAAAGAAGTAAAAATAAAAAATAAGACTAAATAGAATGTCCTACAAGACAATTTTAACTTTTTAAGAGGAGCGAGGACCTAAAACTTCTTCAAATTAAGGCAAGAAGTGTAATGAATTAATTAATAAGACACACCGAATTACATATCCCACGAAAGCCACATCCGGATGTCGGTATTTTTAACTAAATATGATAGGTTTCATTACCCGGGGAGACTTTAAAGGTAAGTGGTTTAATTAAAAGGGAAAACTACTACGATATCACCATTATTTCAATTATGAATAATAATTAAACAATTAATTTGATATTGCGAATTGCCCACATATATGTTATAAAACGGAATGAATTAACGGTAAAAAGGGCATGCAGTGTGTGAGCAATCGTTTGTGAGAAGGGGTTTGTGTAAGCGCGTGGATAAAGGGCGCTAGAAACCGCCATTAACTTTTCACGGTTTATTCCTATCGACAAAAATCATGTGCGTTTGTTCTTTGGTCGTTTGTGTGCATTTTACGTGTCGGTTATTCACCCATTTTTCAAAGAATTATCGTGCCGACCAACAACCAAACTTTCACTTCTGATATGAAAAGTGCGCGGACGCAAATCCAGAGTTGCACATGTGCGTATACAGCTCTTTCTCTCTGCTCCTTTCTTGGCGCTTTAATCTTTTGGCTAATTATGCTGAAAATGCACACGCATATATATATATATATATATATATATATATATATATATATATATATATATATATATATATATATATATATATATGTGAGTGTATTTGTGTGTGTGTGTAACCTAACACTTTGTAAGTGGCAGTGTAGTCCTGTTTAAAGGCAAAAATATAAATAGCTGATTGGAATTTAATCATTTGATCATTTAGGATTACGAACAAGGAATCGAAGGTATGTGTATGGCGGAACGGTATGGTGAAGATGGGTTAGGCATGTGCGGGGGAGGGGGGGGATCACAAACAAAGTGGTGTAGTCTCCAGAAAACTGCCTGTGACACCAATATGCTTACTCTTATTTCCTCCAACCTTTCTTTTAACACAAAAAATACGCAACACACACGTACATACATAAACACACACAATACACGTGGAGGCGATCATAAAAATAAGAAACCCTCAGACGGTTAATACACACACTCAATCATGATAACCTTTCAAACCGACTGAGACAACCAGTGTAGATATCCTAACCGCATGAAATAGTTCACCAGCCAAACCACGCAATATACACACGTAAACATCAAAAAAACATATATGTATACACACGTTCGCGCACACGTTTAATATAGTCATGATAAAAACTAAATGAACATTACAGTGAAAACAAATAAAACAAACAAGGGAATCAACTAAAAAAAACAAAGAATTTGCCTATAATTTTTATTTGGTCGAGTAATGAACAAACTCAGCTGAGTTCAATCGTGAACGGGAGTATAATTGAAATCTAGTGTACTAGTCACAGTGACTCTTACAGAGATTAAGTAACGACGAACCGCGAGGCAATATAGAGGTCCGGCAACCAGTAACACCGGTAACCAGCGCAACTTTCACTACCTTACAAATAATTACCAGATATCTCTTTTCTCTTAATAAACGGCAATTACAAAGTTTTCGCTCATGCCTCACAGACGAGTTTCGCTTAATGATAATTTACTCACACATGCGCACACATGGCACATGACAAAGGTAGAGGGTAGATTTTGTATGGGTAGAATTTAAAGCTACACGGGAGAAGGAAAGGAAATGTGATATATATATATATATATATATATATATATATATATATATATATATATATATATATATATATATATATATATATACATATAGGGGGTGGACAAAATAATTGGACCAGTAGAAATTTAACACAATATTTCAATGAGCCATTATATTACTGATATCCTCTTAAATTTCATTGTGACTGTTTTGTTTCAGTGTAGATACATAGTTTTATTTATCAACTTTAATGATTATTTTGGGGGGGTTTTCAGATCGTGGTATAGATGCTAAGATGGGTGACTTCACTGTGTTCGAAAAAGGGCAAATTGTTGGAGATCAAATTGCAGGAGCTTCCCTCACCACAACAGCTAAACTCCTTGTTTTTCGCGAGCTACTAAATCAAGTACCATGACAGAAATCAAGAAGCAGGGCAAAACCTCCAGAAGTTGAGGTAATTCCGGCAGGACTTCTAAGCTTGCTGAAAGAGACCAATGAGTGTTAAAACGCATTGTGATGAAAAATCTCCGGACAACTGCCCCTAAAGTGACTGCAGCGTTGAATCAACATCACACTAACTCAGTTTCGGCTAAAACTGTTCTCCTTAAGCCCAATAAAGCCGGATATCATGGAAAAGCCGACATCAAGAAACCTCTGCTTTCTCATAAAAAAATTCAAAAAAGGCTGAACTGGTATAGAGGTCACAAGGGCTGATCTACCCACCAATGGAAACAAGTAATATTCTTCGACGAGTTCAGCTTTTCTCTTTTTCAAACTGCAGGGCAATTTTATTTGTGGAGGTAGCTCGGGAAAGCTTGTAATCTTGACTGCCTTCTTCCTACACTGAAGCACGGAGGGTGGTCAGTGATGGCTTGGGCAGCCATATTTGGAGTTTTCTTGGTCCAATCGTTGCCCTGCCTGGTAGAATCAACAGCAACGAATATCTGAATATTTTGAAAGATCAAGTCCATACCATGGCCCAGACATTATTCCCTGATAGAAAGTGTTTTATCCAGCATGACAATGCCCCAATACACACCGCTCATGTGGTTAATAATTGGTATAAAGAGCATAGGATTGGGCTACAACAAATGGAGTGGTCCCTTAAAATTTCCAAACCTTAATATTATGGAGCATTTGTGGGCGTCTTGGACCAAGAAGTTATAAGTCGTTACCCTCCACTGTCGTGTCTGTAACAGCTGGAACAGTTATTGCAAGAAGAATGGCTCAAGATTCCTCCTAACGAAGTTAGCAAGTTGTATGAATCAATTCTAAGACGCATCGACGCTGTAAATAAAGCAAAATGTTGTCGAACTCCGTATTAAATAAATATTCATTGAATTTAACACGTGTTCCATTTATTTTGTCCAACCCCTGTATATATATTCTTAGAAGAACGTCAAGAACACCTGCCTTCCAAAAACAACCATACTAAAAGAGGTCAACTCAATTACCAATATTTATATCCTGTCGGCGACTGCACGCGCTGCAACTCTAGCCATAAAGGCGTTACCATTTCCACACTCTCCAAAAGATTGTTTTCTTTTCAAACGTTTGTTCTGACAAAAAGGTTTTTGATTTTCATTTCAATCTTTTTCATTTTAATTTCAAATTTAATTTTTCTATTTAACTCTTCAATGATCTTTGCTCCTCTAAAGATCTGTATAATATCTAGACATATTTTTTTATAGAGAGAGAGAGATTAATTTCATATTTATCAGTGTAGCCCCAGAAGATGACCAATATAGTCGAAAGGTACCAGATAATAAATAATTTACAATGATATTTTACGATCCCTTTTTCCTCAACGGATAATCCCTTATGAATTGAAAAAGTTCTCAAGCATCCGATCAATGCTTCTTTGCTGTTTTATTATTTAATCATGCCTGTCTAAAACCTGGCCTCTCGCTTATATATATATATATATATATATATATATATATATATATATATATATATATATATATATATATATATATATATATATATATATATATATCCGAGAAGACGTGTCTGATCAAATGAATTTGCTTTCCAATTACTCTTTTCCTAAAAAGAGTGAGGGCTGAATTAAAGAAGTATACTCTATTAAGTCACAGTTCAGCAGGATACTCCATTCAGATTGTACAAACTTTAGATCATTCCAATTTTATAATTACACTATCGATAATACAAAATTATATATGTATGTATACTAAAATGGAACTATTATGGAATATATTAACGAGGGTTTCCCCCATATATAAAAAAATATAATATCTTCATTTAGGTTTGATTTATTCAACATCAAAATATGAATCCTAAAAGTAAGACAAACTTACCCCATTCCCTCGAAGCTATTAAAAAAAGAAAATGACCTAGAAGGAGGGGAAAATTGGAGTGAGATTAAGATAAAAATCGCATACTAAGTACGAGCATTGAACCAAGAGCAAATGAAACTTCTTAGGGTAACTAATTATAATCTCTCGGTCTGTCTATCTCTCAACAATCTGCACCTTTTTTTGATGCCTTTCTCACTAAGGCCGTACAGTTTAACGCAGGGTCCGGACAACGGGTCATTTATACGCGTCAGGGAAATGGTATGAATTCGAACGTGCGCCATCAAGGCTCCTAGATTCATATACTCTAACCGCTATACAACAGTCCGCATCCTCCCAAAGGGATCCCTTGAGGTAGCCTTAAATTAGGCCGAGCAGTGCATGTTAGCTCGGCATGAAGGATATCTCAAAGCACCTTGTTGGGGGTGGGTAAGGGTTGCAGAAGGTATTGTAGTGGTTAAAGTAGTAGACAATGAAGAAATGTGCCCATGATGGTGCAAGTTAGACTTTCCACCCTTTATATATATATATATATATATATATATATATATATATATATATATATATATATATATATATATATATATATATATATATATAAGTGTGCGTGCGTGTGTAAAAATTCACACAGACACGAATTATACAGTTTTTACAGAAGAGCAGTGACTCTAACTTACGAACACGAGAGAAGTTTCGAGAGGAAGATTTTGCATTGGGGTCATCGACTATCACACATTGTGGAATTCCTTTGTGGATTTGTGACTTTTTCAAAAATTTCGCCATTATTTGCCTTTTTTCTCTTTAATCACGGAAAAATCCATTAAATGTGAGGAAATGGCACTGACTTTGCCCATTAACACATGCATGCAAACACAGCAAAACATACATCCAGTCAAATTTCACTTGGACACTCAATACTTGCAATCAAAGGGACGAGTGTGGATCAAATATGTACAGTAGGTACCCACGAGTGCTTGTTTTCGGTTTAGGTTGTCTGAAGCAGATATAAGGGATAAGAGAGAGTATTTAAGTAAGGAGTAAAATGCATGTGGCTTTTTGAAGATATCTGATTGTAGTATCTATTTCAAACCTTTGTTTATAAAATTGACGCGAGAATTATGAGTTTGTGGTAGTTGTGTTCTTGCATCTGTTAATTGTATGCATGTGTGTTCTCAAAGTATATCAATGGATTATCTTGGAGGCTAGGAAAGAGCGAGCACCAAACCTATTGTGATCCTCTCGAGATTCAACAGAAACGAGACTGTTCATGGAAGGATCCACGATGCACAGCGCCCATTGTGGACTAGTGAGACAAACAATTACATTTTTAATTTAAAGCCAAAATCAGCGATTGAATATCCCACAGAAACTTTGTAAGTGGTAAAAATAGAGGAAGTGAAAATGTACTGAGCTTCATGTAGGAATTGGAGTCGGGAGGGGATGTGGTGAGCAATGGGGATGGAAGGGCACGCAACACAGTCACATGTCAGTTCTACCATGTTTGTCGATGCAACGCTAGGCCACGGCGTTAAATACCTCAACAGGCCGATATACGAGTCTACGTAGCCAAGCTCGATAATATCTAAGGAGTCTCTTTCGATCAGAGCTTCGGGCTGCGACGTGAGATAACAGAGTTGCATCATTCAGATAACCGCTTCGGGCATTCGACGTTGGAGCCTCAGCAGTGAAAGTTTATTTATGACCGTGCATTCCTTCTCGCCCGGCTTAACACAACCGCGGAAATATAGTACACACAAATATGGTACACACAGTTCGTATACGTACTTGTAATTTAAAAGAAAAGAAGTTAAAACCAACGAGGATACGTTAACATATATATATATATATATATATATATATATATATATATATATATATATATATATATATATATATATATATATATATATATATATATATATATATATATATATATATATATATATATAGTTTGTGTGTGTATGTTCGACTACATTTTACGTTTTTTATGTCTTTTTTTCAGGAACAGGTTAACGTATCGATAAACAATCAACAGTTTTGGAGAGAATACCAAGTAAAGTTTTAGTTGAGAAAAAGTTAGTTGACACGAAGGATTTAGAAGCCATCTAAATTTTGGAAAACAGTTACTTGCATCATGAAGATTTGCGCCAAATATCAAATTGAAGATGTTATGACTGCTTTATGAACACTGTAAATGCTGTAAGACGTGACATGGACAGTTGCAACGGAAGTTACGAACCCGTGGCCAGAGAAAACAGACAAAACAGGCGCTCTGACTGCGTTCACACGCCGGAATTCATCCGACAACTGCAGAAGGGGGTGATGGAAGACCCAAGCAAAGAAACCCGAGCTTTGGCGAGAGAAAAGATGGGAGACGCAAGGAACGAATTCTGATAACCAAGGCCAAGGAGAACCGCTTTACAAAGTCACAGATCCTCTTTAACAAGCTGAAGCATCATGTTGAGCTGAAGACGACCTGGTTCTTCTCAAGCATAAAAGAACTTCTTCGACGACCAGTTGCACAACACGCAGAACGTTACATGTATCATGCAGACGTTACATGGAGACGTTACGTGTCTCCATTCAGGGTGGCATCATTTTGTCCCACATCTTTGAGCAGGGTCTTAGGCACAATTCAGACAGCTATGTAGTCCTGATTGAGACTGTGGGCAAACTTTGGCTGGGGAAAGTTGCTGCTGAAATGCCATACGCCCGAAAAGACTCAGAATAGTTTATCGGAGAATTTCTACGACTTCGCCAGACAATTTTCTGTCCTCCTCAATCCCGGGAGCGCGGTTGAGAAAGAGACCAACCTCTGTGCCTGGAACACAAGAATGAGATGATGATCAAGATCAGGGAGGTGTTCGAAGATCTTCGCAGGAACACCGTGAGGAAGGAACACATGCGACAATAGTGAGAGCAGCCATGAGGCAGCAGTGGAACTTGAGAGCTGCTCCTTCAAGTAAATTGTTATATTTCCGCCATAATTTAGTTGATATTTATATATATATATATATATATATATATATATATATATATATATATATATATATATATATATATATATGTTTAAAAAAAACAGAAATGCAAATGTATACTTTTATTTAAGACAGGCTAATAAAATTTACTACGCGCGTGGAACTTTATGTAATAAATATAATTTAACAATCAAAGAAGCAAAGTAGTGAACAAGAAAAACTTTATATTATATTTATTACATAGAGTTCTATGTGCGTTGTAAGTTTCATAAGCCTGTGATAACAAAAAGTATGTAAATTTGTATTTCTCTCTGTGTGTTGTAAACTTTTGCGGCCCATATATATATATATATATATATATATATATATATATATATATATATATATATATATATATATATATATATATATATATATATATATATATATATATATATATATATATATATATATATATATATATATATATATATATATTGTTCACAATCTTCTTCAGTACTCACCCTGTATCCTCCAATCTAAAACTAACTTTAGACATGTTTCCTCTTTTATCATAAAGGTGTCAATGTAAGTACAGCGGAAAAATCCATTCAGAGCACTTATGGGGATTATGCAGTAAATGAACGAAGATGCAAGAGGGAGTTTTTCCTTCTCCAAATGGAGATTTTAGTCTAAAAGACAAACCAAATGAAGCTCGTCCAAAAGAACTCGATTCCGCAGAGTTAAAAGCTATTTTCCCAGCAAATCCTGCTACAAATTCTAGGATACTCGAAAAAAACATTTAACGTACCCCATCCAACTTCTCTACGCCGACTGAAAAGCATTAGATAGGTTCAAGTGATTGTAAAATGGGTCTCGTGAATCTGGAACAGCGTGTTGCTATTTGTGAGTCATTACTTTCACGATCCCTCCGGGTACTATTTTTGGGCATGCTTGTTACTGGTGAAGGAGTGTGGACCCTTTATCAAAAAGCTAAACGCCACCGTTCGTGGCTCATTTGAGGAAGCATAATTCATCAACAAGCGAAAGAGGACTTCATCCAAACAAGATCATGTTGAGTGTATCGTGGTATATTGAAAAGAAAATGTCCATTAGAAACCTTTAGACAACAGCTCGTCTTTTGAAATCGTTCGAGGCCAAATTCCCCTCCAAGCACAGCTTGAATCACCAATGATCCCTGGAAGCAGCTCGTTTGGGAAATATTACTTCATCTTCCATATTTTTATACTTTGCTCGGTCTAATTATCATTTTTTTAAGGGGATTACAGAACCATTTGTAGAGTCTTAGATGGACATCAATAGAAGACGTCGAAAGCGAGTTGGATTCATATTTTGCATCAAGACCTATGAAATTTTACAAGCGTCTCATTTATAAGCTTCTTGACAAATGCAATGATGTTTTAGAAAGCAGTTGAGATTATGTTTACGATTAAATATTTCCATCGTCATAAGTTTATTCATCTGTAATATATACCCTAAAATCGGGCATTACATTCGTTCCACCTGATATATATATATATATATATATATATATATATATATATATATATATATATATATATATATATATATATATATATGTATATATATATATATATATATATATATATATATATAATCAGCATCATCATTAAATATAATTTAAGAATGGGATTTTTTTGAGTATTTGAATAATAATTTCCTCTTAGTTTGGTTATGACATGTTTTTTTATCAAAGTTATTTCTAATAATTCTTTTCTAATATTAAAAAACAAAATGGTGAAGTAAAGAAATAAATATAAGTATCGAAATTTTGAAATATATTTTAAAACCCAAGGAATTTCAAATGGTGAAGTTCAGAAAAAAAAAAATTATATATCTTCTTCTATAACTATGTTTTAGCAACGTGATATTTTAAAGGGGGGAAATTTAGTTCCTTTTTAAAATTACTATAATTGGCGAAGTTTAGAAAATTTATAAAAATTTAACCATGGCTGCTTTTTTTCGATTTTAAGTTTTAATCTTAATCGAAACATAAAAAGGAAAATACGAGAATGAAGAAAGAAGAAATATATGCGCCCAATAGACTGATTGGAGATTCCTCCTGTTTTCAGTGGGCGGGTTAGATACCCTAAATGGGTATATATTTCAATTTTCCCCTTTTTTTCTGCCTTATTTTCCACTCTTTTCACAAACTATAAGCACCATAACTCGACCATCTCTGCACTCTGAACCACTATAAAGTAGGGCGTAGTGAACCCCAGAAGGAAGTCCAGTTAGCGGCGCGAAGAAAGGGGCTCCTTAGGACAACAAACACAAAATTTAGAGGAAGCCCCGAATAGCAATAGGACTACTTAGGTATATATATATATATATATATATATATATATATATATATTGATGTATTTATGAACCCATTGATGACACAAAAGGAAAAGACAAACGTATTGACACTGTCTCATTTCAGATTGTTACGTAAGGAAGAATAGCCACAGACGATCACTGAGAGGTCTGAGCACTCGGTAAGAGAAAGAAAATGGCTGGAATCCCTCTAGCCTAGGAAAAGGGGACAGAGTGAAATGTTTCCGTGTATCCTTAAGGACGATCGAAAAAAGTAATAAACCAAAACGAGGAGAATTAATAGAAACTCTATACGAAAACCTAAAAGTAGCCCTAATAAGAATTCTCGACGCTTTGAATGGATACATTGCCATCTGCCACAAGGAAAGTGATGTCGAATAACGTCTTAGCAGAAGGACCAGAAGTTTTAAAACGCTTTTAACTTGAACCAAAGATACCACCACATATAACAGCAAACAGGAGCCTCACATGCAGGAAAAGTGACATGAGTGTAAGCTCATACACAAAATAGATTAAAACGGAAATTGAATCAAGACAAACAGGAATCGAAATTCGCGAAATAATAAAATTCGGAAATCACAGTACGTTTTTAAAATCATATGCAGAAACACGGAAAGGATAAATAAAATAGGCCAGAACAGACTACTCCTCCTATTTGGCATGTTGATTGCACCTGAACATATGGAGAGAGAGATACATTAATATACAGGTGTGCTTTAACTGTTATAAGTTAAAAGACCATACGACGAAGGACTGTACGGAAACGAAACCAATCTGCTTCGAGTGCGGCCAACGAGGCATTTTTGGAAGAACTTGGCCCACTCGACGGGAAGGAAAGGCCTTAATTGCGGAAAAACACACCGGCCAATGGCAATGGCTTGTCCAAAAAGAAAAGAAATTACAATATGAAAGGTAAACGAAAAGAAAAACAAATTGGAATTCAAAAATAACTCATCATATGCAAAAGTGGCCAAAACCACAGTAGATAAGGGCAAAGAAAACACACCTCACTGTGTCAAATGATCCCTCAATGAAAATCCTCACGTGCATATTATACACGTACGTGATGAACATTGAGAGACCAAAAACTTTCTCAGAAACATTGAACAATACTCGCGAAGAATTGCATGAAATAGATGTGGTTACCCTTCAACCCACCCTTTCCTCAAATCCTAAAACTTAATGTGGCTAAACCCACAGGACGGGTGAAACCGCAAACAAGAGATGAGGAAAAAGAAAAGGAAACAGAAACCGATTAAAAATTGACATCGAAAGAAGTAGAAAAGAACCAAAAACCATGTTAGTCCTCGAAGGTTTTAGGCGTAAAATTAGAAATTAAAAATATACATAAGCGACGAATTCCTCCAACAGAGGGAGGAAACTCCCAACATAATTAAGGCCCTAGGAGAAAGCAGAGCGAATTGGGCATGGTGATGACGAAGATGTAGAAAACCTACTCTTCAACAACAAAATCCAAATCTTCCCAGACGACTGCGTCACCTTGCACACGTAAACTTATAAAGATTTTCCATGTGGGAAGTGCAAAGCTGACGAGGTCAAAACCACAAAGAAGTACAAGCTATGAAAGACACCTGAACGAGCCGTAGCGTGCAATGGCTCACCATCCCTCCTATAAATTCTAAAGCACAGGAGGAATGATGAACCATTGAAATGAGGGCAGCGTGACAGAGTCCAAAACTAGAACCAGCTAACGATGAAAAGGATTCAATCAACCCGATTACGAAAGAACTAACAAAGCAACACAACTATCTCAGCTAAAACAACAAAACAGAACTAGAACACGGAAAAAACATTAGTTATGTTCATCTTTAGCCTATAATGGAGTAAAAGAATATGAAAACAAGCAAGCTTAGAATACATAAAGAGATATATGTATTAATGACTAACGAAGGGTTTAAAGTTTGTTGGATTTGAAAGGAGAAAATAATGCAACAATGTAATAATAAATAAATTTAGAGTTTAGTAAATTTTAAAGAAAACAATGCAAAAATTACCGAGAGGACATTGCAAAATTACAAAGAAAAACATTGCTAAAATATAAAAACAAAACTGAGAAAACAAAGCAAAAATTCAAATTCAAAATGAAATAGATGAATGAACACTTACCAACCTGAGAGGAAGATAGGAATCGATGATTTAAAAGATGCAAAATAGAAATGAGCTTAACATGGTATTTGTTTAAAATTACTGAAATATGAATAACCAATTAATAGATAATAGAACATTATAATTATCGGGTCATTGAGTGAGTTATTACATTTTAGGTAAAAATGAATTATAAAACAAACTAAAATTAAGATATTTGAATTAATAGATGTAAAGTGGTATGTACGACTGACTTGAATTTAATTTGAATAAATAGTGACTCCAAAATGTTGAGATCTACGGATTTATCTGCATAACCAAAAAACCTTGAAATTTGAAGGGGACAATAGCAAGGTGCAAGTATACGAATGATTCCTTATTGCAGAGAATTCCGGTTTTGCAATGGGTGTGTCTGTATAGTGAGAAACCCCCTCCCTGATTTTTGTAAATCCTCAGCTCCAATTGTCGTATCTACGTAGCGAGTTTGGCAACTCGCAAACATAAATTGATAAACAAGTGGGGAACTGAGTAGCAAAGGTAGTTTCTCCTTATGAGACAAGTAGGTTTTAAGTGAGATAGTATTAATTGGTATAGAGTAGAATTTGATTTGTGGATAAACTTTAGATAATAATTGTTGTAAGTCTAAGATAATTTCGTTGGTCAGCGAGCAAATGTAGGGTATTTTGAGATACAATTTCTGGTTCATACATTAGATTTGACGAGAGGAATTACGTGTATTTTATTTAGGATACTTTTAATCAGTTTTTCGATTAATGATGCTGGGAATAAATTAAATTTATAAAACTGTTTGAGATAAGACATCTCTTTAGGAAAAAAGTTCCAGTCAGAGTATATTCTGAAATTACGGTTTATTCTAGAGTTTACAGTTGATATTTTGAAGGAGTTTAGTAAAGTCTAAAAATAATTAGTGCCAAGCAGAGTGGATGTGAAGTTTTATATATACTAAAGTGGAAATTTTGTTATCTGACCGGGAAATCCTAATGTACAAAATGAAAGAGAGTTATTAGTTTCATGCCCCCAGTGTAAACTTGGTGTTATGATGCTGGGAATTGATTTAGTTTTTAAACTGAAAGGCATCGTTTGCAAATGCCTTTCTGTGTAAACTAGAGTAGAACTGGATGTCCAATTGTCCACAACAGTTCAAACTTATACTCTATTAAAGATAAATGAACGAATGCTTCGTTTTCTTTAAAAGTAAGAATCATAATGTTCTATTAGTTGGTTACCCATATTTCAGTTATTTTGAACAACTACTATTTTTAGCTCAGTTCAAATTTCCCACATATTAAATCATTCGATTCCTTTCCTTCTCTCAAGTTGGTAAGTGTTCATTCATTTATTTCATTTTTAATTTGAATTTTGGCTCTGTTTTCTTAGTTTGTTTTTATAATTTTGCAGTTTTTCTTTGTAATTTTGTATGGTCATCTCGGTAATTTTTTGCATTGTTTTCTTTAAAAAATTTACTAAAATCTTAATTTATTCATTATTACATTGTCGCATTATTTTCTCCTTTCAAAATCATCAAACTTTAAACCTATTGTCAGTCATTAATACATATATCTCTTTATATATTCTAAGCTTGCTTGTTTTCACCTTGTTTTACTCCATTATAGACTGAAGATGAACATATCTAATGTTCGAAACGTTCCAAATTATATATGTTCCGAATACATGTTCTGGATTTAATATATATATATATATATATATATATATAATTATAGCTGCCATTGAGCATCATTTTAAGTTCATATTCAATAAATTGGAAAACTGATATTTCTCTCAAAAAAAATTTAATTATTAAAACGTCTCATGACCCGGTCTCCTTATGCATTTCGAATCCAGGTTTATTAAAAGTCTTTCTCCTTTAATTAACTTTGACAGCTCCTTACCAACAGCTACTACTAGTTTTAATGTATTTTTATTCAAACCAACCAAACTTCCTTTAATCCTCCGCTCTCTTGTGCATCTAATTAGTCTACATTTTAAATGTTCATTTTTTTTCTCCTTTTCCTTATTAGCCTCTATTTTAATTCTATTTGAAATTTGTTCCTCATTTTAATATGTTGTTATAAATGTATTTTGGTTTAGAGTGGTCTTTAATGGTTAAAGTGTGTTTTAAAATCTTTTACCATGATAAATTCTCATTTATAACTGCATGCAATGATCCTTAATTATTTGTTTGCGTATTTCTCTAGTATCTGAATGTAGCTTCTTCCTCTAAAAGTTGTACCTTATATCGGGTGGCTTCCAAAAATGACGCATTGTAAAATAATTACCATCTCAGTAACCTCCCTCATACTTATGACAGTTTTCATATGCAAGATACTTTCACTCTTCCTTTTTTGAATGGAAAAAATGGAATTTATATACCTTTTATAGTTTTATTCGCAAAACTAACAACATTGGTATAAAATCCACGAATATTGAGTGTAAAAAAATTAAATTACCTACAGTAAATGATCGATTGGACCACCACTTTGATTAATCACTAATCTGAATCTTCTTTTTTTTCCCACACATACAAACATTTCTTTACTTCATTAATGCCAATTTTTTGCAAAGATTCACGTATTTTGCTTTTTAATTCTGGTTCAGTTAATTATTCTCTCCGCCCTCGGTAAACCTTTTCTTTAAGTAACTTCCAAATCGAGTAATCCATGGGGTTAAAATCTGGACTTTGCAGTGGCCACCCATTTTTCGTTATTTATCTCGGTGTATTTCTAATTATAAACGACTGTGTGACGTTGCTTGTATTGCAAAGATGCTCCATCTTGTTGCAAAATAAAGTCCTTTTCTTGATACAGGCACGACAATCAGGCATAACTTTGTTTTCAGAAGTTTAATGTAATCAGCATAATTCACTTTTGTCTTTTCAGTATCAGTAAAATGAACATCTGTTTTGCCATTCCAAGAGAGGATAACATACTCTCTTATAAAGGTAGAAATCATCGAAAAATAGTAGTATTGGATACTTTATTAAACCTAACTTACCACCTTTCATAACATATTAAAATATATAATAGATTAGTAAAACTAGCCATTTAGATATCAAATTAGGGAAGCCTATTGGATGCCTTCATTCCGAGAATGAGTTCCATGGAATAAGTACAATTCCAGAGAGGATTTCTAGTTATTTTAAGCTATTTTTTTTATTTGGAGATCTCTTATGGTAGCTTGAAACAAAATTCGATTGAAGTTTGAATTATCAGCGTATATAAAACGAGTTGAAAGCATATCCTTAATAATAGAGGCTAATCAAACACAAAAATGTAGTAGTGAAAAATATTAGAAGTTTTTAATACATATACTGCTCCCACCAATGAAACTCAGATAAGCGCGAATAGCGATTAACATCCAGAAAAATATATTTTCCCAATTTTTCTAAAACCTATAAAATTGGGAATCCCCATCAAAGAAAATAAACTCTCGCTTTGAGTTCAGTTGTTGTTTTTTCTAATTTAACCCCTTTTCATAGCTTACAGTCTCGGAGGTTTTTTTTCATAAATAAAAAAAAAACAAAAGAAACGAAATTATTATTTGTTTGCATATATATCTACAGGAGACAACTTACTTGAATATCAACTCGATATCAGTTTGCAATGGATTCACTGTTCGTTTATAAAGCTTAGCCAGATTTAAAGTTCAAAGGCGTTAGAGACGCTTACATACCGAAATCAATCCAGATTATCCGACTTAGCTCTCCCTCACTTTTACTCACTCGCTACGCGGTTTTTCTCACAGTAACATACTGAGTATAACCTGAATGCAATTTTAACTTCGCTCTGCATAAACATTATTTACTCACGGCGAACTCTGTGTTGTTTGCATAAATAGTAATATCTCATTAAAAGAGCCATCTTGCAGCAATGATAATCCCCGCAGTGTAATAATAGTATCCATTATCTTCAAATTAATGTAATAGAATCCGCCTCAAAATTTGCTTTTGCAGGTGAAGTATGAAAAGTAAGGATTAAAATATTGCATCAGAGCTTTCCATTGGAGAGGCAACTTTGAAAGGTGAGACATACGTTTCTAGTAGTCAGTTATAAGGGTAAAGTGACAAGCTTTTCTGGCTATCATCCAGCGATATCGCTATCAGAGGCGGAATTTGTAGTTTATCTTTCCTCAATCCCACACAAACTCGAAATACATGCATCGAATAGCTGTTCCACAAAGCTACTCCCTGACAAGCTCAATCGAGCAACTATACCGTCGTTGAAGTCTCCCAGCACATGAGTATAACTGCCGGGATCCAAGTCCATGGTTAATGAGCAGTGAATTTGTCATTTCCGGTGTCTCCTCAAGTGGCTAATTAGTCTGATTCTCGAGGGGTAGATTCTGTGACAATTTGGACAAGGGAAAGCGCCTGGCTGGGAGTTTTGTTGAGGAGCTTTCTAGTCTTCCTCTTAACTGCCAGACGGCGATGGTGATTTCCTTCCTAGGTTTGCACTCCTATCCTGACTGCTACTCTCCACTGATTGCGTTCGTCTGCCAGATCTTCCCAGGTATTATAATTGATTTCCATCTACTTTAAATACGATTTAATGGTGTCCTTGTAGCGTTAACTCTGTTCTCCTGTTTTTCGCTGGCCTTCCCTTAGCTTCGGGAGTCTTTGGTCGGGCATTGTGCGCAGGTTGCTGACCCATCTCCTATGGGCTTTGATGATCATCGCCTTGATGCTTGTTGTCTCAGCATGAAGGTAAACATTGGAATTAGTGGGATAATCCTTTGAAGTGATGCCTAAAATAAAACGGAGCATTCGCTGGTGGAAACTTTCCAGATATTTCAAATGTCGGTTTCAGGTGGTCATGGGTTCACAGATATACAAAAATGTTTGTATTACGACTGCATGATAGACTTAAGGTTTAGTATTCGCTGTAGGTCCCTTGTGTCAAAAACCTTTTTTCTAAGTTTATGAAAGGAGTGTAAGGTTCAGCAGATACGACAAGTCACTTATTTGTCAATCATAGATGTTTTGTAGAGCATGCTGCCAAAATATTGAAAGTCATCCACAATTTCAAGAGGTTCATTCATCATTGATTTTAATGAACGGGTCAGGTGGGTTTGTTCCTGGAGCAGGTTGGAAGACGTCCTTTGTCATCCTGGGGGTATGCTTCGCTACACTTATCTAAGAGTTGTTAAAGGTCTTCTATTTGGATTTTTACTATGTCACACTCCAGGTCGATGACGTTGCAGGTGTTATACTTGCTTATTGATTGTAACCGCCAAAGGTTGAATAGTTTTCTGTCCGTTCGATATTGTATAGCCGCTACTTCTGTCATCTTTTTCATGGACTGAGGAAAGAATGCAGCCAGTAATATGGAGAAAATGGTAGGTGCAATGACACATCCCTGCTTCACTCTATTTTTTATGAGAAAAGGTTCTGACATGCTTTCACTCTCGTAGACTTTGCCTTCTGTGCTGTTATGTAGTTTCACAACTTACACAAGATTGACGACCTCATAACGGATGTCGGAGGTATCGCTCATCAATTGCGAGAAAGAAGATCTTCACTTTACTATACTATCGCGTCTTCTCATTTCCGCGCTTCGATGTTTCATGAACGGATCAGCAAAGCCACTGTGGCGAAGGAAATAGTAGAAGAGACATATCCAAATTAATGTTGCAGGTAACATGAATTATTACTTTTGGTACGCTTGTATATCATCCTAGACTCCTTTTACCTTACTTCACCAGGGATTTAAATCACAAGATGTCATGAATAATCTTTCAACATCTTACTCTACCAGATATTTTCAGCATGCTAAATTACTTACCATATTTCACTCTCCCCTAACACTTGAGTGTGCGAATAGCCATTTAAATATAATATAATATTAAAAATTATATGTAGAACAGATGTACCTTACTTGTGTTTTATGTCTCGATAATTGCTTCCAACATAATTGAAAGACACGAAACAAAGGTTTGCCAGAATAGTGGAAGAGGACATAATTTGTCCCAAAGTTATTTATTGTGCTTATCACTAGAAAATTATGGCCTAAAATGACTAACAATAAAATAATTTGTGACTTCAGTGTTATAGTGCCTATATCCCGTTGTTACTAATAAGCTTTATATGATTCTTAGAACGCGAGCCTTGGAGGCCTTTTCATCAAATGAACCTAGAGATCCTGAGTAGCCACAGAACAGCAGAGATAACTCCTATTCGACTCTTTGCATTTTTTAATGCTTTTACGTTTGAGATCTTTCTCTTAAACGTTTGTGATAAAGAAATAAGGTGCTGGCTTCTCTATAATTTTATTGTTTTACAATGTATAAATGTGGGTCATTTGTGAGCTATCTTTAATGGTATGCTTGACTCGGACACTTGTTTTGGGTGTTTTTTTTATTACCTCGATTTTAAAATGTATGTCTTTTTAATGAAAATGGTTTGCGTATATGTTGGTGCGAGTTGCCTTTCCTATCAAAATTAAAAGATCCATGTTTCTGTGCGATATATCACTTTCGTCTTTAAAATTATCTGGGAACGTGGCCATGAGAGAAGATTGACAAATTCGAGAGTTAACATCCTGCCTACTGGAGCCCCTTCAAAATGATTCTTCCATAGACGGAGATAACGTATCGATCATATGAGCTACTAAGGATGAATAGGTTGCATAGTTTGGTAAAAGCCAGATAGAGAAATCTTAATTTTGAACAGAGTAACATGAGGGCCATGGAAGAATAAGGAGTATTTCTTTATTGTAAAGCATGCAGGGGCGTTAGGTGGGCGTTATCTCGATAAATTATCGCGATAACAATATCGGGTTATCGGTTATCCGATTTTTTTTCTCCACGTTATCGATTCATCGGTATAACTGGTACTTTTGGTTCCAGTTTAGCACAGGGGTGAGCCGCGTGTGCCTTGGAGGCATAAATAGGTAGGTCCGAGCTGGTAACCGAACGTATACTGAACGAAGTGCGGGGCCGCCGGTCTTGACGTCTTCTCAAAACGTTCGCTCAGCTGGACTCCTCGAACTTGAGCCAAAACCGAGTATCTGTATGCGCGATTCTGAGGGGGAAAGGGGAATTTGGAGAAAGGAGTCACAACCTCTAGACATCTTAATCCGGAGGCGGAGTCGATTCATCATTTAACAGCAAGGTTCGAGACACAGTGGCTCTTTCTCGCCTCGTCACCGACAGGGCAGGGATGAATGACTTGGGACGAGTTCGCAGGACAGGGTAATATTTCCGTAATGCGCTCAGGAGTCGAAATTCGCCAATGTTTCCGAACAGGAAGTGATGTTTCCCATGGAGGGATACAATCGCATGTGGTCTCCAAATAACGTGAGGAGGTCAGAGGTTGTTCTTTTACAGTGATCAAGGTGTAACATTGTGGTTTGATAGATATAATTTATACTTAAGAAACTTTGAAAACAGAGGTTTTATGGAAAGAAGATGATAAGAATAATAATAAAATAATTTAAGGGAATATTTCATTCTTTATTAGGAAATGGAAATAGGAACCATATAACACTATTACTGTTCAACATATTATTATTGGACTAGTAGAAGCTGCCACTTTAATCCCTATTTTCTTCGTATCTCCACCAGTGATGTTAATGCTAAGTTAATATTCATGTATGCAATGTTTATATAATTTATGTGGTAATGTTTGTAGAAATGTATGATTAAATAAAAATTAGTAAGCTTCACCATTAGGGACGGTGTAATAGTTTTGCAAAAGCAACAAAACAGTGTACCGCGAAATAATATAACATGTAAACAACTTATTTGAGTATATTAAACGTATGAAACTATTGCAGGTGTCAGTTAGAGTATGTAGATCAGTTTTCGCTTATTATCATCAAAATAAAGACCTGATAGACTTTGAGTCATATTCCTATCCATCGACGAGAATCTATGGGTGTGTTTGTTTTGTTAACGGCGTCACTTGCTTATAGATGACAGGATAAATCAGCTAACTCTGCATTATAGTTGACTTTACTCTGACTTCAAAGTGTTCTTTTGGGTTATCCGTTTGTAAGCTGGGTTGGAATGGTAACCTGTTTGTTGCTTGGAAGATGGAAGGACTCGGAAGAAATATGGCGATTTTGTAGTCTGTAATCATGCCTTAAGGCTACCTCAGTTCAGGCAAGTGAAATTGTTGAGGTTTCCGTGGTTCGCTTGTGTGTTTACGTCTTTGAGTGACTATCATTGTTAATATTCAGTGTTTCCTGTAAGTCTCCTTCTGCGTCAGATTGTTAGGAAAATGGACGAACGGATTGAGATCAAGGTACGGAATAGTAAAACTAATCATAATAATGCTAATAATATACTAATCAGGATGAGAATAATAATGAGAATTTTTCTAACTGCTTATTTATACTAACGCCAAGTAATGGGGCGTGGCTTCTACTCCCTTAATCTGAACACGGGGCGGAGCTTATCAGATCATTGATATGTGCGTCTGTTCTTTACTAAGACTGCTGGGATGAGCTTGTTTGTTCAAAGGGTGTGTGTGTATTAAGATAGTATCTGACTTTGGGAACCTAGCCGTGCTTTATCAACCAACATTTATAGTAAAATTGATTTTGTCTCTTACGGGTTCATGTAAGCTCTGGCGGGTAACCTTAGATTCCGTTTTATGTGTACACAGCTGTTTGGGCCGTCTTTGATATCTCTGTGGCCAGACCATCCGATGGTACCTGTGTTCTAATGTATGTGTGTCTGTACGTTCAAGTTGAAGCACAACGATTTCACTTGCCTTCTTCTTACAAAATACTCTACTTTACATTTATAGATATTAAATTGTAACTTTACATAATTTACAAGTTTTTGTTTGTCTAACATTAATTCATTATTAAGGGATGGTATATTATTTCAATGTTCGATTTGTGTGCCCAATTTCAATATTTCATAGAGCTAGCGGGGTGCTACGAGATATTTTGTGACGATCTTTGTTGGCTCTACTCCATCTTGCAATTGGGCGCTACAAATCGCTTGAGCACCGTTTTATCCAGCCTATATCACGAAGGAAGAAATATGTTAGGCCCAGCTTCTCACTAAATCACATCCGCCACGACCTATCCAGCTATTTCAAGCCGCTTAATCTATTTTCTCGCCTGCTCTTCTCTTATATATACCAACCAATTAATTCTGATGCATTCATTTTGTTGTTGTGTCCGTAAATGGGTTATAACATTAATGAATAAATAGGGGCGGATCAAGAGGGGACTAGGGTGGTGAAGACTCCTTCACAAATTCTAGAGACGTTTATGTTTAGATTTCTTTTCTAAGCTCAACTTGTATTCTGCCATTCATAAAGAGTTATGTAATAATATAGAATATATATATATATATATATATATATATAGATATGCAAAAAATCCCACAGGAATCATGAAAAGGGTAATTCAAGTACTTTTTAACTTTATTTATTCCGTTCATTCTCAAGAAATAAATAAAGAATTACTTTACAAGAATGGTATATATATATATATATATATATATATATATATATATATATATATATATATATATATATATATATATATACATGAAAACTAAGTCACGCGACGCCCACGAACAAGGAAATGATACAAAACAGAGTGGGCATCAAAAAAAAAAGAATAAATTATCAGAAAAGGGGGATTAAAGGTAGGTATAGACAAGTAAAGACATCATTATAAAGCTTATTTTAAACGAAATTGTCCATTTTAAATCTTGGTCTATTGATTTATTAAATTTTTTATATTTCTTTTGTTTATTCAACAATGTATTTATAATTACACATGTATGTATTCATAGTTATGTGACTTATATTTCGACCTTTCATACACACTCTCTAACACGTGGATTTTTGGTTGAGATTTGATTTATAAGTCTTTACCCTTCTGTACCTGCCCTAAATCCCCCTTTTCTGATAATTTATTCTTTTTTTTCACGCCCACTCTGTGTTTTGTATCATTTCCTTGTTCGTAGCCAGAGCGTCGCTTAGTTTTTTCATATATATGGAATATATATATATATATATATATATATATATATATATATATATATATATATATATATATATATATATATATATATATATATAACTATTCGTTGAGCGAACTTCTTTAATTATCTTTAGAGTGCGTGGATGTCTGGTGGGCCGATATTATGTATGTTCGATATGCTTAAGAAGTGGAACTGAGCTCAAGGATAATAATATTGCTATCATTATTAAAATAGAGTTTTAATAATAAAAACTATCAACAATACACAAAACGGAAAATATTGACATAAACAGAGAATGGAAGGGGTCGTGGGGGCTCGGCTAATCCGAGGATTAAAAGATTTAAAAAGGTAAAACAAATATAAAGTTAAAGAGATGGGATGGTTCGCTAAACCATTTAAAGCACAGGATAGAATTGACAAAGGGGCCTAAATACTCAAAGGTAACGTTCGGCTTACGTAATTTTATACTAGTGGTGCAGAGGAAGTCGATGTGAAGGAATTTTCGGTCCGCTGGCCAGTTCCAGCTGAAGGGGGGGAATAAAATGATCCTGACGTAGCGTCTTGGGAATGAGAACCGTTTCTCGACGAACGGCTTGAAGAACAATTGCTGTTCTACGTTGTTCTCTTCTGAACAACAGGGGGGTGAGAACCGTCTCTTGTCTACGGGCTCAAGAACAATGGCTGTTCTAATATTGTTCTCTTCTGAACAACAAGGGGGAAAGATGAGAACCGCTTCTTGGCGAACGGGCTCAAAAGAACAATGGCTGTTCCACGTTGTTCTCTTCTGAACAACAAGGGGGAAGGGTGAGAACCGCTTCTTGGCGAACGGGCTCAAAAGAACAATGGCTGTTCTACGTTGTTTTCTTCTGAACAACGAAGGGGAAGCCTTGTGGACTTGGCGTCACGAAAGCTTAAACCTTGGCACTCAAGGAATATTGTCCTCCCTCTGGACAAGTGATGGTGAATCTCGAGGTCGAGGTTCCTTGGCCCACAAAGTAAGAGAGGATCGGGGTGATGTTTCACGACGAAAATCTGGATCTCCAATCTGCTCTTAGTGGTAAAGTTTCCATATAAATAGTCGAGACACTCCCTTGGCGTGGGGGACAATGGAGTGGAAGCTTCGAGGGAATGCACAGCCAAGCCTGGGAACAAAGCCTTATCTGCCCATAAGCCTAACTCAATCTGGCGAGGTCGGCGTGTGGGGGCGAACGAAAGAAGATAAACCTCTTTGTTTTAAACATTGACTCAGGTGGCTGCGATAAGGCGCCAAGCTTCAAAGCGAAGATGCACGTGGGAGCATCGTGGTTTTAAATAATATGTGATAGGGGTTGAAATTAACGCGGCCTCAACCCGTTCTTCCACATATATATATATATATATATATATATATATATATATATATATATATATATATATATATATATATATATATATATATATATATATATATATATATATAATTATATATATATATATATATATATATATATATATATATATGTATATATATATATATATATATATATATATATATATATATATATATATATATATATATATATATATATATATGAAGAGCACAGAATGATACCGCCCGCTTGCGGATTCCCTAGTGGTGACTAGGGCGTCTATCATGGTGCTATAGGAAGCGGGAGGTATCTTTCTGTGATCTTCACTAACCGGACCAACTGTTATAATTTTCCAAATGTCAAGTATATCCCATCTATAATTAGTATTTTATATGTTTTCCTTTTGCTTTTATAACCGCTTTAATGAGTTTAATATATTCTGCATTAGTCTTTAATGCAACCTTCTACCATTCTATGTGTGATACTAACATTTAAAAATGTCTCTGAAAAAAGAGATTCCTGAAGCTCAAAGAGCTCAAATCATTGCATCGTCCAGAGATGGATTATGCCAAGTCAAAATTGCAAGAAAATTGAAATGCTCGAGAAATGGTAACCAAACAACCATTTATAGTTACAATGAGACCAATTCTTTCAAAAACCATGATGATTAACGTCCAAAAGGTATACAACTCCGAGGTAAGTGAGATTGCTGAAAAGAACATCTCTGGCCGATAGGAAAACAAACTATTGTGCATGTAGCTGCTGAGTTTCGGGCAGCAACAAACAAAGAGATTTCAAGACGCACAGCTAGAAGAAGGTAATTAGAAGCTGGGCTTAAGGATGTAAAGCTAGAAAGAAACTGTAGTTGTCTTAGGTGAACATGAAGAAGCAATTGTCTTTAGCAAAATAGCATGAAGATTGGGCTAAAGTTGTTTGGTCTAATGAAAGCAACTTTGAGGTTGGTTCTCCACATTAGTTTCCACCAATTCATTACGCTTGTACTAATTTTTATTGGATAACAACTTTTGGGGGGAATACCAAAAATGATCAGTAAAATTTGTATTTCTCCTGAAAACTTTGGAACCCTTAGAACTGTTTAAGTTCGTCGAAGAGTTGGGTAAGCTTATGACCCTAGATGCGCTGTTGCAACAGTCAAATTTGGAGGTGGCAGTGTAATGGTTTGGTGCTGCATCTCGTCTACAGGTCCAGGATTGGTTTTTCCTTTTGAGAGAAGAATGAATTCCAACATTTACACCAGCATTTTAGACTAGGTTTATCAACCATCCTCAGGTAAAACTTTCAATGATGAATTAATAGACGGTGTGATCTTTCAACAAGACAATGCTCTATGCCATACATCTAGATTCTCAGGGGATTGGTTTGAAATAGTCCCTTCAATCTTCAGACCTCAACCCCATTGAACATTTGTGGTCACACTTGGGCACAAGAGTGAGGGTACACAAATGTTCCTCAAAAAGTAAATTAACATCCAAAATTCATGAAGAGTGGCAGAAAATTGAGCCAACCACCTGTGTCAACTTAGTCTCAGGTATGCAAAAACGCGTAAAAGCGGTTATAAAAGCAAAATGAGGTCAAATCTTAATTATTGGTAGAATATACGCAAAATGTTTATTTGTACTATATCAAGAATGAGATATATGACTTTCAATCATACATATTCTTCACTTTTGCATATCTGCAGCAAAACATTTACGATTGAATTTACCTTATATGATACATGTCTAAAATACAGGTAAATCTCAACAATAATTTTCAAATTCACTAATATAACTTAGCTGTCGTGTTCTCAGCGAGCTCTCTATTCAGTGATTTTCAAAAAAAATTTGGTGTAATAAATTTAAAGTTCTGGAACATAGTTAACATTAAATGTTACGGAAAAATCCTCAAAGATTTCGTGTTTGAAGTGAGGAGTGATGCAAGTGTACGCATGAAGAATGTGGCTGGGACCAGTAGGGTGGAAGATAGGGCTAGACGATGGACTGGAGAGAAAGAATAGACTGAGTTAATTGATGATGAATGGTGTGTGAATATGAATAGAATGGATGAGTTAGGGCAGGTTAGGTGTGTGAGTAGGTTGACTAGCAGATTCAATGCCATGAGAGAAGAAGAGGTTCAAAGTGATATGTGTGATGTGGTTTCGGCAGAAAGTGGAATAAGTAGGAGTTTAAATGAGAACAGGAGAGAGGGCGAAACTAGGCATATAAAGACTAAGAGGATTACTGATGCGCTTGTGATGGGTGGCTCTCATATTAGATATTTAGATAGGAAGTTGAGTGAGAGCAAATGGAAAGTACTGATAGTTTTTTTGCCGGGTACTGGTGTAAATGATGTGTCTGAGAGGTATGATAGTTTAGTGTCTTGGCGTGAGATGGATGCAGTTCTGATTACGCATGTAGAAGTAAATGATGTAAAGAAGGTTTTTACATCCGAGTTACGACAGAGGTACCAAAGCCTAGTTGATAGGATGAGTGGAAGTAGAGTGAAAGGCGTAGTTTTAGGCGTGCTTCCGAGATTAGATGTGGGGATAGAATGGTTGTTTTGTGTAATTGGACTGAATTGGACTGAATGGGTATGTGATAGGCCTGTGTGAGGAGTCGGGATTAGTGTTTGTGTGGAATAAAGCATTATATGCATTGGATGGACTCCATCTAAGCCGGGCTGGGGTTGATGTGTTGTAGTTACTGATATTGGTCAGGGAAATACAAGAGCACAGGCTGTGGCAAAAAAGGGAAAGAGAGACAGAGGAGATAGAGCGGAAGGTTTACAGGCTAAAAGAAGTGCTTCGGAGATAGAAGAGCGAGTTGTCTTTATAGAGATTCTCGTAGTCTTAGAAATAAGAAAGATGAGTTATTTATTTATATTATTGATGAAGATTAGATATAATATGTGTAATAGAATCATTGGTTAATGAGAATAAATTTAATGATAATGAGTGAATTTGAACTACAGGGTTATGATATGTACATTATTTAAAAGAGAGATAGGACTGTTGGTGGGTTGAATATTTATATCAGAAATTTCTTTGCTTCAAATCTAAATAATTCTATAAGGCGAGCAGAAGTTGAATCATTACAGACCACCCGTACAGACTGATTGTATTGATGAGTTTAATGATCAAGGAAATAATCATAGGATGTGAAGTATATACAGTTATTATTGGTGACTGTAGTTTAAATTTTATAAAATGCTTTGAGGATAATTTTTTGACTCAATTTGTTAATAAGCCATCAAGGGATTCCAATATTTTAGATCTGGTTCTTTCAAATGATCACTTGGTTCAGGAATTGACTGTCGGGGAAGCATTGGGAAATAGTGATTATCAGATGGTTGGTTTTAGCATGAGAATAGCGAAAAGTAGAACATTAACAAACTCCACGAAAACTCAAAATTTTTATAGGCGCAATTACGATAATTTACTCAACCTTAAAAATCAGATCAAGTGGGATATAGAATTCGCTGGAAAAACTACTTAGGAGATGTGGGAGACTTTTAAGACTATATTAAACATAGTCCAGGAGCAGTGTATTCCATTGAAAAATATTAAGAAGAAATGCAGGAAACCATTGTGGTGGAATCAGGAGATAGCTAGGAAAGTTTCCGAGAAGAAAAGACCATACCAAATATTATAGAAAAAGTACTTTTGATAATTTAAATCATTTTATTTCGCCAGAAATGAGCTAAATAAGATTATTAAGAAGAGTAAAGGGCAGCAAAAAATTAATTTAACTCAAAATAATAATAAAGATCCAAGAAAATTCTTTAGCTATTATAAAATCAATAACAAATCTAACAGTGATATAATAGAGTCTATTAGATAAGAAGGGGTCAAAGAATCTGATGAGGAAATAGTAGAGATTCTTAATGATCATTTTTCTTCAGTATTTACAGAAGAGATCTAGATAGATTAATTGGTGATAATTCCAGGTCAAGGGAAGTAGTGTTGAATACCATTAATGTGAATAGGGAAATAATTAATGGGCTTATATTGGAGATAAGTACTAGTAGGGCATCTGACCCAGACAACATTCATTCTAGGTTACTCAAAGGAGGTGTAGATAGTACTGCAGTAGCTCTTGAGACGATATTTTCTAGATCAATAGAGTTTGGAAAAATGCCTAATAATTGAAAATTAGGGAATGTAGTGCCTATTTTTATGAAGGAAATTAAAGAGGACCCAAATAACTTTAGACCGGTAAGCTTAACTTATATAGTTTGTAAAATTCTTGAGAAGATAGTTAAGAAGGCAATTTCTCACCATCTAGAGAGTGGTGTGTTAATAAATGATGCTCATCATGGGTTTAGAAGAGGTAGATCGTGTTTAACGAATTTTCTGGATTTTATGGTTTATGTAACTAAACAATTAGATAAGGGAGAGAATATTAATGTAATTTACTTAGATTTTAGCAAAGCTTTTGATAAGATTCCACATAGGAGATTAGTTGATAAATTAAAAATGATTGGGACATGTGGTAAAGTTTTGATTGGATAGCTGAATGACTGAAAGGCAGAAAACAGAGAGTTGTACTGAATGGGGTGAGGTCACGTTGCAGAGACGTTCTCATTGACGTACCTCAGGGATAAGCTCTAGGCCTTTTATTATTCATGGTTTATATAAATGAACTAAGGGACGCTGTAAATAGCAAAGTGTCAATTTTTGCAGCTGTAGTCAAAGAAGTTGAGGATAGCTTTAAAGTGCAGAGTAACTTAAATATGTTATTAGGTTGGGCTCAGAAGTGTCAGATGACATTTAACCTCAAAAAATGCAATAGGGAAAGGATAATATGGAATTTTCCTATGAAATGGATGGTCAGTGGCTGAATTCAGTCGAGGATGAGAAGGACTTAAGCGTAGTAGTAGATAGGTCACTAAAGTTTCCAAAGCGGTGTATTGAGGCAAATAATAGACCAAATATGGTGCTAGGATACATTAAGAGGAATGTTAGCGACAAGAGTAAAATGGTTAACCTTAAACTCTACAGCCCGTATGTCAGGCCACATTTAGAGTACTGTATACAAGCATGATCACCACACTTTAGACATGATATCAACATTCTAGAGTCGGTACAAAGGAAGGCAACACAAATAATACTTCCCCTGAAGCATCTTGAATATGAAAATATGAAGATAGACTGGGGATACTAAATATGTTTTCATTTGAAAGAAGATGTGTGAGGGAAGATATGATTGAGCTTTTGAAAATCTGTTCTGGGATGGATAAGTTGGATTTTAGCAAATTATTTGAGTTGAAATACAGTAATAGGACTGTGGCAACCAGATTGCAAAGAAAGTAGGCCTGTTGTACCCAAATTACAAGATAGGTAGGCCCATTGAGGAACCTCCACAAATAGATGCTCGGTGAATCTATGAAATCCCTTTAATTGAGCACACACATTAATAAAATTAGGTAAAATACCATGTAATAAGCAGTAAACCAATGTAAAATAGAGAAATACTTATATCACAACTGTACATATATTAGGAAAAGCATAAGAATGGCAAGCGAATAACTGATTTCCGACGCGGCAACACACATACATATACACAAAGGAGCAGTTGCAGGACGAAAAGATACCGATGCTTGATAACAAGGAAAAATGAGCAAATACAGAGTGATATATGCTTTAACCGGTTGAGTTCTTATAAGAGTGCCCAACGAAAAATAAACTGTCGTACCTTAATAGGATTTGCCAGTCCGGTTTTAAAATGTCTACATCTACTGTAAGAACGCAGACACCTCTGGTAACTCTGCCCAACGGTTAACAGAGAGATTTAAAAATGCGTTTCCGATCATTAGCTACGCCCCACACCTTAAGAAGAAAAAAAGAGGTCATCCTCCACTTAAGCAAGGAACTATAAATAAACGAACGTAAACATTATAGGAGGCAGTTAAGTCACTCGGTCGGATAGACTTAAGCAAAGGAATATGCTTAGCCCTATTATCATTACTAACGTCACGAGTCCGTTCCTCGTCCTTAAGTCCTGTCACTTTAGCCTCAGCTACCCCTCTAACATTAGTAAACCTACATACGGCCGCATAGGACTAGATTTATTTCGCTTACGCCTGATTAAGTTGGCCTTATTCAAGTATAACAGCCTATTTACCGTCGTTTTCCTTTCGAGTCCTTTCCCTTAACCCTGAGGCAACCAGGGCACCTTCTGGATAACAGCCTAGAAGCAGAATCTATATAAAGCCTTTGAGGTCAGAGCAACCTCACCCGTAGACCGGTAACTTTAAGATGCGCAATAACACCAAGCACTTTTCCCGTGCCATGACATACGGGTAACCTTCGAGACCCCTATAGCCCTATAGGATTACGGGTAACCACTTAAAAATTAAAAAACAGAGGTGCAGGTTAGATGTTAGAAAATATTTTTTCACCAACAGAGTGGTAGATTAATGGAATAGTTTGCCACCTGAGACAGTAGACAGTCTAAACCTAAATGTTTTCAAACGCAGATTAGATGATTATCTGGGAGAAGGAGAACTTCTTTTGGGGGTGGGGGTTATTCTGGACTCATTCCTGTGGATGCAGTTTTTTATTATTGTATATTATGGGTGATTTGGCTTTTGACGAGCCTTGATGATGATGCTATTTGTTTTTCACACATTCCTGTGGATGGTTTAAATTGCATATTTTAGTGGCATGATATGACGCAATCTTATGGATGCATTTTGTGGGGGAGTTTTGACCGATGCGGATGACCTTTGATAGGCCCTTGTGGCTTTTATTATCCGGGAAATTATGTTATGTTATGCTACAATTCATAATTTTATGATACATGGAAAAAAACTGGATCTAAGAAAGTTAGTGCTCACTCTTTTGTGAGTTACTGTTATTTATTATCAATGTGTAAGATAACCATTATTAATGTTCAATGCTCTTTTCTTAGAATCCTCAGATGGAGAAATTCAGGAAAGACCCCCACCTCCCCTTTTGATCTTGGAGCCAGCACTATGCATTATTTCATTTTGATGTGATGAAGATGGGGAAACAATGAATAAAATATCACAGTTCCCACAAGCCTGTTTCTATCGTTATCGATACAGAGAAAAAATATTTTCAAGGATAACTAAAACAAAATTTAGACACTTATTCCCCCAAACCATTGAGTATTGCCCAAATTCCTGCCTTTCTATTTGGAGACCTGATGTATAAAGAGAATTTTATTGCCTACATACATGAGTATATTTATTGAGTCTTTCTGGTTATTGATTGTATTCAAAAGTTTTTTTGAAAAGCAGAATTAAAATAGGGCGAAACCTCTGTCGTGTTTGTTACCAGCCGCAGAATGTTTATTTTCTCTCTCTCTCTCTCTCTCTCTCTCTCTCTCTCTATATATATATATATATATATATATATATATATATATATATATATATATATATATATATATATATATATATAGGCATCAGCAACAGAGCTGGAACTCCACTCACTACTCCCGAATCCTTCCCTTTCCGAATACAGTTCGAAAACAGACATCCACACCCTAAACCAAACTTAAATAATTTTTCAATTAAAGACACAGCAAACAACGAAAACCAACTACGTACACTGGAATCTCTTTATATTAGATTTAAAAACTCCACTTTAAACTCTAACACAAGCTCATTTCCACTGTTACTACCAGTATAATGTGATAGAACGGTTTGAGGCCGCTTAATTTCAACCGTTATCACATGTTGTTTAAAAACACGAGGCTACTTACGTGCAGTTTCGCCTGGAAGCCAGGCGCATTATAGCCGCCACCTGAGTCAATGTTTAAACAAGGAGGTTTATCTTCCATCGTCGCCCTATGCGTCCACCTCACCAGATTGAGTTAGGCTTATGGGCAGATAAGGTATTGTTCTCAGGCTAGGCTGTGCATTCCCTCGAAGCCCCCACTCCATTGTCCCCTACGCCAAGGGGATGTCCTGACTATTTATTTGGAAACTTTACCACTAAGATCAGATTAGAGATCCAGATTTTCTTCGCGAGACATCTCTACGATCCACTCTCACCTTGTGCGCCAAGGGCCCTCGACCCCGAGATCCACCATCACTTGTCCTAGAAGAGGACAATATCCCTTGAGTGCCAAGGTTCGAGCCTTCATGACGCCAAGTCCACAAGGCTTTCCCCTTTTGTTCAGAAAGAGAACAACGTTAGAACAGCCATTGTTCTTTTACGCCCGTTGACAAGAAATGGTTCCCCCCCCCTGTTGTTCAGAAGAGAACAACGTAGAACAGCCATTGTTCTCCAGCCCGTCGCCAAGAAACGGTTCTCACCCTTCCCCCTTGTTGTTCAGAAGAGAACAACATTAGAACAGCCATTGTTCTCGAGCCCGTAGACAAGAGACGGTTCTCACCCCCCCTGTTGTTCAGAAAAGAACAACGTAGAACAGCCATTGTTCTTCAAGCCCGTTCGTCAAGAAACGGTTCTCATTCCCAAGACGCCACGTCAGGATCATTTAATTCCCCCCCCCCCCCTTCGGCTGGAACTCGCCAGAGGACCGAAAATTCCTTCACGTCGCCTTCCTCTGCACAACAAGTGTATTTACGTAAGCTGAACGTTAACTTTGAGTATTTAGCCCTTTTGTCAACCCTATCCTGTGCTTTGAATGGTTTAGCGAACCATCCCATCCCTGAGCCTTTTATTTGTTTTACCTTTTTAAATCTCTCTTAATCCTCGGATTAGCTAGATTTCCCACGACCATTTCCATTCTCTGTTTATGTCAATATTTTCCGTTTTGTGTATCGTTGATAGTTTTTATTAATAAAACTCTATTTTATTAATGATAGCCATATTATTATTCTTGAGCTCAGTTCCACTTCTTAAGCATATCTAAGATAAATAATATCGGTCAACCCAAACAACCACGCACTCTAAAGATAATTAATGAAGTTCCCTCAACGTATAGTGATATATGGTATATCGTCGAGAGTCCATTCTACGACATATAATTACCCACGAATTACTTACGCACGCCAAATCCACTTCCCCGAAAACAACCCCTATTTTTCAAATATTTCTATTATCTCGCTTTTTTACAACGAAGACACTCAAAACTAATTAATCTCAGTTTTATTTTAAAAACAAAAAAACATATTTCCTATTAGCTAATATTTAAAAGCCTTGCAGTTTCATAATTTGAATATTACCACCTCTGCTGCTTCCCATTTTCATTATATTGGGTTGAGAAATAAGTTCTTGCGGTTTTATCAAATTTATTCATTAGCATTAACAATTTTAGAAAAAACTTCATTTTTAATTGATAACAATTTGCAATTTAATCAATAATGTATTCTCCGTTATTATTTACGACTTCTTCCCAAAGTTAAATTAGTTTTTCGAGTCTTCTGCAATGAAAATCTTTGGATTTTGACTCGAAGAATTCGTCTAACCAGGTTCTTAAATACCACATCAGTAGTGAACGAAACGCCGCGCAAATTGTTAAAGAGCGATCGGAACAGATGGAAATCCGATGGAGCCAAGACTGGCGAATATGCAGGATGCGGCAGGATTTCCCAATTAAGCGATTGGATGGCGTTTTTTGTCATATTGGCAATGTTGGGACGAGCATTGTCGTGTTACAGAAAGACTCCATAACATCGATGAGATCGCTTTTCACGAATAGCTTTGGCGAGTCAATACATTTGTTGAACGTAGAGTTCTGCATTGACAATCTCGTTGTTCGCAAGGAGCTCATAAAGAATGATGCCTTCACAATCTCCCCCCCTCCCCCCTCTTTCGTGGATGAAGTCCTTGCTTTAATCACGGAAGTGGTTTTTTATTGGGGCTAAGCCATTGTTTTCGATGGTTCATGTTGACATAAACACACCACTTTCGTCGCCAGTGATGATGCGGTGGAGAAATCTGTCCTTATATCCACGAGTAGCTTTATGACTAGCAAGCAAACCTGTGGCAATCGTAGAGCGTTGAAGTTTGTCGCTTTAGCTCAAAGCGTGCGGAACCCATGCACTGAGTTTTTTAACTTTCCCCATCGAATGAAGGTGATTCACTACAGTTTTCTGATCACACGCCAATTGTACAGCCAAATCTCTAGTCGATTGACGAGGATTTTCATGAAGAAGGTCGTTCAATCGATCTTCATCCAACTTAATGGGGCGACCAGAACGTTCTTCGTCATTAAGATTGAAATGCCCGTTTTTGAAACGTAAAAACCACCATTGAGCTGTCCTTTCTGATAAAGCATTTTCTCCGTACACAGCACAAATATCGCGACGAACTTTGGCTGCGTTTGCATTGTTCCCATCTTGATTAAAAATGAATAACAACAAATGTCGAACATGCGCCTTTCTTTCAACTTCACATTCCATTTTGAGGGTACAGAACAAAAATTAAATGAACACAACTTTTAAATAAACCGCAATGACTTATTACTCAACTTCAAGACGTAGCCTAAGCAAAAGCTTAATAGTCTACGCTGTTAAGAGACGTAGCCTAACCTTTGCAAATTTTGCTCTCATTATTTATTATTGTTTCTTAATATGTGCACAAATCACGTCAACAAAACCTAAATCAACACAACATTAAAAAAAACGCAAGAACTTATTCCTCAACCTAATAATTGAATTTTAAATATCTGATAACTTCTCTTAAAAATGCTTATGTTTTTATATATTTACCAGGCAATGGCTTCGCTACTCCCCCGTATGGGGAGCTTGTGCTTTGCTACTAAGATTAAAATATAAAAAAAAAGCAGCTATGGTTAAATTTTTATAAATTTTCTGAACTTCGCCGATTACAATAATTTTAAAAGGAACTCTAAACTAAATTTCCCCTTTCAAAATATGACGTTGCTAAAATATAGTTATAGAAGATATATAAAAATTTATTTTAAGAACTTCACTATTTGTAATTCTTTGGGATTTAAATAATTCACAAAATTTCGATAGTTATATTGATTTCTGAACTTCACCATTTTGTTAATTGATATTATAAAAGAATTATTAGAAATAACTTTGATAAAAAACATAAGTCATAACCAAACTAAGATTAAATTATTATTCAAGTACTCAAAAAACTCCCCTTCCTAAATTATAGAGTTAGTGATGAACTGATGATGATGATGATAAACAACTTGTTTTGTTTAAGTTCTCAATTTAAAAACAAAAACAGTGGTTTATTATTCTTATAGTCTTTGCGTTAATATGATGGCAACGGGAAGCAAAGATGCGGCAAAACGGAGTTTCATTCCGTTCAAACACTTTTTTGCCGCAATTCACCTTCCGACCGCGAAAAAAAGAACAATTACGGACAGAGCACCAAAATGCTACAGGATGAAATAATATAATTTACAGAAAATGTGATTATGGTAAAGTAAAAAAAGAACCGGCGTTGTTCTTAAGACTTATAAAGGCAGTCCTATTTTTAGCAAGTTTAGTTGAAACGATAGCTTAACCAGTTCATCATTCCTTCCAATTCTTAATCCATTCCCCAACTATTTCTCATTTTAATGTCTTCTTCGGTTTCTTTATATATTCTGCTTATACTCTCTCTTTTTATGGCAATAAACAAATAAGGCTTGCGAATTAATTATTTAGAACCATTATTCCACTCAGTTTGGAAAAAATATCGCGTAAAAACCGATTTGTTTAAAACGCCTCATTTCTTACCGAAATCACTATCCCGAGAGGATTATATCAAGTGTGCCAATGGAAAGTTATGTTTTATTCTATTCATTAAATGATTAAGCGAAAGAGAATGTTGTGTGATTTGACAAATTGAATGACATTAACAAATACTTACTGTCAGTGTGAAGAGATTCTTGAAATTTAGCTGATACCTTTGCAAATTGAAATCTTATCCCCTGATGGGTTTTATGAAATGTCTTATATAATTTAATAACATTATAGTAGTATAGTTATTATATTTTATCACTTCATCATCATCATCATCATCATCATCATCATCATCATCACTAACTCTATAATTTAAGAACGGGATTTTTTTGAGCATTTGAATAATAATTTTTCTTAGTTTGGTTATTACTTGTTTTTTAATCAAAGTTATTTCTAATAATTCTTTTATAATATCAAAAATCAAAATAGTGAAGTTCAGAAATAATTATAAGTATCGAAATTTTGTGAATTTTTTAAACTCAAAGAATTATAAATGGTGAAGTTCAAAAAATTTATTTGTCTATATCTTCTTCTATAACTATATTTTAGCAACGTGATTATTTGAAAGGGGGGAAATTTAGTTTAGAGGTTTTTTTTTAAATTATCATAATTGGCAAAGTTCAGAAAATTTATAAAAATTTAACCATGGCTGCTTTTTTTTAGATATTAAATTTTCAATCTTAGTAGCGAAGCCTGGTAGTATTATAAAGTAAAGTGACTTCACTCTCTTCCACGCGAATTTTCGTTCTGCTAGGAATATTATAGTTTTTTTATTCCAACTAGAAAGAAAACTTCCCTTTTACCACTATCATCAGTACTATCGATATCATGACCATTATTATCACCATGAGTGGCACTAGCTACACTAACATAGATGTAATTCAGAAGCACAAATATATATCTGCAAGCATAGAAAATGGTTAAGAGATGAGAAAAGCGTCCAAATTTGACGCTACCCATCTCTCTCATTGTTCAGTGGAAAACTCGGCCATGTGACATGTCGAAAATGGAAATTATATAATCATAAAATTTATGCTGTACTTTCTTTTTTTCAGAGTTTGTTTGTCCTCGGTAAGAAAAGTGAGAATTAAGTCTAAGATTGGAAAATGGTCCGGGAAAGGGAATATTTGTAGGCCTAGAACCTCAACTAAAATAGGCCTATAACATTAGCCTGCAGGCAGATTCCTATCGCCTCGGCAAAACAAGATTTTTTTTTAAAAGGGAATTACCCTTCTACTACATACACGGATTTGTTTTGGGGGGTATTATTACGGTAAATTTCTAGCTCATTTAATATTTTGCGTAAAAGCTTTAATTTTTTGTTACCCCATGATTTTATAGTGTTTAATTTTAAAATATTCGTTTAATTGTTAATATTTACATAAATACTATTAATTTTTTTAGCCGTTATCCATCTCATCCTTGTTCTTTTGACTGTCAATCTGCTCAACAATTACCGCACAAAATGGACTGCACTTGTTCATAATAATGAATTGTTTGGGGAATTCCGATTGTCCAGGACAATTGGTCTAATTCACGTCCGATATTTGTATACCTGGGCAAAAGTAAAGAAAATGGATAAGGAACTTTGGCTTTGTACTCAACAGTTAAGGTTAACCTAAATAGGAATCATTTCCCATTAAAAGAAATGATTCTAGGAATTAGGTATTTCAAATTGAAAAGTTAATTTAACATGAATAAAAGGAATGAAACAAATACAAGAAAAGAACGGATAAGTTAAAGATAAAATACTCTAAGATTATATTTATTGTCAACTTTCTCTAGATTCTGAAGAAAAATTTTTAAACTACAGCTTTATTCAAGGTAGGAGCAACCTAACAACAAATGCCAAGTAATCATACCCGAAAGTAATGAAGCTGTTGCATTTATGGATGGAAAAAGTGAGGTAAATTTTTCTTTGTCATGTTGGCTGATTAGAACCAGAAAGACTTGAGAAACCTTTCGTATTAACCGTTATATATATATATATATATATATATATATATATATATATATATATATATATATATATATATATATATATATATTAGACTGGGCCAGATCTATAGAGGCGATTTTTCATACTTGAGAACTTCTTAGTCTCACCCATGCAAATTGTGAGGCTTCTTATAAAAACCATTTTAACAAAGTTTTAGCTCAATTGAACGAGTTTTAGTATTGCCACAAAGCTTACAAAGTTTGACATTTTACAGTTTTTCCACCCCACCCATCAGGTTACTGTAATAGGCGCGGTTTTTTAGATGTGGTCTCCCCAGGAGGCCTATTCAATAGTGTTTTGCAATAAGCTAAACTTGTTTTGTTAATTGCTCATGCATTTCTTCAATGCATATTTTGTTGTTTTAGGATTATTTTCTCTTTAACATTCGACCACCTATAGAAGATACTGAAGCTGATCTTCATTTTTGGTAAGATTATTATTTTAGCTCTCAATCAAAGCTACAGCTTTCTCTGCATTGTCATTGATGACATTCACATTATGAGTATATGTTTTTACCGTTTGATAGTTATTTATTTTACTCCATTCTGAAGGATCTACTTCTAAAAAAGAGGAATTGAACAATAATTTTGTGAAGTAAAGTCGATTTGATTCAGTTACGAAGTCAGCAAGAGTTTTATCTGAGATACTCTATTTTTCTCCCACTGTATATCGTTTCTCTGAATGCTATGATCCAGGCTTCTTCAATGCTGCAGCCATCTTTCTCCTCAAATCTAGAGTGACACCTTTATCTATGAAGGCAAGGGACACAGGTTCTTCGCTTAGATAACAAAGTTACGACCAAGTGCTTTGCTGGCTACATAAGCAAGTTCCTTCTCTTCAGATACTTGGAAACTTTGCAAGCACTATGTCTTTCGTGGAGCAGTGGATGCAGTTGAAGGTGTAAACCAGTCGGGAACGTAGTACTGTCCAACAAACCGTGCAAATCGCTCGACTGATGTCTGTTTTCTTGGTTATTTTAAATTGTGACTTGAAGAGTATAATTTTAATTGAATAAATAACCATTGCCATGTAACGTGCTCAATGCACTACTTCAGGTTATTTGAAGGAAAAGGTTTCTGTGTCACCTCCTAAATATGCAACTGATAGTTGCAAAGGTTCTTTGTAATCTGCTTGAGGCTGATGACACTTCACTTGTTCTTGACAAAAACTAAGCACAGCTTCTTTCCAAGAAACACATGTATTGTCTACTTCATACAATGAAGTATTGATAGTCTTCAAGGAATCAAGAAAACGCTTGAATAATTAAATTTCTGTTTCGGATGAAGCCCCAAAACACTTTGAAAATACGTCAGATAGAATTATTTTCTGTACATGATGCCTGCATGGAAAAGCAAGAAGACCTCTATTTAGTTTTGTTTCTATAGTCACACATGTACCTTTCTTAGGACCAGCGTTACTAGCATTGGTGTCAAAATACTGTCCTCAATATTCAATCTTGAAGACATTTCACAACTGATTTTGCTGTTTCAGCACCTGTACCTTACGTTAGTTTCGGTATTCCCTAAAACTTACAGTTACCACCACAAGACACAACACAGGCAGTCTATCTATATTTTCATTGCTAATTAAATCAGGCATTAATTTTCCATCCAAATGGACTATAAGAGGTGCATCTGTAGTGAATATTTGCTTCAAACTATCTGCTATTTCTTTACGCAGTTCTTTTCTTTGTTGTCTGTTTGTACCTATGGTTATATCATTAATATCTCTTCCAAGGGCTAAAGTTGTTGCTGAGATTACAATCATCGCGTGACGATGACTCATTTTTGTTTTGTCTAATGTAGCAACAAGTCAGGTAAAATTATTTTCTCGCCTTTAAATATTCTCTTTCTTGGAGGATTGGATGGACCGGGCTCTGCTTCATCACTGCTGATTCTTTCGCTGCTTGAGCTACCTTTTAGCTGAACAACTGACAATTTTACTCCATCAAATCGTAATATATTAGGACGGCTTTTCTCCTTAACAAAATGCAAAAGGAATGTAAAGGCAGCCTGTAACATCGTATATTCAGAAATATATGAAATATGGGACGAAGCAAAAATACCAACTAGAGACAAACAGCATGCGGTTAAAAAGATTCAAAAGAAATATGAGTAGTTCAGAACCCTCCAAAAAAACAAAATGAAGGCGAGATCAAACTCAAATATCAAAAGAAACTTCATTTCAAGAATCTTCAAATGATTTGTTTGATATAGCTCATGCTAACGCACTAGAAATGATAACCAATGAAGAAGATCGGTCATTTCTACAGGCTCAGAGAGGGAAAGATAGACGAGTCTATATAGGTAATGTTGACAAGAAAAAGTAAAGAATGAGGAGAAAAAACACAAAAGAAGTAAGGAAGAATCGTAGCAAATTGAACGAAAATTACGTAGAAAAGTAAATTTGTGAGTTGTTCAGCTAACAAGTAGCTCAAACAGCAAAAATAAACAGTAGTGATGAAGCAGAGCCCAGTCCATCTAATCCTCCAAGAAAGAGAATATTTAAAGGCGAGAAAATCATTTCACCTGACTAAGTGGGTAGACAGAACAAAAATTAGAGATCATTATGCGATGATGGTGGTCTCAGCAACAACATTAGACCTTGGAAGAGATATTGATGATACAACCATAAGTAGAAGAACACTGCAAAGAAAAGAACTGAGTATAGAAATAGCAGATAGCTTGAAGCAAACATTTACTACAGATGGACCTTTAACAGTCTATTGGGATGGCAAATTAATACATGATTTAATTGGCAATGAAAATATAAATAAACTGTCTGTGTTTGTGTCTGGTGATGGTAACTGTAAGCTTTGGATAATACCGAAACTAACGTCAGGTACAGATGCTAAAACAGCAAAAGCAGTTGTGGAATGTCATCAAGATTGGAATATCGAGGACAGTATTAAAGCCATGTGTTTTAACACCACTGCTACTAATACTGGTCTTAAGAAAGGTACATATGTGACAATAGAAACAAAACTAAATAGAGATCTTCATACTTTTCCTTGCAGGAATCATATTCAGTAAATAATTGTATCTAACGAATTTCAAAAGTGTTTTGATGCTTCATCCGGACCAGAAATTCAATTATTCATAGGTTTCCTGATCTCTAAAAGACTATCAATACCTCATCGTATGAAGCACACATTATATGTTGTGAGTGGATGCCTTCGAAGGACTTAGCGTGCGAGGAAGCCCCCACGGAATACCCTTTTCAGCTCCTTCGCTTTAAATCACGTGCTTCTTGGTGTGGAAAGTTTAGAATCTTCGAGAAGGAAGCAGTCCCGCGCTCAGTCACCCAACCCAGCTGTATTTGCTTTCGTACGTTCCTCGCTTCCCCCTTCCCCGCAATAACGCCGAGCTCTCTCTTCCAGGCTTCCCAGCATGTCTATTTCCCCGCGAGCACAGCCATACTAACCCTACCCCCATATCATGAGGGAAGCTTCGCTGTCCGATCAGACTCGTTATCTCGAAGTAAGTTTACATAGACTGACGTCGAGAATCCTCTAGGGTCGGCCATGCCCTGGGGATATCTATCGGACGAGCCACCTGGCTATTTAACTTTGAATCCGCCATTCCTCGAGGAGATTGAGAATCTGCCAGTCCCTCCGTTTAGACTGTTTTCTCTGTTCCTCCGCGGAGTTCCGCAATCCCTGTTCAAATCGTACCTTGTCGTTCAGATCTCACCAGCAGATCTCCCGTGAAGCTTTGGCCCCTGTTCAGAGGAAAACTATGGAGCCACTTTCTTCCCGGAGGACTGTGCGGGCCCCGTCATCTTGGAGAACTGTGCGGCCCCCGTGATCTAGGACCGCCTTCAAGACTTCCATTTCTTCGTGTCTGAGACTCAATGCCGAGCCACAGAACCGTTTCTTGTTTGAGATTCCATCTCTCTAGAGCATAAAAAATCTCTCTGTAGCAGAGAATTATCTTCTCGAAGACCTGTGCCGTTAGTCTTCCCTCCCTCAGATCACCACCACGCTTCAAGGTAGAACGATTTTGTGTTGTAATCCCATGATTACACCCCGTCAACCGTCACCTGCATCCACTTTTAAATTGACTTCCCGCTCAATCGTAATTAATAACTCTTGTTCGAGTTAACGTTAATTTTGCTCCTCCCGCTTAACTCTGTCATATTATAAATTGTCACAATCCAATTAACTATCTTTATCGAGTAATTTGTTCCCCCTATTTTGTGTATATATATATATATATATATATATATATATATATATATATATATATATATATATATATTGCCCCATTTATTATATTTATTAAAATTATATTTTGGGGGTCTTGTTCCTTATATATCCTTTGAACTGCAACCAGCGTTGGTTTAACCTAGCAGCATATGTAGCACGTGCTACTGGCCCCGCGCTTCAGGGAACCCCGCGGGGATGTAAAAAATTAGTAATAATTAAGTTTTTGCCCTTAGGCGAAGAAGGCCGAGACAAAATAATTATTCAATTTCCTGATTTTTCACGCAATAATCTACTGAAATTTCCTCTGCACCATCTGGCAACACTGGACTGAAGACATGGTTTAATGGCCGTCGAGGCACAACTGAATCTTACAGTGAGCTTTGTTGTTTTTGACATGTCAAATGGTAGTTTTAGGCCTCTCACCAATAGTATCCGTATTCCTGAATAAGCCAGGAGTACGTTGGTAGGGTATTGATTATAATAATATATCGTGATGCTGGTGTATATTCATTAGGTCACATGTACGTCAGGTTTCGGCGTTGCCAGCACATTTAAGGCTAACATTAGAGGAGTTATCATAACATTAAATAAAGATAAATATGCAGCGAATGTTGGCCTGTGAATATACTGCAAACTTAACGTACATTATAATATTTGGCGAAATATTGGATCAATGCTGTTGCGGTCTGGCACCACGTATTACCATTACTTTTAATTTTATAGCTACTATCATTATTAATAACAAGGTAAAATATAATATTTGTTTAATAATGTTGTTATAATGTTACTGATATACTGAGGGAACAGCCGCACTTTCTTTAAGGACGCATGTGTTAACGAAGTATGAGTATGTATGTGTCAACATGAGAAAGCTGTATTTTTGTTCATTCATTCAATCTTGAGTGATAATCAAGTTAAAGCGTGGGTTATCACCCATCACATGCGGTAAACACAATGTATACACATAAAATGACACCTATACTTCAATATACAGTAAACATAATGCAGTGTAAATGATATACAGTGTCATTCGAAATTAGTAATTTTGCCTGGGCTTTTTTTCAGAAAAATCAATGGCGAATCGTGAGCGAGATTTTGGGCGCCGTTACCTGTCTGGTAGCGCTAAAAGGCAAGCTAAGGAGGACAAATTGAAGAAGCAGAGGGTGGCTGTGTCTAGAATTTCAAAGTTGACTACTTTCTTTAAGATACAACCTCGTGACACTGACATATCTGGACCTCAAGATGTACCATCCCATCCTTCAACATCAGCTGATAAAGGTTTATTGAACTTGAATCTGAGGTTAAAAACCACCGAAGTATTCAAGTTTAACAATCTGAAGGCTTATAATTTGGAAGAAACCGAAACAATGGTACATAGTAGAGCAAAATATACACACAATTGATAAAACACCAGTGTCAAAAGATGTGGATGTCGAGAACAAAAACAACTTAACCACTGATCTAGGAAAGTGGCCACCAAAATTTGATGACGCTTTGAAAGAATACTGGATTGCTAAAGGAAGATAGGACTGTCAAAATGAAGGCTTTGCGTTTATTTCCTTTAAAAGACACTACAAAAGCGAAAATAAAACAAGATTTTGTCAGAAATCTTACTTTAACAGGGTTCACAAACTTACAAATAGTAAACAAGGAAGAAGTTGGCTCTGCTATTCACTAAGCCAAGGCTGTCTATTTTGCTTTCTTTGCAAAGTTATGAGCCCAGAGTTCCCTTCTAAGTTTGCCGAGGAAGGTTTTGATGATTGAAAGAATGCCAACACCTGACTGATTCGACACGAAGAAAGTACTGTGCACAAGAATGCTATTGTTGCCTTGTTAGCTAGGAAGAAGAATGGTGAACGTATTGGTTCTGTACTTGTCAAACAGATGGAAACTAAACAACAATACTAGAAAAAAGTGCTTTAGCGTGTAGTATATTTGATAAAGTTTTTAGCAGAACGAAGTATCTCTTTCCATGGAGATGATGAAACTGTTGGCTGTTCAAAGAATGGTAATTAACTTGGACTGTTAGTAAGGCTAGCCAAGTTTGACCCATTTCTATCTGAGCACATCAATGCTAATGGAAACAAAGGAAAAGTTCATACTTCTTATTTGTCCAAAGATGTTTGTTAAGAGTTTATTAGTCTGATCGGAGCCAGGATGCTTGACCAAATAATCAGTGAAATTAAAAAGTCCAAGTATTATTCAATTTCATTGGATTCAACGCCAGATAAAGCACACAGTGACCAACCTACTTTGATTGTGTGTTATATGTTTCCTTGTGCACCTGAAGAAAGATTTATCAAGTTTTTAGAGATGGAAGGGCATAGCTCTGCAAAACTGGCTGACAGCTTTCTGGATTTCTTTAAAGAAAGGGAAATCAACATCAAAGGTTTTAGAGGCCAGAATTATGACAATGCTAGTAACATAAGTGCAAAATACAATGGACTACAGGCCACCATCAGAGATAAGTGTAATATTGCGGAGTATATTCCATGTTTTGCGCATGCCCTCAACTTGGTAGGAAAATTTGCTGCAGAATGTTGTCCAGAAGCCGCCAATTTCTTTGCTTTTGTTGAAAATATATACACACTCTTTTCTGCTTCTACTAATCGTTGACGACTCCTCGCAAAGGCATTGTCAAATAGTAAATCTCCACTTCCTCTGCCCAAAATAATGTCTAATACTAGATGGTCTGCTCAAGCAGATGCGTATTCAGCCTTCCATTAATGTGTTGGAAGATATTGCTGAGGATACTGATGTCAAGTCAGAATTCAGAAAACAAACTAAAGGAGTTTTGATAACCATGAAAACATTGGAGACAAGACTTATGGTCATACTGTGAGATCAGATTCTGAAAAGATTTCAGACCACCAGTGTTTCATTGCAATCATCAGATCAAGACGTGAATTCTGCTGGTGCGTTGTACGAATCTTTGCAAGGTTATGTTGAAGCTCTTCGACTAACTTTCACAACTATTGTAGATAAGGCCAAAATTCTTACTGATTGTCATCAATACCGTAAGGACGTTTCACGACAAAGACGAAGGAATAGCAAATATGACCACTACCATGGTTCTACCTCAGATGATAGCAGCATATAATCCATCCAACCATCTAAATCATTCAGAATTTGAGCTTTTCTGGTCATTGTGGACAACTAGTTTGGTTGCTGGTCTCTCAAAAAGGCAGATGGCGTTTATGAAGTTAAAAGGTATGTTTGGGTTTCTTCGAAAGCTGCCAAACATTACTCCGGATCAAGTCAAGACTGATGCAACAAAACTGATTAACACTTAACCTAAATATTTGGAAAAGGAGTTTGAAGATGAATTAATCCAGTTTAGTGAACTTTTAAATACTGATCTAGCTGATATTGTTGATGGATCTCAGCAAGGCCTTTAGAAACTGATATTGTTTAGTCTGATAGTTGATCATTGTCGAGATCGCGGTGAAGATTTATTTAACTCTAATGGTTACCAAGTGCAGTGTTGATCGCTCCTTTTCAAAATTAAATGGAATCAAGAACAGAGTAAGAGTCAGTATATGTCAAACAAGATTCAACCTTATCTCTCTCTAATCAGTATTGAACACGAGTTACTGAGGGAAATTAACACGTAAAGGATAATTAAGGAGTTTTCTGTTTCCAAGTCTCGTAAAAGCTTCATGCGAGCCACGTAAATAGTTGGTGGGCACTCAGTTTAGTGAATGGTTTCCAGATTCTCCAAGGCAGCACAAATAGTCTAATGGTTAAGCTACTGGTATGCACGGTGTTGTGTTGTTAAAAAGGAATAAAAATTGTACAAATAAAACCCTCTTTTCTAACTTGAATACTCCCAGCCCTACTAGCAGTCTTTTAAATTCCTCAGATAATATTTTCCCTCTGTGCAAAGGGAAATGGGGGCGGGAGAGACAATATGTATATATATATATATATATATATATATATATACGTACATATACGGGTGGGGGCCCCGCTGTTTCTTGTGCTACGGGGCCCACAGCTCCTTAAACCAGCCCTGAATGCAACTTGGCAAGCCATTAGGTAAATCCAGGTCAACCGTAAATCGCACTCTGTATAAAAATCAAGGAGGTGGTTCCCCACTCCTTTAATTGCACCAAAGCATATCGCAGGTGGCCTCAGGTTGGCTATCTACTCGTGCTTGTGTATGCGCCTTTGCGTCGAGCGAGTCTTCACAGGCATACCTAGATATATATATATATATATATATATATATATATATATATATATATATATATCATTATTTCTATATTAAAATCTGGTCTCAGGTAAAGTTGAGTTATTTTGTATTGAAGGAACCCTTTTATTTTCAAGTTTTCACCCCAGTTAAGTTGTTCAGTAAACAGTTTGCCAAGTTCGTTCAAGATAGTGGAACAAATTCTTAATTTCTTTTCTTTTGATTAATCATTTCTTTTGTGCTCACCGTTTTTTCAGGCTTATTTACGTTATGTTTTTTTTGGGGGGGGGGTGAGACGATCTCCCATAAAACCATTATTAATCCCCGTGGAGGATTAAAAGGCCTATAATTACTGGTCATATATGGAGCAATTTTTTAATTATTACTTATTTTCTTTTCTTTATTGGTTATGTACAATCATTATCTAATTAAATCTCCGTTAGTGTTTTGGTACAACCGTAAGAGCTCCATAATCTTTACTGTGAGTTCCTTGGACGCGCCGAGTGGCCATATGCGCATTTACTCCAGCAAGATGTCGTCGTTTGAACGTTTCCGACAGCAAGGAGAGATCTTTGGGTTTTCAGGTAAGGATCTATTTGCCTATATTCAAAAGAAAGAAAGAAATGAAAGGGCAGACCAAAGAGAAAGAGAACAAAGAGAATTGGAAGAAAAAAAAAGAGTTCGTCAGCATGAGCTCACGCTCATGCTGACGATTTTTGCGCATTTTTGCGCCTAAAATGCATACACAAGAAACACATGGAACTCCCCTTAACAGAAAAATGATGGAAGAAAACACTAAAATTTCAGATTATTCTCCCAACAGACACCAAGTACTCCTACTTTAAGCAATACTTATTAATGAAAACCAACTAAGCCTAAATATACAATCCAACTCTCCCGAAATCACGAAAACCGCAAGATTTCCCATTCTAACTCTGAAGATGATACTCGTTGTATCGAAAGGCGTCAGTATAATAAAAGAAAGTGCTAAGGTGCATTAATTTCCTGCACATTTTTGCAATTATTTAATATCAGTGTCTAATGAACTTCGGTAGTCTTATTCATGGGTTGAACAATGAAGAAAAGGTGACGTAAGACAAATCGAGAAGATTGAAAAGAAAATCATTAACACGAGACTAGCGGTCGCTTTCAAAAAAACGTGCTATAATGAAAATATTCTACCTTAATTCACACACACGAATATATATATATATATATATATATATATATATATATATATATATATATATATATATATATATTTATATTTATATTTCTATAGAGACAGAGAGACAGAAGAAAAGGACACAGGGAAGTTCCTTTCATCTACTGGATAGATACAACGTTTCGAGTGGTCTTTTCTCTCATCTTTAGGTGGTAAACTCTTCTCAAGTGAACGGTAGAGCTTGATTACTTTCCGTCCAAAATGTATGGATAAAATATCCTTCTTCATCACGAAGTAATCAAACCCCATCTTCGAGTCCTCCCCGAAGTATCTTCTTGAAGACCTGCGCCGTCTCCCCATCCAATCCAATTTGCCCCAGATTACCTCGTTAATTTTCCTTAATTCATTTAAATACCATAATTAATTTGTTCCCCCTTTTATTATATATATTAAAATTATATTTTGGGGTATTGTCTTTATATATCCCTTAAACTGCATCTAAACCCGGTCATCGTAAAATCGCACTCTTTATTAACCGCCCCCAACTATCTCAAGCGGTCTGTAGTCAGCTGTCTACCTGTGCTTGTGTAGGGCTCTGAGCCCCAAGCTAGTCCACACAGGTATACCTCGACACGGCCATTTTCATGTCATCTTTTATAAATTTTAAATCCAATGTTTATCTTTAATTAGGGCATTGCACAGTTCTTAATGAATTAAAAGAAACACCAAGACGGATCAATTACATTATTTTAGCTCTTCAAGTAATGCAGCATTAAAATAAATCGCCTATTTTTAATGTACTTCATTCCCCTTTTAATAAACAAACACCCGTACCTCCTCATGAAAGCTGAACATATGGAGAGGAAAAAAACATATTAGCTACCGCAAAAGGGTGCCAGCAGCAGCTTTAACAATTATGTTCAAGTTGACATTTGTAAGATTGAGTGTCCCCTCCTACCACACAACGGCTGCTGATTTAGAAGTTTGGCATGTTCAGAGAAGTGGTATATCCCCACGTTTTGAATGCCTATAAATGAATTTATTTTAGTTTTGGAGGTTAGGTGGTTTTGGAAGTGTTATTTGTAGTCCAGGTCTCAACTCTCTCAAGTATTGTCTCTATGCACTAGTCGGGCTATATACCTTCCTCAAGATTTCATAATCTCACATCACACCTTCACTACTTTCCTTCGTACCTCGAGTCACAAAGCTTTTGGGGAGAATACCTCGTTTGTTTTCATATGAAGATTTAAGAAATGATAATAACAATCAGTAAGGACCGGAGTCTATTTCCAAGAGTCCAGAAGTCTTCACCTTAAAAATGATCAAGGATATATATTTTGGCCATCCAAATATCTCTTTCCCTTGTTTACTGTTGGTTAAATCTCTTTTTTTGTTAGCTCTTCTATTTATATGAATCTCTGTGTTTACCAAATTATTTATCTGAATCTCTTTTTTCATAGCAATTGCATAAATAAGAATCTTGTTTTAGCAATTCTATTTATCTGAATCTCTTTTTGTTATTAATTCTATGTATTTGATTCTCAGTTTGTTAGGAACTTTATTTATATCTAGCTCTTTTTCTATATTTCATTTATCTCAATCTATTTTTTTGCCAGCAATTTGATTTATCTGAATGTTGAACTGTATGGCTAAAAAAATATTATCAGACAAGGATTCAGCAAACATTGGACAGAGTGGCATAAGGGGAGGAAGTGACCAATGGCAAATAAAATTAAAAAAATGCAAAATAGCGAGATTTTATCGAGCATAATGCTGAAACAAATAGTTTGGGAAGATTAAAAAGAGGGGGTAAGAGAGATTAACCAGTGCCAAATGGCACTATAGAAATGCAAACAGACAATATTAAGACTCTTTTAAGCTCAGCAGAGGCGGAAAGGTCCTTTCGGGTGATCAGAGCCAGATAAAGTCTGTAAATGCGAAAGACGTCGGAAAGGTCATTTCAGGGCATCAGAGCAAGATAAAGTCTGTGAATGCGAAAGACGTCGGAAAGCGATTGTTTGGGATGGAATGTGAAATGGAGAAGGATGGGTTATAATATAAGCGGAGGAGATATACTTGTATGTGTGGAAAGAAAAAAAGTAATAATGAAAAGTAAGAAAAGATTAGAGGACAATTAGAAAAATAAGATTGATGAATCAAAAATTGTGGATTTTTATTTGAAGCAAGTTTAATGCCTTCTCTCACACTTAGTTGGGTCTATACAGCAGTCGTAAAGATGATGAGAGATTTTAAAGAGCTGTAAAAGGCAGCCCAAGCGAGAGCATCAGTTTATCATGAAGAACTGTGATCCGGAGGTAGTGATACTGTTTCAGGTTTAGTTATACCAGTCGTATAACCACTAGTACACCATCCACCCTGTTGCCGGAAATTTCTGGAAGAAGGCAAGAAAAGTTTGGCCTTTGGGATGAAGAGATGTTTTTCGCTCATAATCGCCCTTGATCACTTTACCCGACTGAGGAACTAAAAAGGTATCGAGTACAATCCTATTTTCTTGCACCCTTTCTACCCTTATAAAGATTCTTTATTCATCTCACTTCTCTATTTTTAAGAGAAGGGAATTGTAAATATCAGTCTTGTTTAGTACCTAAGCTACTCCTCTTTTACATTTTTATTGCTTTCTCTTGCTTATTCACCCCTTCATACGATGCTCACGGGAGGAACCTGAACTCGTTAGCGAAATCAAAAGTCAAAGATGAGTTTCTTCCGAGGTCTATCAGCGAATGTACTGGCTATGGTAGGAAAAATGCCATACACACTACTGCGTGGACGAGTGTTAGGTAATAATACACACGGGTCATATAAACCCATTAAGAGATCGCAATGTGTGCTCAAATTTTTAAATCAGTCAACGTGAAATAGATTTAGGTGTCAATCAATCTCAAATGATAAAGTACATGTGAGATGTTATTTTTAATGGTATGTAGTGCAATTTTGGTCTCTAATTATGCGAACACACATCGAGGTATTGGGACCCGTCGAGCCCCAAAATTAATTAATGAACGTTTAAAAAGACTACGAACAAAAAATGAGACAGCTCAATTTACTTTCACTGGAAGATAATTATCTAAGCGAACAACTTAATAAAGTCATTAAAATACTTTTTAGCTTTAATAATATAAATTATGACTAAATATTTTAACTAGGTAAACGAGGAACTACTATAAATAAAGGTTTCATTCCAGTAAACAAAAGATTTAACACAGCAATAGCAGAAAATTTCTTTTTGATTAAAATAAAAAAAAACGTGTTTATTAATGGCTTCATAAGCAAGGTTTAAGAGTGTGATAGAAAAGGTTCCGTGAAACAACTAAAACTTTTCCATTTTTTAGCACGTGTTATTAAAACGTCTTTTCCATTGAATGCAGGTGTGCCGAGATATAGGCGAAAAGATTCGAGATCTCTACTCTCCTGCACGCGAGCCACAACAAGCCTGATATCGCCAAGTAGCTCAACGTCAGCCAGATGACCGCCCACAGAGGCGCGGAGAGGCTCAAGAAGGAGGAAAACCTCAAAGATCCACCTCATTCAGGCAGACCTTAAATTTTTAACTGTTTAGCTATGAGAAAGGGCTTAGAAATTGCTTCGAAGGTTAAAATAACAGCACTCGTGAAGAAGAATATCTCGGTGGCTACGGTGTCTAGGGCAGTCAAGGACGAGGGGCGGCTAGAGATTACGGTGAGTGGAAAAGCCTCATATCACCGATCGTAAACGAGAGCAACGACGGGAGTGCTATCGTCGCCTCTCAACTACTTGAAGAGTCATTGCAATCGAATTTTCATTCATTCTGATGAAAATAATTCACGGTCGATTCGGTAATTAACAAAGAAGATGAGCACGTTGTGAGCTTCGGCCAGGAGGGCTCCGAGTTCCGCTAAGTGTCCACAACCAAGCACCAGACCTCCGTAATGATACTCGCGTTATGGCTTCGAATGGCGAGAAGATGCCGCCGTTATGGTTCGCGGCAGGTTACACGCTCAACGCGACCGACTTCAGGGGCATCTTGGAAACGAAAGTCCTTCTTTAGGTAAGAAAGATCAAGAAGAAGGTGGACTATGTATTTCAGCAGGATGGTACTGCGTCCCACACGGCCAAGACTGTGCAATGGTGGTTGAGGTCAAACATGAACTTCTGTTTGAATTACTTTTTGACACCGCAGTTGCCCAAACTTATTCCCAGTGCGTGGGCGCATGTCGAAGGTAAGGCCTGCAAGGTCACCCACGGGAACCTTGACGAGTTGAAGTCCTCCGTCAACCATGTGTGGGCCAGCATGAGGAAGTGGTTCGTCCGCACCGTGTGCGCGGAATTCAGGTCTCGCCTGGGCCTGTTCTCGCCACCGATGGTGCCCACATTGATTAATATTATAATGTAAACATATCTTTATATGTTAAAACAATGAAAACGTATCTAACTACATCAAAAATATTATTATTTCTTTTGTTGACGGCGCCATAACAAGTGCAACGGGACTTTTGCAATACCCAATACAAAGCTACAAAACCTCTAGGCGCTAGAGAGTTATTACGATTCTCCTTGCGAGGTCGATTGATTCAAATTAATTTGTTAACAATTTTCGATATTAGCACCTGGCTCCCTCAGAGACGAACCCCTTACTATAAGAGGAGGTTTCATTTACCAATGTCACAATTTTTATTTCATATATCTAAAGTTAAAGATTCTCTCTTTCTCTTTAACTTTCTCTCTAACTCATTCGATCTAATTTTGAATTTGAAACCATCAATTAGCCTTCCATCAAGATTAACATTAATGTTTTGTTGCTTACGTAGTCCTTGTGGACAACGGCATGTTTTCATAATTTTGTTATTTTTTATTTAGAATTTTAAAGACAATACTATCCTCTACCGAGAAATCTCATGACGTATAGGTCTAATTGGATCCCACCGAGACTTTGTGAAACTAATTAATTTTTTGTAGATATTATGTTAAAAATTGTATTTTTTAATGAATGGTCATCCCCACACTGTCTTATAGTAAGAGTAACATTATTAAGGATGAATTAGATTGAGCACCAACTATTGATTTAAAAAATGACAATTCCTATGTTGGTGATCATGAAGTAATTGTAACATCCAGTTACAATTACTGGGTGTATAAAAATACAAATGTACTATGTGTTGCATTGAATCTATCAGATGCATATGGAATGTTTGAATGTTTTTTTTGAGAAAGAGCAGACTCTAATCAAGCTGTATTTGCACTTTCTTCACATTACATTTTCTGCATATCTCATGTTTGCTACATATGATTTTATGCATATATGTACATTCAAGTAAATCGGTGATATCAAGTTTTGAGTTTTGGTGTACATCGAGTTTCGATGTACACCTTCAGATGCAATACGAAAGAGTATAGATTTTATATCCCGTATATTCACTAAAACACTTTTCTTTCGTTTGAAAAGAGCCTCGGACTTTAGTAGTTTGAAAAGAAATCGCGTGACAAACAAAGTGCCTTAGAATTTCCGCTCAAATTTTTATATCTTCTCCTTCGTTCTTGTTAATAGGAGATGGGAGGGGGGGGGAGGGGACTCTCATCTGGTGTGAACATTCTCAAACTATATTTACCCAATTTCTTTTTTCCTTTGGTGGTGGATATTCATGAGAAACCTACAGTACAACCAAAATGATGCACATCATATATCCATTTTCCATACTAGTAATAAAGTGAAGTTCACTCTGTTAGAATGAGACCATTTCCATTGGATAATCTAGAAAAGAAATCGGACCCATTTTCCGTTAAACAAGGTCTGCTGACCAAAAGGTCACATGCTCTCACTTATTCTGATTTATGAGTTTACGACCTTCGAAACTTTCAATAATTTCCTGACTAACCTTGGGAGGACATTGGCGATTCTATCATTCGAAAGAGAATGTAAAACAACATAAGGGTTTCAAATTTCGCTAGAACCTAGCCTAAAATAGAATAGCCTGGCTGTGCCGGACCTAACCTAACCTTGCTTAGTAAAATCAAGCTAGCCTAGGTTAACCTAGCATAGTATAGCCTACTTTATCCTACTTTAGCTTAGTATAACCTAGCATATCGTATCCTAGTATAGCCAGCCTAGCTCATTAGATCCTAGTCTAACCTAGCATATTATAGTATAGCTTAGCTTAGCCTACTATAGCCTTGCCTAGCGTAGAATTTCCTAGTGTATCCTAGCTTACAATAGCCTAGCCTACCCTAAGCAGGTATGGCTTAGCATTGCATACCAGAACCTAGCCTAGCGTCGCATAGAGTAGCTTAGCCTAGTATAGCCAAGCTAGGATAGGCTACTATAGTCAAGCCAATATATCCTTGCATACGATAGATCAGCCTAGCCTAGTCTAGTATACAATAGGCTAGCTTGTTATAGCCTATCCTAGCATAACCACACCTGACATAATAGAGCCAAGCGTATCATAATATAGCCTAGCCTATTATATCCTAGACTAGTATAGCATACTATACTCTAGACTAGAATAACCTTGCATAGCTTAGCCTATTATAGCCTGGGTTAGCTAGCCTATCATAGCCTAACATACTATTACCTAGCATAGCAAAGCATAGCCCTCCCTAGCCTATTATACTTTATCCTACATGAGTATAGCATAGTATAGCCTTGTGTAGCCTAGTATAGCTTAAGATAGCTTAGCCTAGCCTAACATTAATTATCCTAGACAGGTAAAGCCTATTCTATCCTATTATACCCTAGGCAAGCATAGCTTAGTATTGGCTAGCTTAACATACTATATGCTATCCGAGCGTAGCATTTTATAGCCTATATTAGCATAGTATATCTTACCCTTGTTTATTATATCTTAGCATCGGCTATTATAGCCTAGCCTATAATAGCTTATTCTAGGCTTGCCTAGAAGAGTATAGCACATTATAGCCTAGTCTAGTCTAGCAGAGTATCGGCCGAAGAGTTATGATGTTATGGCCAAAACCAAGTAATTCTTAGGCTAACATTTGTAAGACTTTGGCAATTATATTATTCGAAAGGGAATGTAAAACAACATCAGGGTTTCAAATTTCGTTAGAATCCGCCGGATAGTTATGATTTTATTACAAAAACAAAAAAAACGGACATGGGACCGACAACCGACATAGTGAGATGTAGAGTCACTCGCGACTAGACTCACACGCGACTAAAATTCTAAGAAGGAAATTGAACACTTTTATTCATTTGATAATCTACGAAGAAAATTGATCCCTTGTTTCATTTAATACTCTAGGATGGAAATGGAACAATTTGTTCCGTTCGACTTTCTTGAAAGGAAATCGAACCATTTTTTTCCATTTGAAAATCTAGGAAGGAAATCGAATCCATTTTCCAACAGAAAATCTAGGAGGTAAATACAACCCGATGCAATGGAACAAATTGAATTAATTGTAATTTAGCGTGCTGGCTCGGCAGTATCTTTTTAGGATTTTAATCTAAGTGCTCCTGACCGATCAATATATAATATCTAATGACCTACAGCATGCGGTCGACCTTTCATGTGTTTACCATATCTTTACCCTTTTAACCTAAGTGCTCCTGACAGGTCAATATGTAATGACCTTTAGCATGCGGTCTACCTTTAATTTGCTTACCATAGCTTTACATTTTTAACTTAAGTGCTCATGACCGATCAATATCTAATGACCTACAGCATGCAATCCACCTTTCATGTGCTTACCATATCTTAACCCTTTTATCCTGAGTGCTCCTGACCGATCTATATCTAATGATGTGTAGCATGCGGATGACCTTTCATGTGTTTACTATGGAAGAATAAGAGAGAGAAAAGGAATTTTTTTTCCTCTTCCCACCTCCGATACCTCGGTTCACCCCCGATCCCACCAAGCCATTCGCGCGAGGGCGAAACGCCATTGTCGCAGACGAATTTAGTCGGCCTCACGTCCCGTTCACAGCGTTACATTTATCTGTCCTATATACTAAGAAAATTAGAACAATGGAAAGATCATTAAGGGGGCATCGCAACTTCCCACTATGTAACTTTATCGCGCCTCAAAGCAATTAAGGAACTCTGTTGGCGATGAATCTCTCTCCCCGTCTAGATAATTTCGGAGTATATAATCGATACTTCGGAGTTCACAGGCAAATTGTGTCTGAAGCCGCCGCCCAGTACCTTAGCCGTTAATGTCTTCATTAGTCGAAAGCAAATCGACTACATTCTCGTCCAGAGAAAAATTTAGTGATTTTCAAGGCGTCAAGGAAGAACTAATCGTCACTCAGTGTTGTTCGTGGAGATAGTTTTAGGGGCGCTTCAACCCTTCTCACCACGTCTTCGGATTTTAATGATCGGAAAAGCCATACCCAAAGCATCCTCCGTTTGCCTCTTAAGGATAAGAGGTCCCTATCTTTAACTTTCCGATGTTGGATTGAGCGTCTTGTGAGACGCCCACAAGTTCAAGGTCGAACCTACCTCTTTGATCCTACTCGCTGCACATTAAGGTAAAATGGATTTAACCCCCACTTCGTGACGTTCCTCCCACCTTTACCACGCCGAACCCGAAAGATTCACTTTGCTCTAGAACTTGCACGCGGTCGATCTTTCATATGCTTACCATATCTTTTACCTTTTAACCTCAGGGATCCTGACCAATCAATATCTAATCGCCTCCAGCGGGTGGTTGACCTTTCAAGTGATTACCATGTGGTTAATCTTTTAAATTGAGGTCTCCTGATTGGTCAATAGAAATGACTTACAGCATGTGGTCAACCTTTCGTGTGCTTACCATATATTTACCCTTTTAACCCTAGTGCCCATGCCAGGTCAATGGGTAATGAGCTTTAGCATGCAGTCAATTTTAATGTGCTTATATACTCGTATATTTACCTTTTTTCACCTGAGTACTCCTGAGTGATCAATATCTAATGACCTGCAGCATGAGGTCGACCTTAGATGTGCTTATCATATCTATAACCTTGTAACTGTGCTCCTGACCAATAAATATCTAATGACCTGCAGCATGCGGTTGACCTTTCATAGTTTACCATATCTTTAACCTGAGTGCTCCAGACAGCTCAATATGGAATGTCTTATAGCATGCGGTCAACCTTTTATGTGCTTACCATAACTTTCCCTTTTTAACCGAAGTGATCCTGACCGATAAATATTTAAGGACATGCAGCATGCGTTTGAACTTTAATGTGCTTACCATATGTTTACTCTTTTAATCTAAGTACTCCTGACCAGTCAATATAAAATGACCTGCAGCATACGGTCGCGTTTTCATGTGCTTATTATATATCTATCTTCTTAGCCTGAGTGTTCCTGATCAGTCAACATAAAATGATCCTTAGCATAGGGTCGACTTTTTATGTGCTTACCATATCTACCACATTTTTTCCCTGAGTGCTCCTGACCGATCAATACCTAATGAATGACTTGCAGCATGCGGTTGACCATTCTTGTGCCTACCCTATATTTTCCCTTATAAACTCGGTGTTCCTGACCGATCAATATTTAAAGACCTGAGCATGCGGTCGACCTTTCATCTGCTTACCATATCTTTACCCTTTTAACCAGAGTGCTCCTGACTGACCAATATCTAATCACCTGCAACAAGTGGACGACTTTTTAACCTGAGTGTTCCTGACCGGTCAATAGAAAATGCCTGTAAAGGAATTGCAACATAAAGCCTCCCGGAGGTCTAGACGGCCATATACATTAAAGTCCCCCCCCCCTTGTGGATGAGGAGCCTTGTGGGAACGGTAGCCGGTGAATAACAGTAACTGCCTACCCTGTTTGATCTCCCCGCCGCATAGGTAGATGGACCGACCATCTGTGTTAAGGCAAACCATCAAAGGCCCTTAAAAGACGCTCAAAAGATCCAATTACTTACGAGATCCGTAGGCCCGTGGTTATATCACCAAAAAGCGGTGCCAGTCAAAGGGCACGCCAAGGAGGGTGGTGGTTGAGGGTCTCTCTAATTAAAAAGCCAACTTTGCCACCTCAGTGCCAACCACTTCACTCCTCGCTCTTCCAGATGCAACCTCGCCACTCGCGCTTCCCTCTGCGGACTCGCCCCTCCCCCCTTAGATGGGGCGGTGGTCGGCCTATAAATAAGCCCCTGAAGGAAAGAGAAGAGATTATTATTCGGTGAGAACGACATAGGATCAGTTCGTGAAGATCGATCCTTCTGCCAGTCAAGCTTATTCGGTGAGAACGGCATAGGATCAGTTCGTGAAGACTGATCCTTGAGCCAGTCAAGATTATTCGAGGAGAGACGAGAAAGGATTAGTTTGAGAAGATCGATCCCCCCTCCCCCCACCAGTGCCGAATTAACATAAATCGTCAAGTTTTGTATTGGTGCCATACCGAAGAATCCTTGACAGACTTAGAAGAAGTCTGACTGGAGAAAAGCATTAGAGTGACTTTCACAGCTCAAGCTCCGTAAGAGTGAGATGTGGAGAACCAAGCCCCAAGGAGGTGCCCTTTGTTAATTACGGTAGAAATCCCCTCGTATGCAAAAAAAAACTAGTTGGGCACCCGGCATTAAAGAATAGGACACAAAGAGCGAGGAGCACCGTAACTCTCTCCGTCTTCTTAACGTAACCGGAGGTAAAGTTGCAATAAGTAGTTGACATCGCTTACCCTCTCTTTCTCAATCCCATCTCGACGAAATTCTAACATCGGCCAATTCCACTCTCCGAAGCGCGAGAAAAGCCCTCCAGCGACATCAGGCAACTCCTGATCCCTTCTGTCATGTAAGTTAGAAAGAACATTTATATTCATATTGCGATAGTATGAGTTTATTACGTTTCACGATTTAACGGAAGTAGAACCAATTGTGCGTGAACCCCTGTCATATTTACTAGTAGAAGAGAGTAATTTAATTTAATGTTTAACGCTAATCTAAAAGGCGCGCGATAAAATAACTAATCGGCAATTGGTGTGTTTACGTGTCGCCTATTTGTTTATTTTTGTCTTTAAGAGATATTGTAATAGGCCCAGTTGCCAACCGGTTTGGGCACGGTTAGCTTAGGAGGAGGATATAAATGTGTTTACTGTTTTTTTGGTCATAGTTAATTGTTAAACTTAAAATTTATGTTTATTTTGGTATAATTCCTGTGCGTTTCTCAATATCCTTACGTGTTGAAGCGGCTCTTCCTTAAAAACAACAAAATTAGCACTCTTCGACAAAAGTATACTTTCCCCCAAAAATATATCACGACAAAATGGTATCCTGCGACAATGACCTTTAGCATGCGGTCGACCTTCCATGCGCTATTATTATATCTTTACTTTTTTAATCTGAGTGCTCTTGACCAATCGATAAAAAATGAGCTTTAACCTGAGTGCTCCTGACTAGTCAATATAAAATGACCTCTAGCATGTGGTCGACCTTTGATTTCCTTAACATATTTTTACATTTTTAACTTGAGTGCTCCTGAAGGGTCAATATTTAATGAATTTTAGCATGCAGTCGACCTTTCATGTGTTATCATATCTTTACTCTTTTAACCTGAGTGCTCTGTGCATTCAATATCTAATGACCTGCAGCATGCGGTCGATCTCTCATTGGCTCGCCATATGTTTACTCTTTTAAACTGAGTTCTCCTGAGCGATCAATATCTAATGATCTGCAGCATGCGGTCAACCTTTCATGTGCTTATCATATCTTTACCCTTTCAACCTTAGTATTCCTTACTGATTAATATCTAATTACCTGCAACATGCGGTCGATCTCTTATGTGCTTACCATGTCTTTATCCTTTTAACCTGAGTGCTCCTGAACGGGGGATAGGTTAGGTTAGGTAGACTGCACGGTCAAATGTACCAGATTTGTTTTAGGCATTCCTTAATGATATACGAACTGTGTATCTTTAATTACTATATTTAGGTTAAATTTTTGGTTCATTTATGTAGTACCAAAAAATTTTGACATAAAGATTACCATTAATGCACTATTTAGTCTTTATTTATAATTTCATTTTAAATACTTATTTTTTGTATAATTAAGTTTAAGTCATTAATAATATATCATCATTCAACCTTATTCATTTTTTTATCCTCCTGTAGTATAAAGTTCTTATAGTGGAGGTAGGCTACATACCCCATATATTTGTTATAATTGTGTATACTATCTGGTTGCGGAACATTTATATATTTCTTTTGAACTTTATCCCAACGCTGAGTCGAACTCATTGTGTAGGTTTCAAAATTAGACACCAATATCACATCTTTATTACCTTTCCCCTTAACAACGACCAAATTATCAGATGAGTGGAAGTCAGCGGTTCCTCTGGGTGATATTTTCATTTCTGCTATGGATTTCAAGGGACATCTTCCCGCTCTGTTTTCTTTACAAGTACCTGATGAACATATCATAATCTTAGTTAGCTCATCCATGAGAACAACACTAGTAAAATAATTATCATAAAAAAATTACTTTATAGCCCCTTTCATGAGGTACGCGGGTCTTTGCAATCAGATCTATCACAACATTTCCTCCAACACCAAATTTCTTTGAACCTGCTTGTGCTGATGTCACACTTTTCCTGTATATGTACAATTCGAAAGAATGCATGTGCCCATGCTTAGAGCAAAGTGCCCATGTTTTGAACCCAAATCTGATGGGTTTAACTTTAATAAATTGCTTTGAATAATGTTTACCATAGTAGGGTATCATACTTTCATCTATGGACATATGCTCATCCAATCCACCATGCTCTAAAAATATAGTTTGCACATGCTGAAATAATGGCCGGAGTTTGAATACGCGATCATTTTTTTGTATTATTTGTGTTGTCCACTAAATGTTTATTCCTTAGAATATTTTCAAACCTGTCTCTCCTAATGCTATTTGATAATATCTTTAGTACATTGTGTTTTGATGACCAATACTTTCTCTTATTTGAAAGAGGGCTTTGAGATGATAATAATAGTCCACCATAAAATACCAATAATTCAGAATTGCTCATATCAAGAATTTTATTATTTTGAAGAGCATATAAATTAGTTTGTTCAACAATCAAGTTTATAAAATCTTTAATGAAGAAGAGGTTAAAAAAATAAATAGGATTAGAGCAAATTCTATCTTCTTCAGGTATATCTTCTGTTGTAATACAATCTCTATTTATACTCACTTGTTGTTGCAACCTCTTTTACCATTTTATTTGCATTTGTTTTTTGATGAGTTTTCTTTACGATCGAATTCATTTTCTCACTCTTCAACACTACCATTCCACCTGGGTTATAGATCTCTCCAGGAGCTTCCAGCAATCCTCACTCATGTCGAAAAGATGAACCTGCTGCTTCTTCATCTGAATGGTCACTGTCTAATCAGATAGTTCATCAATAGGGAGAGCCATAAAAATATCGCCACCTTCGTCTATTTCTTCTAAGTAGGCTAATGCTGCCGCCGTTGCAAGAGAGCTGTGTAAAAAATAATATATAATTACTCTATGAAATACTATTTTTAAGACTGAGCCAGGAAGTCCTGACTCACTTAGGAAGCGGAAAGAAAAACAAAATTTGGGCAGCAGCGGCAACAGTAGGTTTGGTTAGCCTTACTCATTTGACTACCAGCCTACGTTAGTGTTTCTCCATAATATGTTGTTGTTGTTATCTTTCCGCTTCCTAAGTGAATCAGGACTTTCTGTCCAGCCTTATATACATATGTATAGATATTATTCATAAATAAATTTTACTACATAATTCCTGAAATATTATATATTTATAATTCTAAATGTAACTGAGTTAGTTAACTCTAAACTTATAGAAAACGGCATTCTCTTACTTTAATTTTTTAGCGATAATTCGTGTATATTGTGCCGAGCGTCCGTTATAACTGACACGGAATTTCAAAACAATAATAATACAGGAAAAACCCCATAACATAGTAATATTTTGTGAAATATATGAAGCTAAACTAATAGGGTTAGGTTATTTATAACATTGACACACAATTTTAAATTTTTATATAATAAAAAACGTAAATAAATGCTTACTGTTTAGTCCCGCGTTTGTCACTTTCCCCAATGTTGTTTATTATATTTTTTTGGAGAAAGTGGTACAAACTGTAACTATTTGTTTTCTCTAGGTTTATCGCCTGGACTGTTGGCAACATATTTATGCAATAAAATTTTGAAAACTACCATTATTAAATCAGTTATAGTAGATTTTCTTATTGTCCGTTTAAACGGACTGTCGGTACGAATGGGTTATTAATAAAAACTAAAAACCTAATTATTCTATTGGATTGTTCGAATAGAAAAGATAGAAACAAAACCTCTCCAAAAACCGCACAAAGGCGTATAGGATATCGAAAAGAGGAATCTATCCTTTCCAAGCTCGCCAGTCACCCTCTACCCTACCTACCATAAAGAGGTTAATGCACTTTTCCTGGGCTGTTGTATGCAAACATTACAGCATAAAAATACTTTAGACTCTGCTTCGTCGAGATCTATACCAATTCCTTAGTAAAGGTATAATTGTAGATTTCAGGAAAAGTAGGTTTACAGTGTAGCCCACAGAGGAACCCGAAATCAGAAGCATCTTGGAATGAGACTGACTTACAACCTGCGGATAAGGGAGTAAATCATCCTACTCTGTGCATCCGAACAACAACGTAGAATCACTAATGCCCGTCTCTGTTCATGTTGGATGTAATTTTGAATAGTTAAAATCTGTTGACGGGCCGGCACACATCGGGTGAATGTCGTTGATTCGGCCTTCATCCATCATTATATCCGCCATGTTTTAACTGCCTCTGAGGAGACCATTCAGTTCTATACTCACATTCACCGTTTCATCACATCCGAAGACTCGTTCATAGGGTCAGTCAGCGAAGAGGAGGGAAGCCTTTTCGCAAACATCTTTTAAAAAGGTTTCATCCCCAAAAAGGCAAAACCTTGTACTCACCAAGAGCGGCGAAACCACCCTAAGCTTGAAACAAAGGGATAAAAATAAATGCAGACTACCACGCGCGGAAATGCTTAAACTCTCAAACACACTCAATACCACCATCACAAACATTATCAATACGCAAACAGGACAGACGTTTGTCTTCAGGTCCTCTACCCACGATATGGCCTTTCACACACCAGAATAAAGTACGCAAGGAGCAAAAATACCATACACTACCACCAAATACCATCACTAAACCTCATAAAATACGCATGATAGGACCAGCCTTTTTTCATGGAATTCACTACCCAATAACTCCTCTCCAAACTCAGAATTGAGTAGGACGAATAAGGGATAGAGGACCTCTACTTCAAACACACCAAGCATTGGACGGTCATCACACTTTAACGGGAGAGACATGACAACACGTTGCTAGACCAAGGTTCAAAGGTACTCAGCACTATCACATATGTACAACAAATAGAATAACAACACAACATACGCCCACACCTGTGAATACGATGTTACAAGACTGATCACAAAACAAACACATGCCAAGGAGACCTCGTCTGCTCAAAATACAGTGAAAAAAGATAATTATATACTGGCTACACAAGCACTACCCTCTGTTGAGTGAACTGTGGCAGAGAACATGTATTGGTAAGCATAAGATGACCTTACCTTGTGTAATCGTGCTCGGTTACTGTAGCCTGGCTAAGGATGCCCCAAATCTTTTTACACCCACGCGTCTCCACCTCACCTAGCCTCACCGCCCTTACCCCCTCTCCACCTCCACTGAAAGAACATTCGCCACTGCTGCTGGCAAAAAACAGGGTACCCCTAAGCCACTCAAGCCCCAACACCAGCACACACACGCACACCTTCACAAAAACAGACACCAACCAACACTCCTAACCCTAAAGCCTTAGTTACCGTCGTGCTGTCCGGGATGGCCAAAGTCATTTCGGAAGCGGCCTATAAGTCAATGGGCTAAACCTGCTCTATGCAGTAAATGAACGAAGGCACATTGTATTTCTCAATACAATGTTCACCTAAGTACAAGGACACAAAAGGAGAAGACCAGCTATTCTCCCCACATCAGGGTGCACTAACTCGCTCCTTCTTACTCTATCCTTTTCCAGATCCTCCCCCTCATTCACCACTCACCCTGTCTCCTACCCTGCTCTACTCAGCCTTCTGGCACTAGCTTCGGCTCAGCCCCCCCCCCTCTCTTCTCTTCCTCACTCCACTGTCCCACCAATCCTTCTAGTTTCTCCAAGCGTCCTTTCACCTTCACCACCCCTCCTTTCACTTTCCCCACCGGTCCTTCCACCGTCCCAACCTATCTTTTTCACTGTCCCTATTCCTACTTCCACTGGCCTCACCAATCCTTCCACTGTACCCATCCATCCTTACCCCGTTTCCATTCCTCCTACCACTGTCACTACCTCTCCTTCCACTATCCCTATTCTCCTTCGCACTGTTTCCACTCCTCTTATCCCCGTTCAGGCCGCAATGGCCACCTCCTCCAAACCTACCTGCACAAACGCTCTTGCACTCACAAAACTCACACTCAACCCACCTCGAGTTCCAACAATCCCCCCCCCCACCACAAGATCGCCTCGACGTCCCCGCTCTCTTGGTACAATGCAAAGAGATTAAGGAGCGCAAAGCAGCCCAGACTAGCGGAGTGGCAGTCTCACTACACTCTTAGTCATAGGTTGGCTCAGTTTGATGCAGTTAAACGTACGCAGTTGACATGGTATTCGCCACACCACCTCCAACTGGTTACTAGAAACACAAAGATCTAGTATCTTACTCTTGAACTCCACCAATCTACACACTCCAAACATTCGATTTCTAATTGCAAAGCCCTCTATTTCCCCAATTTTACTGTTCAATTCACTGCTGATAAAAACATAATGACCTATCTATTAACAAGATAATTTAATATATTATTGTAAAGTGCACTTCAAGGATATATACCTCAACATAGCGCTTGTATACCAACCAAAAAAAGGTTTGATAGAGGAAGTGCGTCTTTAAAATGAGCTTAAAGGCAGGAAGGGAGAGGTAAGGGCGCATAGGCTAGGCATTACAACCACATAAGTATCTGCAAATGTCCTAAATTGTTTACAAAAGAAGCTGATCTTATCATTTTTAACTTTTATAGCACCAAAATTCAATTTCAGATTGGGACACGAGGAATTTATGAGGTAGCTTCCAACTCCCGACCTTGGAGAAAATAAATCCTAGTCAGAATATACGCACCTGAAGTGCAATCGTAGTTCAAATGATCCAAGGAGAAAAACTATCAACTTTAAGATAGAAAATAATAGTCTTCTTCGAAAATACAGAATTCGCTAAAGAACAATCCAATAGCAAATCACCTTCACTGCAGAGCACGGCCAATCCTTTACACCGACACACACATTCTCTCCCTCAATCTGTGTCGGTATGTGTGTGGGTTTTTCTCTCCATGTGTTTATCTCTCTATGCGACTTTCTCTCAATATGTCTCTCTGTTTGTATCTCTATGTATCTGTCTATTTATCCCTTTCGTGGTCGCTCTATGTATGCCTATGTATCCCTCTATTTGTTTGCGATGTGTCCTCCCATCTTTATGTTTCTTTTTGTGTCTCTCTGTTTGCCTCTTTATGTTTCTGTCTGTTTCTCTCTGGATGTCTGTATTTCTTTGTCTAGTTCTCTGTCCCTAGCCTTCTATTTGTCTCTGCCAATCTAGCTTTCTTTCTCTCTCTTTTTTCTCACTTTTCCTTTAATTTTCTATCTCTATTTCTCTCTTTCTGTCTATTTTTCTCTTTCTCTCTATTTTTTTAGGGCAGAAGTTTTTGTACAAGGATCAAATTTGCGTGCTGCCAAATTTTTCTACCTTAAGTTTCGCTTTCGACGCAAATCCCAACCCAATAATAGCAGGAGCACAGACAACTGCAAAAAACAAGCAGTTTGAGGACAGATAAGAAACATAGGGCTCTCAGGAGCTGAAATATATTCAATAAGAAAGAGATATAAGGGAGGGGTGCGGCGTTTGAGATCAAGTAGTTTAAAATGAGGACATATTTAAGGTAATTGTGAATCGGATGGGGAGCGAATGCAGAAAGTTTGAATTTTAGGAAATATCTTCGAGAAGAAAATCTTGCGGTGCATAGTGGAACTTGTTGAAGAAGAGAAGATTGAAAGGTAGCGAGAAGGGAGTTATATTAGTAAAGAAATATCTTGAGAAAAACGTTGATGGCAATCTGATTATGTTGAGAGCGGACACGACTTTGATTACTGAGAAAAAATTAATAGATTTACACATAATTACAACATGATTTTGGAGAAATAATTGACAATTTGAGGTAAGGCAAAGATTTTTAACATTGTCAGAAGATGGAATAATAGGGCCATAAAAGTTAAGAAAAGGGACAAGAGTTCGAGAGCAAGTCACATGAGAAGATGTACGAACCAGTGTAAGCCTCTCAGTTTTGTCCTGATTGAGTTTCAGAAAGTTATCCGAGAGCCATTCCAGAAGACCCAGATCCACACCCTGCAAAACGCCAAAACACATTTCGGCAAAAAAAGCATTAAAATGAATCCCACGACTAGTTTTAAGGCGACGTTAATGTTCGTTAGACTTTGCTGATAACGTTTAGGGCTCCAAATTCAGGTCTGGCAAAATGAATAAATTTTGGAACAAAGCATATTAAGGGGATTACGAAAATTTTTTATTTAAATTCAAACATGAATAAAGGTAGTAACACAGAATGTATGTAAATAGTTGGCTGATATTTGAATAATAATAACAAAGCTAGCTTTTCGCTTTGAGTAACGGTAGAAAGGCAACTGAATAAGGTACAATACCGTCATAAAAGACCAGAATGCTTTTATTTCTATCATAGTATCTTATAAAACATTTAGATGAAAAATTCTAAAGTTCCAAAATTGGTGTATAATAATTGAGATGGATAAACTCCTTATAATTAAAAGTTATCCAGATTTGAATGAATAAAACGAAAGGTATCAGCAGATAAGCAATTTAATATTAAAATTGAAATGTTAAGAGTTATCCGAAAGTTTAGAATTTTTTTTTAGAGAAAACCGGCTTTGTTTGCAAAACAATTAATTTTAATTTATTTTTGTGTACGTTAGGTCATTCCCTTGCCAGCTGTCGTCCAGATAACATGCCTAAGAAATTTGTCACGCTTCTCTCCAGTCGTGAGCCATTAGTAAAGCTGGTCATTTAATTAGATCCGTTTTATAGACTGTCAAGCACTCTACAAGTCTAGTCTATTGTATTCTGCCAACATATGAAAAAAAACAGGCTCATGTAAGAATGCTAAATCAAGGAAGAGGGCAAGTAAACCCTCAAGTAGGAAATACCAATTCATTCACCAAATTGTGAATAAGGACGGTTCAATACATCCAAAGCGGTTTGTCAAGAGATTATTGAAATTTTGGCCATCAATTTAGCTCGACAGTATTTGTCAAGTCGGGGGAAGGAAGACAATCTTCACACGAGCTCAGCCGCGGTCAAACCATTAATTAGTCTACCGAATAAGAAGGCTCATCTTTCATTTACAACTGAACACGTTGCATGGAAGGATGACCAATGGAGCAAAGTGTCCACTTCAGTGGAAATCTAAGTTTGGTTTGTTCGGATCTGATGGCAGGATTTGTTCTGAACTTAGATAATAATGATCTTCAAGATATCTTTCGCAAGTAGCATTTTCTCACAAAAAGCATAGGAAAAAGGAAACTTTCTAAGTGGATAAGTTATATTGTGAGGAAATTAGCCCTAGAAAAGTATTTTTTGCTGATTTGAACATATCGAAGCGTGATTGAATGACATTGAGCAAAGCAAAATAAGGAATTGACCAGAATTTTGAGCTCTTATCTATAGAGATATTTCCCAAATCAAAAGAGAAATGGCTTAAAACTATCGTGTAACAGCAAAGCCGTTTTCAAGCTGCAGTGATTTTTCTTTTATTGGGAGAATATGTGGAAATGTTCTTAGAAAAGTTTCTAGTGTGATAAATAAAACCCAAAAGCCGCTTCTAACCAAAGGAGCGGTGTTACTGCTTCATACACACATACGAAAAAATACTAACTTTAGCTAAGTTATCTGCTCTAACGAATCAAGAACCACTATGGATTGACCAGATCGTTGGGCAAGTAGCTGGGCAGTCTATGGACTTCAAGTGAAGCATTCACCAAACAAAAACAAGCAGGAAGAAAATTGATGATTATGGCGACATTTATTGGGGACAAGTTACTAGAACCTTTAATGGATTGTAAGGCGTACTGCGCTCTCCAAGATAAAATTTCCTACCATGGTTCCAGATACAGCCTATGAGGATGATGAAGTCACTTGTCTTCATGCAGGATAATTGTCCTAGGTTGCTGCCAGGTTGACGAAGAATTTTACAGAGAAACGGATTTTTATGAGACTCAATCATGGACTGGCATCCCAACAGTTGCCAACTAAATATAATAGAAAACTTGTGAAGATTCACGAAAAGAGACGTTTAGCAGATGGCAGGAAATTAAACAACAAAAATTACTTTTTGGACGACATCCAAGATGCTGAAAAGAACGTTTATATCAATGCATTAAAATTTTAACGTTATCAGTAGACAATAGTCTGTTCAAGGGGAGCGAAGACGATGTTGATCAAGAATTAGAAAACACCACACCGATACTTACGGAATCGGACAGAAAAAACGTCCCATGGATATAATACAGAACACTAATACAACCAAGATTGCCTGAAAAATTAAAAGAAAAGCTAGAACTATAACAGAAACTTACGAGATAATCAAGCAACAAGGTACTCAACTTGAGATCTTCAGGAAACTGCAACGGTTGAAAAGCAAAAAAGGTTGAGCAAGTCACTCACTTGTCTTCATGGAGGATAATTTGTGGGGGTAGAACCAAGTAAACATACGTTTGAAAAAATTAAACAGTTCACACATTGAACCTATTAAATGGGAAAAGAAACTTCCCGCTTTGTATTCACCTCTTTCATAAATGGGAGATAGGCTTCCCTCTTTGTATTAATCTCTTTCGTAAATGGGAAGATAGACTTCCCTCTTTATATTAATCTCTTTCGTAAATAGGAAGATGGACTTCCCGCTTAGTATTCTCTCTCCTGTAAATGGAAAGTTAAACTCCCTAGGATAATATCTTGTAAACAAAGGAACGAAAATCCCAGTGTGCTCGGTCAGAGAAGGAGCCTTCCGAAACCCTTGCCTCCTGTGCCGGTTAGTGAGGTAAAGGAAAATATGATAGACCTTTTAGAGCACAAATCGTGCGGGTCACAGAGAGCGACATTGTTGAGTCAATTCTACTTGGGAGCTTCTGTTATTCACCTTGTAAGAGCTCGTAGGGAGAAGTTCAAGGTATCAAAGTCGTTGCTCCTTCATTTTTACCTCCTTTGCCGAGAATACACATTCAATATGGTGTGCTGGATTCGGGCTCTGCTTGAGTGCTTAAAAATTCAGAAATTGAATTGAATTGATGAATAATAGTTGAGAAAAAAATTGGTTTGAAAGATAAGATAATAGATTGTGGGTGAAAAGAGTATGTAGGGTTTGCCCTGGTAGTGAGGGCTACGCTTTTCATTTATTTAGATTTGTCCATGAGCTTTGATCCTGTTACTTGTATTGTTGTGTGAAACTGATTTTGTGTTTTAACAAATTCAAGCTTTTCTTTTATATTTATTTTGCAACTTTTTTAAAAATTATTATATTTATTTATTTTATTTATTTACACATTCATATATATATATATATATATATATATATATATATATATATATATATATATATATGTATATATATATTTATATGCATATATTTATCTCCTTAATATTATACTTAATTTAAGAGAGATAAGATTTTGAAAAGTAATACTATATGTAGTTAATCAAGTAATCTAATTCTTCTATACTATATTTTATTAATTTTTTTGTTAATTACTAGTTATATTGAAATATATACATTTATATAGCTTTCATTCAACACATTCATTCATGTTTGTGACTGTATTTGCCAATATATAGTGTGTTTAGTTGTTTGTTCAGTGTGATCTCTATGTGAACAACGGTGCCAACTGTTCCTCTGAGCATTGTCTCGAGCTGGGAAATTGCGTTGTTCTGGTTACTTTCTCCCTTTTGTTCGCTGGGATGTTTAGTCCCTCCGCTAGTTCGGGTGCCATTTCATTCAGGATCCTCTTCCATGTTCTTTTGGCCAGACTTTGGGTCACCAGATTGATTGGTGTTAAGGCGGTTCTCTGTTGGAGTTCTCTTTGAGGTATTTTGATCTCTCCTTCTGCGTTTGCTTTATATAGAGAGAGGCTTGGTTCTAGACTCTTTGCAGGCGCTTCAAGTGAGACATACTTAGGGTTTGAGCCACCACCGCTTGGTATATGAGTGTTGCTCGAATATGTATAAGATATATCTTTCTGATGTTGTTAGAGCTCATATGTATAAATCTGTGAAGTTTGTTGAGTTCTAACTTCGCGAGGTTTTCCCACGTAATGAAGTGATGGCCATACCCGGTGGAGGTGATGTTGAACCCCAAACACTTCCTTCTTGGTGATAGGGAAATATAAGCTCTCCTATTCTTACATCCGCTGTTCTTCTGCGGCCGAGGGCGAGGAGCTTGAATTTTCAGCTATTCGTGCGGATCTTCCACTTTCTTTCATACTCATTTACGTTGCTAATTTCATTTGCAGTCTCGAGAGCCTGAGCCCTGGGATTCCTGCATGTACAAGAGAACACCTGGGCTATATCATTTACAAACTGGAGATATAATAAGTCTTCCTTTACCGGAGTTGGTAAATCTATTGTGTAGATTAGATAAAGGAGGGGTCTTAGACAACTTCCCTGTAGGAATTCGGCCTAGAGGAGGAACTCTGGTCCTGGGTGACTCTCTATCATGATTCGGGCGTGCCGTTCCATGACGAAGTCGCAGATGATTCGTTCCAGGATCGGGTCTAGCTGAAGGTTTAGGATCTTATGTTGAAGGCCCCTCTGCCAGAGCTTATGGAAAGCTTTTTCGACGTCCCTTAGTACGATGTCAATGTACTTTCCATCCACTCGACACTTGGCGATTTTCTCGGTTAGGAGAGCAAGTGCGGTGTCCGTTTCACGCTTCTTCCGGAACCCGTGTTGTTGTAGGTTATGGGCCCCCTTCTCATCAAGTTGTTTCTGAAGCCTGTTGGATAGGATCTTTTCCAGAATCTTGCCGATGATTTTCAAAAGGAAGATGGGCCCGTAGTCCATCGGCTGTTTGGGCAACTTTTTCCCCTTGGTATAAAAATGACTTTTGCCACCTTGTATCCGTCAAGAAAGGAACCTGTGTTCAGTGCCGCATTTGTTACGTAGGTAATGCCCTGTTGCAGACGTGGGGGAGCATTTATAAGATGGTTTTTGGTAATCCCTGTCCAGCAAGGAGCTCTCTGCTTGAAGGACTTGAGCGTGCTCAGAAATTCCTCAGCAGTAATCGGTCGTCCGTGGCCCTCCATTCTCCTCTCTTCGGAAACGTGCGGGTGGGGATGCGTGCGGTGAATTATAGTATTGAGTTCGTCAATCACCTGGTGTTCGAATTCCAGGTCGAAATCCTCGTTCTCTTTGTGGGAGAGGGAGAATATTTATCGCCAGTACCTCCTGAACCTTCTTTCGACTCTCTCTAGATATTCTATGAATTACCCATGTTCTTCCAGCCTTATTTTCTCCTTCGGGGGCATACCTCTCAGTTTTTATCTCCTTCCAGAATTTCTGGAGTTTCTGCTCTGTGTCGAGCCTCTAGATAATTCTGTCCCATATGGCCCTTTGTTGTACGTTCATCCGCTCTTTGAGGTTCTCTCTGAGTTATCGGAGTCTTCTGGTGTGATCTCTGTTTGGGCCAAATTGCCTGACTTCCTCATAGATCTCTCCATGTTTTGAGGCAATATCTCGCATCTCTTCGGTCCACCTGGATTGCGGAGGGCTTTTTTTTGTGATGTATGGAACATTATTTTTCGTCCGCTTCCATGATCAGGAATGTGATGCTGTTTATTTCGTCGTCAATCTCTTCCATGATAGCTTCTCTTAGGTTGGCTGGTTCAAATCGTTTGAGCATTCGCTTGTACAGCTCCCATTTTGCTTTTGCAAAGCTTTTTCTGAGTGGGATACGAAGCATACCAGATTGATAGAAAAGTTGGTGCTTGTTAATATTATGTCCGGGGCTGTCGCTGATCTTTCAGTGATGTAGGTCTCAAATTCCGGCCTGGCTCTCTCGAGCCTATCCTGGTCAATGGCAAGCTGCAGATTTCTGCCCCTTTCGTTTGTTCTAGTGTAGCCCGAGGCCCCCAGTCTAGCATTGAGGTCGCCCCCTATGAATACATTCCTGCGGTCGGCAGTTAGGGTTAAAAGATTATTGATGGGCAAATATGGACGGCGCGAGGTGGCTGGTATGCTGCTGCAATTGTTAGTCCCCAACAAGTGTAGGGATTTCAACAGCTACGAAGGACTCATCAAGTTCTGGTAGCCTTTTGAAGGCGATGTCCCTTCTTGTGAAGATTAAACCACCGTCGAATCTATCTTGTTTGGAGTTCTTTGCCTGGACGTGGTAGTTTGGGATTTTCATCCGTGTGTTATTCGTGTTGACACCGTATTCAGATATTAGGATAATGTCGCGGTTCACCTTTCTGAATATGTTGCCATATTCATTCGCTTTCCCCAACCATCCATTCGTGTGATGCCTTTAGTGATGTCCGCGAGGGATATTTGTTCAGGGAAGGGGGTCTTGTCAGAAGCGTAAACCTTTAGACCTAGTTACTTACCGTCGTACCTGCGCTTGTTTTTCTTACCTTTTTTCTTTTTAATGTTGTCCGTTCTTGTAGGTTCGCTCAGAGTACTGCCGCTGTCCGAATCTACGTCAGTCCTAGTTTGACGCTCCCATCTTTGTGGTTTGTTTGTGGCAGCTTTCCTCGCTTTTTCTTCCCTCGCTTTTCTTGCTACAATTCTTGGGTCAGGTCTCCTGGTGGGTTCCTGAGTTTCTTGTCTTTGATCCTTGTAGTGTGAGTCCGTTATTTCAGTATGGTAGCTAGACGCAGATGCAACTACCTCTTCATTCACCTTTTGGAAGAATTGTAATTGTAGGACATCTCTTAAGGGAGAGTTCTCTGGGAACCACATCTCACTCAGATTGTTCTTCTTGAGCATCAGGTTGAGTTCATTTGAGAACGTGCTTACTTGCGCATAAAGAATTCAGGTGAGAATCTTCGTTGATTACTTGTTCTCAAGTTTGATGTATGTTTGTGTCGGGGCTTGTGTAGGGTGGGTCATTTTTGCTGCTTGCGCATACGAAGTTGTCCTCCTCCTTTGTTCTTCTTCTTTCTTTGCAGCTTGTTTCTTTTTAATCATATTTCTTTTCATTGGGCAAGCCATGGCTAGTGCTCTATGGCCCTGACCGCAGTTGACACAATTCTCTGTCTTCATGCAGTTTTTCCACCCGTGACCCCTTTTATTGCACATGGAGCATGTCTCCTCTGCTCCTTAGCAATATTTTATAGAGTGTTGCTCCATCTTGTAGCAGTGAAAACACATCTGCACCGGCGTGAATTTCTCACGCTTGATCTGGTCTCTACTGATCTGTGCATGGAAGAGTGACAGACCCTTCTACATATTTGGCCTTCTGGGCCATCTCCGTTTCCTTGAAGATCACTTTGAATACATGGGTGTATTCTTGGTTCTCTCTTCGGTTTCTGAACTTGATTATTTCTCAGACTTTCGCCCAGCTCTGATTGGCCTCTCTCTCTTCTGCTAATTCTTCCTTCGTGCGATCACCTATCCATGAATCGAGTCGACGGCAAATCACGCTGTGGTGGGCCTGGATTGGGGGTGGTACTGCGGGCTGGAGGTTTATCCTCTGGATTGCGAGAAGGCCATCTTCCTTGCTGATCGTCTAGATGTCTTTTTCCCTCTCGCAGATTGCCAAGTAACCAGTTGGGGTGTCTGTAAAGCGAATGACTGCAACGCTCAGTTTTCCGAAGATAGTTTCGAAAACTTTACCTGTTTCCGGTTTGGGCTGGCCGTTGATTACCCTGAGGGTTATTCGTGTGGCCAGATCCATTGCCATTTTGTTGAGGGTGGCCCCCTCGTGGTCTTTGTCAGATAAACACGTAGGGTAAGCAGACTTCTGTTATGGGATGTGTAATTCAGTGAGTAGTATGTGTGTATTGAAATTATTGTTTTCTTAGGGTTACTCCACCCCCCAGGCTTTTTGAGCAGCCTTGAACCCCAGATGTATTCGCCTTGGTGAATGTTGGAATGAGTGTGGTAATGGCGCATTATGATGAGATGATGGATGTTTGAGTATGTGTGAGACCGGGTGGGATCCTCCCGGGGGATTACTACTGACGGACTCATTGACAACGCTGCTCCCAGGGGGTGATTGAATCGCAACTGCTCCCACCATACACAGAGAAGACGGTTAAGTGTCCCTATGTGATCCTGGGATGGGCCTCCGTAGTGATTAGAAACGGAGGTTGCAGTCCGTCCTTTGCCCAGTCGAGCTTCAAGACAATGTCATCCACTGTGGGCTAGTCCTCAAACCAGCTTCCTCCAACGCCCCCAATTATGTCTTCTCTAATAAGCGACATAGTTTAGTGAGGCCCTGTACGGCGACTATCCTCCGTGGGGCCAATGTGAAGCGGGAAGAGGGGCTGATAGTTTTACCCGGTCATCTTCTTAAAAGCGTAGCCTAAAAAAAGATGATTAATATGATGGTGAAAAGGGGGTGAAATGGTGTAGTAGTAATAGGATATTATCTCTCTTGTGGCTTTTATTTCTTCCTCATTTCTTTTTTAGTAGCTTCCTGGTCGTCGAGAGGAAGCATTTATGGAGGCGGTTACAGGCAGATTTTGGCCAGATCTTGCCGCCTTCCACAAAACTTTTCCGCCTTTGCCTGTTGCTGACTTATGCCCAAGAAATCCGATCAGCACTCGTACTCAGAATCTGGTGTACTCAATAGTGGAATATTTAGATAGTGGTAGAAGAAAGATAGTAAAAGACAGGTAGGGTTTGCCCTAGTTTGAAGGGCATCGCGGGCATTTGAATACTTAACTAGTGATTTTTCCTTTTTTGTTTTATTATTGTTGACTTGTTTTTGTTTTTGTGTGCTTTCTTCTTTATGTTCTTCTGTGTATTTTTTTCCTTGTTTTGTTTATTTAGTTAGAATTTGTGTATTTTGAGGCTTTCGAGCCTTTGTTAGTGATCAGATTTAGTGTATTACCTCGTGTTTTGTTCTGGTTGTATTTGTTTGTTCTTCATTTATTGTGAGTTTAATTTCTGTCTCATAGTTTTTGTGTCGTACTCTGTGTTATTTGTGTGTAAATTGGCATTGTGTTTTCCTCGGCACTGAGTCTAGTGCTTGGGAAAAGTCGGTTTCGAGCGACCTTCATACGCAATCTAGCAGGGATGTTTATGCTACCACAAGTTCTTCTTAGCTCTGGAATGATATCATTGGCCATTGTTAACCAGACCTTTTTGTCCAGTTTCTGCGTTGCGACATTAATGGGCTCCAGACTCTGTCTGCGGTGCAGGTCGCTTTGCCGAAGATACTCTCTTCGTCTGTTTTGTTTATGCAAATGGATGAAGAACTCTGCACTCGCGGGAGCCTAATCATAGCGGTCTTGCTGGCCGTTTGAGTCATTACTGCAGGGTAGATGAGCTTAGCCCAGATAAACATCAGGTATATTTTCCTGATATTCACTGAGCTAAGATTTCGGAACCTATATAACTTAAAGATTTCTCTCTTCGCTATATTCTGCCTCTCCTTGGAGTGACTCGAATATCCGTGGTCGGTGATTTTTAGGAACAAGATGGTGCGTTCCGCGGAGTAGGTATATCTCTTCCCATCTATTACAATGAGCCACGTTGACTTGCGTCACAGCAGGAGGATCTTACATTTGTCCTTGTTTTCCGGATTTTCCACCTTCTCTCGTATTGGTTAATGTTAGAGATCTCTGCAATAATATTGATCGCCTGATCCCTTGCGCTCCTTACCCTACTGTGGACGATCTGCATGACGTCATCTGCCTACTGCAAATACATGGTGTCCCAGTGTATTAGAGTAGGGAGGTCGATGGTGAAGACCAAGTAAAGGACAGGGCTCAGGAAGCTTCCCTGGGAAACGCCCGCTTTGAGCTCGAATTCTGGTCCTTTGTGCTCTTCGATCATGATATGCGCCTTTCTGTCCATTACGAAATCACAAAGGATTCTTTCCAGGACTGAGTCAAGCTGGAGATCTGAGATCTTGTATTGTAGTCCTCTCAGCCAAACTTTGTCGAAGGCCTTATGCACGTCCCTCATCACGATGTCTACATAGTGACCCTTCGCTCGGCAATGTGCGATCTTTTCTGTTAGGAGGGCCAGGGCCGTTTCTGTGCCCCTTTTTGGTCAGAACCCATGTTGTTGCGGGTTATGCACTCATAACTCCTCGAGTTGATTTTTTAGCCTGTCGGCTATAATCTTCTCGATAATCTTGCCGGGTATTTCTAGGAGAGAGATTGGGCGATAGTTAGCCACTTGGTCTGGGGGCTTATTCCCTTTTGGGATAAATATTATTTTAGCCATCTTATACCCGTCTGGGAAGTAGCCTGTATTCAGGGATGCATGTGTTCATGGTGTTCACCATGCCCTGAATAATTTGCCGTTCGGCATTTACTAGGTTGTTCTTAGTGATCCCAGACAAACCGGGTGCCCTTTGTTTGACGGACCTTATGGTGGAAGCGGTGATAGGGCGCCCGTGGTTAACCATCTCTTGTTCTCTAGATACTTGCAGGTGTGGGTGGGTCCTATGTATCATCGCTCCGCGGTCCTCGAGCAGTTGGTCTTTGAAGTCCTGGTCGAAATCGTTGTTATCCTCAGGTGATATTGCAAAGATTTCCTTCCAATGCCTCATGAATCTCCTTTCGAGAGAATCCGGATCTTCTAGGATGCTGTCATCTTCTTTTATTTTTGTCCTAGGCCTGGGAGACAATCCCTTAAGTTTGCGGATATTCCAAAAACTTACAGGATTTCTCTCCCTGTCTAGTTTGACTATGATATCGTCCCAAATTTATTTTTGTTTCTCGAGGATTATGTTCTTTAGCTCCTCGCTTCGCTGCTTCATACGGGCTGCCCTTTCCCGGTTTGGGGCCGGTCCTACCGACTTCTTTGTAGATGTCCCTGTGTTCCCTGGCGATTTTCCTCATTTCGTCCGTCCACCGAGGTTGTGGGAGCATATTGTACGAGATTCTGGGGACGCATCTTTTGTCAGCTTGAATGAGGAGATAAGTGATCTTCTCCATCTCCTCATCAATTTCTTCAAAATTTGCGGCATCAAGGTCAGCTGACTGGTAAGTGCTGAACATTTTTTTTGTACTGCTATCAGTTAGCTTTTGCGTAACTTTTCCTAAGTGTGATGGGCTTGAGCATTGACGAAAGCGAAATGGTGCTGATAATTGGGATATGATCGCTTGGGACCACTGGGTCTAGTGCGTTGACGATGTTGAAGGGGAATTCTGGACTTGCTAACACAATGTCTGGTTTTGTCGCCGAACAGTGTGTTAGATAAGTTAAGGAAGTAATCGGTAAGTTTTACATGTTTGGGTTGATGTTATCAGTGAGCTAAGGTATTTTTAAATTTTTGGTTAGCCTTGGATATTACGCTTGCAATGTAGTGTAGGTGTTATGGCGAGGAGTGTTCTAATCCCGGTCGACTTTAGCTCCTTGGGGGGAGCACGGAATAGTCTTCTCCTTGCCGGATCTCTTCTTACGGAACTATGCGTCCGTGATAACAACGTAAGCGTCGGTTGAGAATTGGACAAGGTCGCGGAAGAGAGCCTGCTTTACCAATTCTTCTGGTATGTAAGCATCGTAGTCCCATTTGTATTGTCCGGCCCTAAGGCCATCAAAATATCTTCTGGGCCTGCGTCGTCAGGAAACTGTTTCCCTTCGGCAGCATATACTCTGAGGTTTATCATCCTCGAGTAATACATGTACCTGGAAGCCCGATTCCTTGAAGACGAGGACCTACTCGTTCGACGTGACTGCGGGGCCTTTTGGGGGCGGGGTGAATGCTCCACCTTGTTAGACCTTACAGCAGCAGCTTTCTTCAGTTCGACTTTTGCATTTTTGGGGGTAGTTAGGTGTGTGTGTGTGTGTGAGTTTTGTGCCTTCTGCCAGGCAGCCATAGCTTGCAAACGAGGATCCCGTGAAAGGGCATTACTCGTGTCCGGAGCTTTTTGGCCGCTCTTCTTGGTCTGCGGTTGGAGGTTCACTTGAATAACCTCCTTTGACGAAGAGTTTTCTGGAAATCTCTTTTTTCCCATGCCGGTATTCACAAGCATGGTATTTAGTTCCTTCGCGAAGGTGCCAGGGTTGGTCAGATTAGCAATGTGTGCATAATATATGCAACAGATAATTTTTGTAGATTTCTAATTCTCGATTTGCTGGTACGTAGGTGCCGAGGCAACACTACTCTCTGCGACCGTTTCCTTGGCAACCTTCGCGTAGGTGGCGTTAGCCTTATTTTCTTCCTCTTTCCTGCCTTTGTCTTTTGCTTTTTGTATTTGTTCTTTCTTTACTGAACAAGTCATTGCCATGGTTTTGTGTGGTCCGCCACAATTGAGGCATTTCTGGAACGAACTTTATATACGGGACATGGTCTTGGCCGGCGCACACAGAACAAACTGTGAGTGTAGCGTTGGGGCAAGTGGCGGTTGTGTGTACGTTTTACCTGTAGCACTTGAAGCTTTAATATCCATTGTCGTTTCCGTGAATACGTGGGTGTAGTCTTTAAATTTGAGTACTTCGGCTACTTTAGCTCACTGATCATTCCCAAGAATTTCGCCCGTTATTTGGTCGATCGAGTGGCCTTCAACCAAGAGGTCAAGGCGTCGGCAGATAAAACTTCTATGTGTGCGTATTTGTGGCGGTGTTTGAGGTTCGAGATCGATTTTCCGAAGGAAGTCTGAGGCACGCGAGAAGGAGAGGGCTTCGATGTCAGCCTCCCTCGAACAGATAGCCGCGTAGCCATTTGGTAAATCAATTAGCCGTATGAGTGCAATATTAAGCTCGCCGTAAATTCTCTCCAAGACCTTGCTCCTGTCCGGTTTTTGCCGGCCTGGCAAGGTCGTCAGGGCAATACGCCGTGTCTCATTTATCTCTCCGCCATTACACCCAAGGGTGTAATTTGAGAGGAGATCTGGGGGACCCGAGTCTGTAGGTATGTGTGGCTGGTTGTGTATGTAATTTTAGGTATGCGTTATGAGAATAAAGAAAAGGGGTGTGGAGAAAGTGGAAAAGGATGTCCAATGAACAAAATGCAACTTTACCTTCAGGCCGCGCGGAGGAGTCCTTCTTCCTTTTCCTCAACTAGCCTCCATCAAGGCAAGGCCAGGAGAAAATAGCCACTTCCGAACGTATCACTGCTCGTGGAATATCCGATCACGCACAAAAAAAAACGGTAAACAATAAACCTCATTTGAATGAAAAACAGTCCAAATTTCAAAGAATTTGACTTTACCGTACAAGGAGTATATCAGAGAACAATTCAAGTGACAAGCGCAGTCTACTCAATTCTAAATGGATTTCAACCGTTTTTATCTGCAAACGGGACTTTGGACCTTGGACATAAAAAGTGGCGAGATTTAGGAAGAGTTAAAGAGAAAGCTAGTAAGAGAGGAAAGTGGATAAAAGGGTGAATTTAAAGAATAGAGGATGTGTGGGAGACGGAATAACTAGGTCCCTAGTGAAGGGTAGCTCTGTTTGTTTTGGTTTTTGTATGGATTTTGTTTGGTTGGGGGGGTTTTATTTAAGAAACTATAAAATTTATAGTTTATTTAATTAAATTTATCTAGTTAATTTATTTTTTAGTTTTTTAGGTCTTAATCATCTTTTGGCATTCAAGCCTTTATTTGAGGCGATGTTTTTATTCCCGCTGTGGGTTTTTGAAAAAGCTAATTATAGTTTTATTTGAATTTAAATATTTAGCAAAGTTTGAATTTATTTCGAAAATTATTTTTACTAAAGAAACTTACGAATTTCACTAGTCGTTTTCTGTATTTTTTCGATTTGTTCATGTGTATTTTGGAGCCAGGTCACCGTCAGACTGTATTTTGCTGCTTTTGAATGGTCTTATTTGTCGGTCGACCTCGATGACTAAGTGTGTACGAGAGAATTCAGGGGTCAAGCGGGCGCCAATGGCTTGCCAAATCATCTTAGCTCTCTCGTGAAGCGCAACGTTGATCGGAGATAATTGAACCGAGTCGTGGAGCTCCCTCTGTCGTTTTGTTATCTTCTGCGGCCGTTTGTAATGAGCACTACCGGTTTATTCTGGATAACCTGTAGTTTCGCAATGTGGGTCTTGACGCACGCGTTCAACGACACCAGGGGGTACAAGAGTCTCGACTGAATGCACGCATTGTATATTTTGAGTTTATTTGAGGTATTTAGTTCACGGAACCTATAAAATTCCCTCAAATCTCTCTTGCTATTCGCGACTGTTCGTTTGATATGACTCTTGTAGCCCCCTGTGGTGATTTTGAGCCCAAAAACTGTCCCTTCCAGGCAGTAGGGGATTCGCTCCCCTTCTACCTTTATGTCATTGAAGGTCTTGGGAAACCTGGGAATTATTTTGAATTTTGGGGCATTGGTTGATATCTTCCATCTCCTTTCGACAGAGTCGATGTTAGATATCTCCCTAGCCGTATTTCTCGCCATAAATTCCCTTTGAACATAAGCCGCAGTTACAAATTTGCTATATATCGTCAGCGAACTGAACATATAACATACCCTCGAAGAGAGGTTGTGGTAGGTCGCGTGTATAGATGTTGCATAAAAGGGGACTGAGACAGCCCCCTTGTGGGACCCCTGCTCCGAGCTCGAATTCGAGGCCTTCGTGTTCTCTGATATGAATGTATGCCCTCCCCTTCATTAAGTAGTCACATATAATCCTCTCAAGAATGGGGTTGAGGCCTACTTGAAATATCTTAAATTGTAGTCCTCTCTTCCAAACCTTATCAAATGCATTTTTGACATCGCGGAGCACCAGGTCGTCAAGCCTTTTTTCTGCATTGATCTTGGCATGCTTTTCGGTGACAACGGCTAGTGCCGTGTCAGTCCCTCTGTTTCTTATGAAGCCGTGTTGCTGCTCGTTATGAAAGTTGGTTTCGTCAAGAAAAGAGTTGTCTCTATTAGCCAATATCTCCTCGAAGACTTTACAACAAATTCTAGTAGAGATATCGGCCGAGACCTGGCAGGGCATTCCGGGGGCTTTCCCGGTTTTGGGATGAGAATCATCTTGGCCACTTTCCACTGATCAGATAAATAGCCTGTGTTCAGAACTGCGTACATGATGTTAAGTAGGCCACTCTAAACGTTAGGCAGGGCCTTAATAAAATTCTCGCGGATCAGCCCCGTAGTACCCGGTGCTCTTTGGCAAGAGGTTTTAGAGCAATGGAGAGTTCTAGGGAAGTTATTTTACTATCATAGCCTTCCATCACTCTTTCCTGCGACACACAATAATAAAGAGAGTTTTTGTGTATTTGTGTGTTTAACTTTTGTATTATATCAGTCTTGAATTCAAGGTGGTAGTTGTCATTTTCTTCTGGGGTAATTTTGAAGATTGAAGACCAGAAAATCCTAAACATTTCCTCAATATCTTCAGTCTCGTCAATTTCTTTGCCGTTGTGAGTGAGTGTTATTCGTTTTTGTGGGGTTTTCTTTTAATGCGTTTAATCTTCTGCCAGAATATGTATGACACTTTTTCTATGTCGAGTCTTTCTATTAGTTTGTCCCATGTTAGTATTTGTTGGTCCGTAATTAGTGTCTGGAGTTCGTCTTTAATTTGTCTTAGTCTTCTGTGGGCATTGTTGTTGGGGCCTATCAGCGCTACTACATTGGACAGGTCCCTATATTCTTGGGCCAGGGCTTTCATGGGAGGGATCCAAGGGGGAGCTGGAAGGGTTTTATATTTAATACGGGAATACTATTTTCATCGGATTTTACTAGGAATTCAGTGATTTTATCCAGCTCCTCATCTATTTCTTCTAAATTGGCATCAAATAAAGAGGCTGGTATATAATTTAGAAGGTAATTTTTATTTTTCCAGTTCGCCTGCTTATAGCTTCTGCGTTCTGGGATTGCAATCTGAATAGGGTTTACTCCTACTGTTATTTGGATTGCCTGGTAGTCACTCGGAATGATGGGGCCCGGTTTAATGTAGTAGTTGTAAGGAAACCTGATGCTAGATAGGACTATATCAGGTTTCGTTGCTGCTTTTTTCGTTTTGTATGTCTGGAATTCTGGTCCGATCCTTGTCACGTATTGTCTGTCAAGTAGTACCTCGATGTTTCTGTCCGCATTGATGTAGGAGGTATATCCTGCTGCTACACACCTTGTATTTAGATCTCCAGCAAAAATTACGTTTTTCTTATGGCTAAATATCTGCAGGAGGTTGTGCATGGGCACATAGTTGCGTCTTGGGGGTTGGTATCCCGTGGCCACGAACAGGTTCCCTACGGCAGTACCTACTTTAATGGCAAGGTATGATTCATCTAAGTCATCTAGGTCCTGTATTTTAGTCCTTTTTCAACGGTTATTGCACAGCAGTCATACCGTTTCTGGCTATGATTCTTGCTAATGATGTCTTATTGAAATATTTTGAATTGTTTTTGCTCAGCCAGTTCGTGTTCGGAGATAAGTACAATGTCAGGATCACTTTGTCTCAAAATATCGCCATAGATGAAACCTTTTCCGTCCCATCCATCGACATTCATTTGTACAATCGTAAGTTTGTTAGTCATTTCGTGTAATGTTGGTTCTTTTAGTGTGTGGGATTAAAGTATACGTTTATTCGCGAACTACCTTAACCCCATGAGGAGTACTAGCCAGGGTGCGCTCCCTGCCGTTTCCTTTTTTCTGTATTCTGTGTTATTAACCTTTTAAATCTATTATGACGCTGATTGGACAATTATTACACTACTTATGTCTAAAAGCTGATTGGTCAATTTGTTAACGATAAGGCTGTTATTTCATATAAGATTGAATCTGCTGTATCCACCTATACCATCTCCCCTGAAGATAACGAGGATTTCGACTTAGAGTTCGAGCACCAGATCGTAGACGAACTCAATACCAGAATCCACCGAACGCATCCCCACCCGCACGTTTCCGAAGAGAGAAGAATGATGGGCCACGGACGACCCATCACCACTGAGGAATTCCTGAGCACGCTCAAAACTTTTAAACAGAGAGCTCCTGGCTGAACAGGGATTACTGAAAATCATCTGGTAAACGCCCCCCTAAGCTTTCTACAAGTCATTATGAACGTAATGAACGCGGCCCTGAACACTGGCTACTTCTCCGATGGATATACGGTGGCAAAAGTCATCTTTATACGAAAAGGGAAAAATGTGCCTGAACAGCCGATGGACTTCAGGCCCATCTTTATCCTAGAAATCATTGGTAAGATTCTGAAAAAGATTCTAGCCAACAGGCTTCAGAAAAAACTCGAGGAGAAAGACGCACACAACCCTCAACAGCATGGGTTTCGGAAGAAATGCGGAACAGATACCGCACTCGCGCTCCTAACCGAGAAAATCGCTAAGTGCCAAGCGGAAGGAAAGTACTCTGCCATCGTGCTCAGGGAAGTACAAAAGGCCTTTGACAAGGTCTGGCTGAGGGACCTTCAATATAAGATACTGAATCTTCAGCTAGATCTGATTCTGGAGCGCATTATTTGCCACTTCGTCATGGAACGGCGCACCAAAATCATGATTGAGGGTCACCAAGACCTGAGTTCCTCTTCGAGGCCAGAGTCCCGCAAAGCAGTTGTTTGAGCTCCCTCCTTTACCTACTCTACATAATAGATTTACCAGCCCATGGTAAAGGAGGACTTATTATATCTCCAGTTCACGGATGATATAACCTAGGTGATCCTTAATACATACAGGAATCTCAGGGCTCAGGCTCAAGAGACTGCTAATGAAATCAGGGACATAAATGAGTACGAGAGTAAGTGGAAGATCCACACGAATAGCAGAAAGTTCAAGATCCTCGCCTTCGGTCGCAGAAAAACAGCAGACGTGACAATAGGGGAACTGATATTTCCTTATAACCAAGAAGGGACCGTTTTGGGGCTCAAACCACCCTCACCGGGGACGGGCATCTCTTCAAAATGCAAAAAAATCTTGCGAGGTTGGAAATATCCAAACTTCACCGATTCAGGAATATGAGATCTAGCAATATCCGAAAGATATATCTCATCCACGTACGACTAACACTCATATACCCCGCGATGATGGCCCAAGCCCTAAGTAGGAAGCGCTTGAAGCGCCTACAAATAGTCCAAAACAAGGCGACTCTCTACATAAATAATAATAGAAACCGAGACAGAATTCCCCAAAGACAACTCCACCAAAGAGCCGCTCTGACACCTATCAATCTGGTGACGCAAAGTTTGGCCAAAGGAACTTGGGAAAGGATCTTGGATGAAACGGCGCCTTAACTAGTGGAGGATCTAAAAATCCCAGCGAACAGAAGGGATAAAGTAAGCAGAAAGAGGCGATTTCCTAGCTCGAGAAAATGCTCTGAGGAGCAGTTGGCACCGTGGTTCGCATAATTAACCACACCGAAAAAACAATTACGAACACGATACATTAACAAATACACTCACAAACATGTATCAATGTGTAGTATGCAAGGTAATTAAATTTATATTGTAGACTCTTGAACAACTTCATTTAGTATTACTCTGGAAAAAAAATTAAAAAAATAAAAATAAATATATATATAAGTTTATCTCTCTTAAAATAAGCATAGTATTAAGTTTATCTCTCTTAAAATAAGCATAATATTAAGGAGAAATCTCTTTTTAAAAGGTTTCAAATTATGGACAAAAGAAAAGCTTGAATGAGTTAAATATAAATTAAGATACACACAAAAATACAAAATACAGGATTGAAGGTCATAAAAAAAGGGAATAAGAAAATTAAACAAATGAAAACCGTAGCCCTCACTACCAGGGCAAACTCTACAAACTCTCTTCCCCCTTATCTATCATCTCATCTTCCACGCTAATCTCTTTTTAACTATTTATCATAATCATCATCATCATCCACCTATACCTATCGACTATTAAGATTTTCGTTACAATTCACGTTTCTCTCGTTTTGTGACATTCGCAAAAGGAGGCAAACGATTGCGATAGTTTACCAAACGCTTCCGAAGATTTCTTCAATTAGTGAAATCTTCATGTGTTAAACCTTCCTATCCGCTAATTATAAACAGTGAGTGTGGTACATATTCAATACCACACAAAGTGCCAGTGCCACCTATAATCCTGGATTACCGCAAGTTACAGGACACCAATTCTGCTTTTCAAAAGGTAAAGTGCTAATTGGACCTTGGAAATTCTATCCATTTTTGTATTCTGATCTTTCACTTTTCTACACCTCTGACTAAAACGACAATGACGCAAAAATGACCAACGACGTACTCAGGATCAGCCTGAGGACTCTCCCCGAAAGGACTAAGCCTGATCGTGGGAACGTCTTCTCCCTTGTATACGAGGAGCTAGATGTAGCTCTCGTTAGACTTATTGACACCCCCTTTGGATATACCGCGATTTGCCAAAATGAAAAAAATGCAGAGCTCCTGGCTTCTTCCAAAGCCACTGCAGTTTTCAAAACCATTAATCTAACCCTGAAAATTCTGCCTCAGATTCAAGCACACCGTAGTGTGGTCTGCCGCAAGTTAGACCCATGGGTGGGACACCACACATCCGACGAAATCTCTTGAAAGATTAAAAACAATCACCAGTGGGCTGAAGTCTCTGAAATAATAAAATTCAAAGACTACACCCCCGTATTCAAGGTGGTCTTCCAAGACACTACAATTGAACAAAAAACCAAAGAGTTGGGTCTCCTCCTCTTTCACGTCAGGGTCTGCTTAGAACAGATTGAAAGGAGGAATTTACTCAGGTAGAAACCTGCTTTAAGTGCTACAAGCATAATGAGCACACCACCTAAGCATGCCCACAGACGGAAAGTGTTCGTTCTATCTGCAGCAAATCTGGCCACATCTGGCGCGAATGCAAGAGTGGAGAGAGAAGATACATAAATTGCAAAGTGGAACACGTGGCAATGGAAATGTCTTGCCCAGCAAAAAAAGAAGCCATCAGGAAGGAGCAGAAGAAAAAGAAAGACGATGAAGAGGCAAAAAACAACAGGTTGTATGCCAAAGTGGCAAAGGCGGCAATAAGAGAGGCCTCAGCCCAACCTACCTACCTCAAGGTAGAAAATGAGCAGTCCATATATTATGCGCGCATTGCCAACCTTACCAGACCAGGCTCCTTCAAGAAGGAATTAAACCAAATGTTGTCGGAAAACGGTATGGATGAGATGTGGTTCCCGGAGAACCCTCCATCTGAGGAAGTACTGCACATCCAAATGCAGCCTCCCCAAACCCAAAAAACAAACGCGCAAGAAAGAAATATTCCCCCTCCAACAAACCCCCTAAAACCCTAAAGCCCCAACTAACAAAACTCCCAATACTGAATTAGAGCCAAAAACAAAACACCGCCACGGTAGCCGCACCAAACGGTCACCCAACAGGCAGAGGATGAGGTCTGCCTCATTCTTGAGAGAAGGCAAACATGCCTATCATAGCAGGCGAATCCAGCTCAAAATATACACTACAGAGAGTGATCCAGTCCTAAAAACCAAGACAGACAAAGATGTGAGTGACGGCGTGACAATGGGCCGTTATAAGTGGGAGTACAGCGAGGACATTCCTGATAAGGTGGTCGAAGAGGCTCTCTTCCTGGGAATGGTCCGGCTGAATCAGGAGGCCTTCGCAACGCTAACGACCTCTGAATTCAACAAAAAGAGATCAGGTAGATCCCGATCTCCTCCAGCCAGTCCCTCCCGACCTAAGAAACTCAGAAAAGGATCGACTAATTGACAGATATCATGTACGGACTGACAAAAGACCTGACAATACTACAAATGAACACAGATGGATGGATCGACAAACAATTGACTTACGGCAATATCATCAGACAATGTGACCCTGATATCGTCCTGATATCAGAACCCGGACTTAACACAACGCAGAAAAATATGAAAAATTTTAACTACGCTATTATAACCAAGAACCACAGCCAGGAACGTTTCGATGGCGCTGCCATCGCAGTCAAAAATGGTATTCTATTCAAGTCACTCCAAGATTTAGACGACTCCTATATGTTCATCAAGATCCAGACTACCCTGGGGCCACTGGTAGTGTCCACCGGGTCCCAACCCCCAAGACGGGACTATATCCCGATACACAATTTTTTTCAACTGTGTGCACATGGGAGAACAGTCCTGTTCGGGGGAGATCTCAACGCCAGATGCCAGGAATCCGGATATACCGGAGTTCTAAATAAGAAAGGGAGGAACTTGAGGAACCTTATTGGCGGGCGTATTGTTGCCCGCATTGGGCCCAACTTCCCCACCTATATCACGGAAACCTATGTAAAAGAGCCGGATATCATCCTGACCAGCTCACAATTTCCCTACAACTATTTCATTCAACCCGGCCCTCTAATCCCAAGCGACCAAGTCGCTACCTTGATCAAGTTATCCTCAATCCCCATTCAGATACCCGTCAGGAAGAGAAAGTGCTTTTCTAGAACGAACTGGGAAGAGTACCGTGCCCTCCTTGGTGAGTTCAGACATCTATCACTCGAGGAAGCCACCCTAGAAGAAATCGACTTGGAACTGGCAAGGTTAACGGAGGTAATGGTGGAAGCGGACTGCCCAGCAGTAGCCAGAACATCATACAAAACTTTATCAGCACCAAGGTGGATACAGGAATTATACGACTTAACGGATGAATACAAGAGACTATTTGAGAATATCAGACTGACTGGCACAGACAGAACCAAAAACAAACGTCTAAGAATACTAAGGACCGAAATGAAGAGACATATAACTGAACAACAAGAAGCTCTTTGAACTAACCTCGTAGACAAGATGGACAAAGAAGTGGCCTCCTGAACTTTTTGGAATACTATTTCAAGACTGAATGGTAAGCCACCTAACAAAGACATACTTCTTAAAAAAGAAGACGGAAGAAAAATGACCCTAAAGGAAACGGAAGAAGTGTTCAGAACCTTCTGAAAAAATGTGTTCTCCATCACACCAGAAGAAAATAAACACTTTTGACCCGGACTTTGAAGAACAAATTAATGACCAGTTAAGGGAAGTACTAGACAGGACGTACCCCTTTAATAATACAACTGTGGGCAGAGAGATGACTGAATATGGACGAAAGATAATGGAGGAAGAAATTCTATCGACGCTACGTGCCTTCAAACAGAGAGCACCAGGAAAAACAAAATTGACCAAACTGAACTGGTTGAACGCCCTCCCATAACATCTTAGAGGGGCTGGTCAATCTAATGAATGCGGGCCTGAACGTCGACTATTTCCCGGACGAGTGGAAGATCGCCAAAATGATCTTCATTCTCAAAGCCGGGAAACACCCCGACAGACCAGCAAATTTCAGACTTATCTCCCTTCCCAAAGTGTTTGGAAAGGTCTTGGAAAAGATCCTTGGTAGCCAAATTTAAAATTTTCTGAAGGAAAACAACCTCCATAACCAACAACAGCATGGATTTAGAAGAGGGAGAGGGACTGATACGGCGCTAGCAGTCATCACAGAAAAACTGGCGAAGATTGCTAGCCAAAAAAGGTACGCTGACCTGGTGCTCAGAGATGTGAAGAAGGCGTTTGACAAAGTATGGAGGACTGGGCTTCAGTTAAAAATACTAAGACTCGGACTAAACCCAAGATTAGAAAAAATCTATGCGACTACGTGACAGACAGAAAAGCATATTTACAAATATGCGACCATACTGGACCAAACTTCGAACTACCTGCAGGCGCACCACAAGGCCGGTGCCTAAGCCCCCTCCTTTACAATATATATACCCTCGACCTACCCGATCCGGTCAGGGAGGACACACTGTATGTTCAGTTCATGACGACATCTCTCAGATTATGACTGCCCCTTCAAAAATCCCGATCTCATGGCACAGATCACCGACAGAGAAATCGACCATATCAACAGGTTCGAAAGAAGATGGAAGATCGCCACTAACACGCAAAAATTTAAGGTGATTCCATTCTTCCGTAGGAAACGAGCCCACATCGAAACCGATAACGCCCGGATTCCTTACAGTAACGACGGAACAAGACTTGGACTAAAGATAGGTAGTAAGGAATACGGTAGTCACGTTGCTCAGGCAGCAGCGCGAACGCGGGTAGAGCTTTCAAAGCTGTTAAGGTTCTGAAACTTAAACACGGCTAACAAAAAGAAAATCTACAACGCGCTCATAAGATCGAAGCTCCTGTATACACTAATACCTATCAATACTAGTTCCAAAAACAAAGTACAACTCCTCCAAAGAGTTCAAAACAAAGGTATACTCCTAATAACAGGCACCAGGAGGAGAGAAAGAAAGAGGCAGAAGGACCTTCACCAAGGCATCCAGTTGACACCAATCAACATGGAACTGCAAGAAAGAGCCCGAAAAATCTGGGAGAAAATTCCAATCAGACAGAGACACATCGAAATTCCGTTCGAAGACTTAAACACAAGAAGACTGGACTTTGTCAGTAGCAAAGCACAGACCGAAAGACGAGAAGACCCAATCTTCACATAAGACTAAACATAACAAATAATGGACTGCACAAGTTTGAACAAGAAGAAGAACCCTGAAGATACATAAACGAACAACAAGAGAAACAAAGAAGTTACAAAAAACACATACAAAGGCTTGAACGCTACAAAAACTACTATAAATTACACGAAACATAATGAACACACAACCAATTACATAAAAAACAAACAAGCACACAAATAAACATGCTAAACAATAGCAACTCAAACAAGAATCAAACAAAAAGAAGCAGATATCAGTACGAATAAGAACAAGAATATTGGATCAAGTAACAAAGAGAAGAACATCAACCTCTGACAAATGCCTGCGATTCCCTATCACCAGGGATTTTCTACCCCTTCTATCCTTTTCATCAGGGAAATCTATCCCTACCTATTTATCTTCCACTATTATATACATATATGCATACGTGATTGCATTTGAAATCATATATGTGTGTATATATTTTCCTTTCACTACTTTTTATATCCATTGTCCACTGTCCACCTAAATATACCTATCAGTACTAGTTCAAAATATTAGGTAAGACTCCTCCAAAGAGTATAAAACAAAGAAGTGCTCTTAATAACAGACACCAGGAAGAGAGAAAGAAGGAGGCAGAGGGACCTTCATCACAGCACCCAAATGACTCCAATTAGCATGGAGCTGCAAAGAAGAGCCGGAAAAATCTGGGAGAAAATCCCACGACATATGACGGACGAAATCAGACAGAGACACATCGACATTCCGTTAGAGGACTTAAACAGAAGAAGACTAGACTTTGCCAGTAGCAAAGCAAAGACCGAAAGACAAGAAGATCCAATCTACACATAAGACTACGCCTAACAAACAATAAACTACAGAAGAATAAACAACAGGAAGAACACTGAAACACATAAACTAACAATGAGAGAAACACAAAATATACAATAAACACATACAAAGGCTTGAACTCTGCAAAAAAAACTCCTCTAAATTACACGAAACAAAATGAAGACACAACCAATAACATAAAAACCAGGAACCACACAAACAAACATGCAAAACCATAACAACCCAAACAAAAAAAAACAAAAAGAAGCAGATAAGAGTACGCAAAGGACTAAGAATATTATAAAAGAAACAAAGAGAAGAACATCAATCTCAGACAAACGCCTGCGATTCCCTATCCCCATGGATTTTCTACCCTTCTATCCTTTTCATCAGGGAAATCATCTCTATCTATCTATCTATCTATCTCCCACTACTATATATATATATATATATATATATATATATATATATATATGCATACATGATTGCAATTGCAACCTTATATGTGTGTGTGTATTTTCCTTTCACAACCTAATATATCCATTGTCCCTTGTTATTCCAGGAGTAGAGTACTAGTAGAGTAGAGTACTTGAATACTGGTGAGTCTTGTTCATCATGTCTGGTTGTGGCAAAGAAGGAAAAGTTAAGAGTAAACCGGCAGGCGCCCTTGCCAGACATTCTTTTTCGGATGGAAAAGTAGACAGTTATCCGGAAGAGGAATAAAGAAGAGTACAGCTAAAGAGCCCCTTCGCAAGATTAGACTTGAAGCTGCCATCCCCAAGGGAATCATGGTTTGTCGATCAGTCATCCTCAGAAAGCTCGACCCCTTCTTCATGGACTACAGCGGTGAAGACATCAAGGCCGAGCTTTCTAAGCACCGAAAATGTTTGAAAATTTCAAAGGTGGAAAGTTGGCAAAAACATTGTCAAAGATATCTTCGTAAGCAGTGAGATGGTGCAAAGGGCTATGGAGGAGGGACTCCTGGCGTTCTACCTCTGGTTAGCTGCTGAGCAAATAGAAGCAGACGAGTTCGTCCAAATAGAAACCTGCATCAGATGCCTAGCATTAGAAAGACACCTCACGAGTGAATGTCTGTTCCAAACCAGGACACGGATGAAAGGAGTGTGCCTCAGAAAATCCACGCTGTGTAAACTGCGAAGAGGATCAGAGGGCCTTGGCCATGAGGTGGCAATCCGGGCAAAACAAGAAAAGTAAAAAAAAGAAAAGGAGGCAAAGGCAAAGAACTTCGTGGAGGCAGCAGCGGCTACAAGAACCACGGTCACCGAAACAAAGGTACTAAAGCTGGTGATGCCAAGTGAGTGTAAATAAATAATGACCATGGTCATCTACGCACACTTGGCAAACCTAGACAACCCCGGAACTTTTTCTGAAGAACTAAACCAACTACTACGGAAAAACGGTTTCAAGAAAAAACTGTGGTTTCCGCCTAATCTCCCTTCACAGGAAGTACTAAAAATACAATTTGTGGACGACCCAAAACAAAACGACACGACCAAAGAAGATGAAAAAGAACAAGCCGACAAACAACAACAGCAGAAAACCACAGAAGAAGAAATAACTAGAGAAGGTGAAGAGACAAAAAACAAAAGTTCCCAAAAAAGCCCAAAGAAGAAATAGCAAAATAAAAAGAAAAAGACAAAATCCCGAAAGGAAAAAGAAACAGAAGAACAAGAGTATAAACTTCACGGGGAAGAAGACGAGGACGACGACATCCTGGACTATCCCGGAATATTCCCCACGGAGGAAATAAACATCCTATTACGAGGATTCTTCTTTAACGCCGCTGACGTGAATATCAAGGTCTTCAGTGCTCTAGTGTGTAAGCCCCCGAAGGGTGTAGTGGAGGGTCTGATCGATAGAATTCTTCGCAGGGACTACAAATAGACCTACGAAGGACCGTGGGCGCCAAAAGAGATAGGAGGAATGTTGGCGGAACGCGCCATCCACATCCCGGACTCATGCGTGCACACCGTCAACATGTCAACCAATAAGAAAATTAGAAGTGGTCAAAAAGATTCAGAGATCGATTAGTGGAAAATATGTGAAAGTGAATAATAGTTAACAAGAATAAAGTTCAGTGATTAAGAGAAGTAATAATATAAAAAATTAATAAACAGAGGATAATAATTAATATTTAGTGGTTACCAATAATAAAGTTCAGTGATTAAACGAATTAATAATAAAAAACATCTAATAAACAGTGATTAATAATGAATATAATATTTAGTGGTTAATAATTATAATAAAGTCCAACGATTAAGCAAATTAATTTAATAAACAGTGGTTAAGCGAATTAATAATTAAAAACACTTAATAAAAAGTGGTTAATAAAAAATATAATAATAATAAAGTTCAAAGATTAAGCAAGTTAATGATAAAAACATTTAATAAACAGTAGTTAAGCGAATTAATAATAAAAGCAATGGTTACTAAAGAATATAATATTTAGTGGTTAATAATAATAAAGTTCAACGATTTAGCGAATTAATAATAAAAATATTAAATAAACAGTGGTCAATATTTTGAATATTTAGTAGTTAATAATAATAATGGTTCAGTGATAAAGCGAATTAATAATAAACAAATTTAATAAACCGTGATTAATAATGAATATAATATTTAGTGGTTAATAGCAAAGTTCAGTGATTAAGAATATTAATAATAAAACATTTAATAAACAGTGATTAATAATGAATATTTAGTAGTAAGCACAAGGATTTCGTGAAATTTGTAGATAAGACAACAATACATTAAAATAAATGCAGGTTTTAAATATTGTCGTAGAATTGCTCATAGTCTGGTCCAATAATTATTCTAGTCCTTGATCTGGACACACCGCTTTTGTTTAAGTCGATGGTATTGACCTTATGACTCAATCTACGATCATAAATATATATATATATATATATATATATATATATAGGTATTCTTTAATTCCTACTAAACGTGCAAGAAGCTGGTCAGAGGTGGGTTGTGCCGTAGCCAGGATTCTCACTATAAAAGTCCCACTTTTTACTGGGGGGAGGTTTGTGATTGTTGAAATCTAAGAGTGCATAATACAGGTTGAATAAATTAGCCAAAGGGATTCTTAATTAAAGTCTTGCCAAGGGTACATCAAAAGGGGGGAGCCACAAATAAAAACACGTACAAAAAATAAACTTTAATTTGCACAAATATAATAATTAGCAATAGTTAAACGGGCAAAATTAAGGATTAAATATTAAACACTGACGTTAAGCGTCTAGATTTATAATGACTCAATGGGAGTATCAATCACTGTTAATTAAATAGGTAATTTAAGAATAGAGGGACACTGGGCTTACAGATTACCATTAATTGTGATGGATTGGAGAGACGACTACTCAGGTCCAGACGGGGTGGTTTGGGTGGCGTTAACACGAGTTCTCGGGGAGAGGGGGGATAAGACGACGGGTTTGGGGCTGCTGGCTGCAGTTCCGGTTTGTTCACTCTTAACTGGATGTGACACTAACAAATAGTAACTTCCAGTAACTATTTGGATGTTCCTTTTCTTTCTAAAGTTACGTTGAGCCACACAGCGTATTCCTCTAGCCATAGACTGTGCGGGGCGGGATTTACTTCCAGAAACACTTTGAAACAGCGACCAAGTTGTCTCGGCGGCGCGTTGACAGTCGATACGTTACGGCAACGACTCTCTTTCAACGTGAGAGTTACGCGTTGCGCGAGTTGGTTTGAGACACTGCTCTTGAGGGATGAACGGCGATGTTATTTATATCGCGGATTGTGGGAAATCGAGAGAGAGATTCCATTTGCGACAATTCGCTTATCGCAGCGCCTTTTGGACAATCTCCATGGTATCATAAAGAAGGCAAATAGAATTTAGGCTTATCTGTGTGATAGGCCTTCTTTCGTCAGACTTCCTGTCGCCAGTTGGGGGAAGGGTTTGGTGAAGGAGAGAGAGGAGACGAAGTTCAACTCAAACGACAAATTTCTTTCGTTCCCACGATTGTCTGGTGGCATGTTAGTATGTACGTTCCATACCCTCACAAATATAATTCTCTGTCATGGAAAAATTTCCTGATTGTATAATTTAAATAATTTGACCTCCAGTATGTCCTGGAGAATTCAACTTAATTTATTATAAAAGATTAAAATAATTTTGTATAAATATAAAAAATATGACCACGGGTTATACCTAGAAAACCTATTTCTTTTCTTACTGTTACTTATAACTTTCTCTTCCCCGCTCAACTTTTTTTTCCACTATTAACTATTTTTGTAACACTAATTTTTACTATTATTTTTTCTCTCAAATATATCATTTTTTTTTATTATTCCAGACGGTTGAAGAATTCTTGGAATAAACAACCCTAATCTATACATCTCTTACCCGATAAAGGAGGCAAAGAAAAGGAGGCGGCCTAAAACACGCGAAAGTTTTCTTCACTTTCTCTACGGAGATTTTCTAGAAGACACTTAGAAGCTGCTCCTAGGCGACTTTATTTCAAACTACCCCCCCGTCCTTTCTTCACACACAAACACACTCCCTCGACGGAGTTACGAAGCTGAAATAAACTGAACTGCCATTCATTTGGTCTCGACTCCAACTATCTCGTTCTCTTAGATAGACATAATTGGAGGCGCTGAAAGCAGGTTTGAGGATAAACCCACTGTAGAACTCAGCGTCAGAGGCAGTCCGGTTAAGAGGTGATGCTGAAAGCTTTTGGGAAGAGTTCGCTCTAGTCCCTAAGGGTAATTTCCGGCCAGAACCACAGGGACAGACACAACCGTCACTGTGTTAGTTAGATGCAGCATTGATTACCAAAGCCCAGAAGGGGCGGGAAGGGCCGGGACCCTCGGATGGTGGTAGTTGATTCGATCACCACCCATCATTAAGTCCGCCACATGTCACCCGTCTAAGGGGCCTCTCCGAGTTTACTTATCATCATTCATCCCCCCCAGTTGGCCGTTTACATTTATGTAAGCTGAGTTACGAAGTAGAGCGAGTCACACCAAACGTACACAGAACACCATCGCAAGAAGAAAGGTAGCACGAACCATTTACTCTCGAATCAAGTCGCTACAAACAAAAGATTAGAGAGCATAAGGAGATTATAGCACAGAGGGCAATCGAAGGACAACACAAGCCCAGCAGAGAAATAGTATTCGGGATTGTATATATCAAATTGGGCATTGCCATAGTGAGACTGCTGGAGGTGCCTCGGGATATGTTGCTATCTTCTAGAAAGGAAAGGACATCGAGGCCATCACCAAAGAAAAGGCAGTTGAAGTCCTTAGAGGAATTGGGCTGCAGCCCGCCGTACCACCAGATATCCTGGCTCACAGGAGCGTGGTATGCCGGTGACTCGACCCATGGATCGGGCAACACTCAAAAGAAGAGATCAATGAGGAAATCCAGCTTCGACAAACCTGGGCCAAGTTAGCTGAAGTGATAAAATTCAAGGAAAGGAGGGACAACAGTGACCACACTCAGGTGGGTAAGGTAGTCTTTGCGGAAACCACTATAGCACAAAAGGCAAAAGAACATGGTCTACTCATGTTCAATGCCAAAGTAAGTGGGGACCAAATTGAGAAAGAAGAGTTTCTTCCTCCCCCAAGTTCAATTCTGTTTTAGATGCTACAGAATGGAGGAACACGCGACATAGGACTGCAAGAAGCCACTGGAAACATGCTCTAAATGCAAGGAAAAGGGCCACAACTGGACACCCCAGCTGACCTAAGCGACGCAACCTTGGAGGAGAGGAGATAAACGAAGAACTGGAGAGGATAACTACGTCGATACTAGAAACGGTTTACGAGTGCATACCCAAGCTTGGGTATAAAACACCTCCTCAGCCCAGATGGGCAGAGAAGATGAGAGACATCGCTCGTGTTCACAGGGAAGTGTACACAGAGATAAGACAGGAAGGTCCTAACCGACAAAGAAGCTTGCTTCTTCGGCGCCTAAGCACCGAGCTAAAAGAGGCTATTAACCTCCAACAAGAAGGAATATGGAACAGTCTGATAGCCAAAATCGTTAGCGAGCTAAACCTGGCTGAATTCTGGAGTCAAGTCAAGAATCTCAAAGGACTAACCGGAAGAACCAAGGCTCAAATAAAAGAGAACGGATATTATATAGAGGACCCAGCGGTTACAGAAGACAGATTTAGGAATTTTGGATAAAACGTCTTCAGGATCAGCCCATAGCACAATGAAGAGTTCAACCAGGAATTTGAAGGCCAACTGATCGAAGATCTGAATCAAATTATAGACCGCACGCACCTACAACATCAAGTAGACGAAGGCAGGGAGATGCCGGGATATGGCCGTCCCATAACACCAGAGGAGGTCATGGGCACTGTAAGAACCTTTGAAAAAAAGGCACCAGGCTGGACGGGTATCACCAAAAAAACTTGGTAAATTCCCCACAGCAGATCATTCAGGAAATCACAAACATTTATAATGCGTTCTGAATACGGGTTACTTCCTTGATGGTTTTAAAATTGCTAAAATAATCTTCATACCTAAGGGGGGTAAGCCCCCTGATCAACTGATCAATTACAGGCCAATGGCCCTGCTGGAGTTCGTTGCGAAAGTCTATGAGAAGCTCCTGGCTGACAGGCTTTAAGAAAAAGTAGCCGAGCTAGGAGCTCAAAATCCTCAGCAGCACGGGTTCTTCAGGGGACGAGGGACGGAAACCGCCCTCGCCCTCCCAACGAAAAATCTCGCATGCAGTAAAGCTGATATAAAATAAGTAGACGTGGTGCTGTGGGATTTAAAGAAGGCCATCGATAAGGTCTGGATGAGAGCGCTACAATTCAAGATCCTTAACCTTCAGCTAAACCCAATCCTGGAAAGGGTCCTTTGTAACTATGTCACGAAGAGGAAAGCCCAAATCTTGATTGAGGGCTACAAAGGACCCGAATTCGAACTCGAGGCGAGAGTTCTACAAGGCAGCTGTCTGAGTCCTTCGTTGTACATCGTGTACACATTTGACCTCCCTGCTCCAGTGAGGAACGAATCGATGTATCTGCAATACGCAGGTGACATCACACAAATCGTTAAAAGTCAATTCAGGAACGCGGAAGTCAAGCAAGGGCGACAGCTGCCGAGATTGATAACATTAATCAGTATGAAAAAAGTGCAAAATAAAGACTAACCACCAGAATTTAACAATAATTCCGATGAACCACCGGAAATTAGACGACTTCCTAGTTTAGAGTGAAATTTATCCGTATTCTAACGAGGGGAAGGTCCTGAGTTTACGACTCTACAAATCAGGATACAAGGCCAACGTAAACAACAGAGTCTGCCTAGCCAAAAGAGAGCTGAAGAAACTGTACCGTTTCCGAAGCCTCACCGTGCCAATTAAGAGAAACCTCTACATGGCCCTGGTACGCTCCGTCCAGGTGTACCCGGCTGTGATCATGCAGACGGCAAGTTGTAGCTCTCTCAGGACGATACAGAGGGTACAGAATAAAGCAACACTGCTTATAACTGACACGAAAAGGATCGACCATATTCGACAATCGGTCCTACATGATAGAACCGGACTAAAACCGATCAATATAGAGATCTAGAGGCTAGGGAGAAAGACATGAGACAAAGTAGAACAAGAAGTACTCCCAACAATCAAAAACAATCTAGAAATACCGCATGGAGGAGAATCGTCACTCGCTCGTTCTCTCTTAGTGGAGACACGGGATGGTTACCGCAAAGACATCCGGCCCTGGCACCATGGGGTCAAACTCGTAACCACAGCGCCTCGCCACTCGTCGCTATGAAAAGCCGAAAGGTTTTAAACTACAAGATCTCCCCTACGAGACTATATTTAATTTCATCTCAAGTATGAAATTGGAGACTCGTTTCTCTCAAGCTCGAAGGCCCGCGTGAGCCGAGGTAAGACTTGGTGAGAAAAACCGTTGGAATAAGAACCCTCCTGGGCCCGTCCACAAGCCCTCCCCCCTTCCTACCCCTACCCCAGTGGGGTGACGAGGTATAAATAACAAACACTTGGGGAAAACGTGGTAGAATACGTCAGTCTCCAGGCTACGAAGTCTCCAGATTGAGTCCGGGCTACCGAGACTGGACAAGTAGAATACTTGAGTTACCAGCCTATGAAGTCACCTGCAAGAGAGGCAGGGCTACCAAGGTGGCTAAGAAGCAGCTCATTCTCGAGCTAGTCCCTGGTTATCAAACCGAACGTCAAGTTAACTTGTTCAAGTTTAACTTACTCAGGTCGGAGAGACTCCTCCTATCCTGGTGCATCGTAAAAGCCAGGAAAATTTCTCGCCCTTGAGGAATTACGAAAAGAGGAAAAAGGCTCCACCTCAGCTCGTTACTTGGTGGCCACACCAAACTCATAAGTTAACTTGGTTGAGGAACAAAGTTCAACTTATTCTCGTCAGAGAAGCTTCCCTCCTCTATCCTCACCCTTGAAGAAGAGCCCGCCCCCCCGAGTACAATCCTCGCCCATGAAGAATTACGTAACGAAGGAGAAAAGCTCCTCCTCGAGCCCGTTACCCGGTGGTCACACCGAACTCTAAGTTAACGTGGTTTAAGAACCAAGTTCAACTTACTCTCGCCAGAGAGACCCCGCCTACCCTGGTGCCTCCTAAATCACCGTGATAGTTCTCGTTCTTAAAGCCCCTTCCCCCTGAATACCGTGTGAACCCCCATCTGCTACACTCGCCAAAGTACCTCGTGATCTCGACCACCTCCATCAATATCTGGTCGAAGCACGCGTCAAAGGACCTGCCAGATTCCTGTGGTGTCTGGGGCTCATTGAGTTCAAGGTCAGACTCAAACCAGCCGCCAGAGCAACTAAGGTATTTAAACTCCAGTAGAGACAATTAGCCTAATTCTTGTATATTGAAGTGTGTATCAAATTTAGCTATTTTTTAGAGGGTCAAATTAATTGAAGTAATTATTGTGTATTTTAATATTCGGAGTATTTCTGTCGTTCATGTTTAGGTTTTGTGTAGTAAACTTGTTAAATTTAAAATATAAGTTTATTTGGGGAATTTATGTGCGTTTCTCTATATCCTTACATGTTTGGAGCGGCTCTTCTTTAAAACAACAAAATTAGCACTCTTAGATCAAAGCCTACTTCATCAAAGAAGTACTTCACGTTCCACAAGGTATACCACGACAAAAGTGGTGTCTTGTGTGATGTGATCAAAAAGAGCCATTCTGCTACAAAAAGTGGTGTCAGGTGTAGGGTCATAAAAAGGACCATTCTCCTACACCGCAACACAGACAACGCACAGTAGAAAGGACATTTTTATTCCCCAGCAAAAGAAACTATGCAAAAGAGAATATAAGACCCATCTACACCTAACTATATACAAAAGGCAATAAACTTTAATAAAAAAAGGTAAGGTGCCCAAATTAAATTTTGAAATAATTGATTAATCAACAAAATTAACCAAAATAATAATAAGAAAAGGAAGATAAATTAACTAAAATAACATAAACGTAAACGAAAAGAGGCGAAGTGTCTGGGAATAAGATTCAAATTGAAAATAATAAATGAATTATTAAATACAATGACAACAAGCATAGCTATAATCTAAGTAAAAAGAAACAGCGAAGTAATAAATAATAAAGTACAAATAAAAGAGGCAAAAATGCCCATATGAAACTAGAGAATAGTTAGCAAAATAAAAACCATTTGAAAGGCTTGAAAGCCACGACGGAGGAACTTATCAATGAAATTATATATATATATATATATATATATATATATATATATATATATATATATATATATATATATATATATATATTTATATATATATATATATATATATATATATATATATATATATATATATATATATATATATATATATATATATATATACATATACATATATAAAACACAATGGAAGAACCTGACCGTCATCGACGGTCAGCAACATTATTGACAGAGGCAAAATAATTTTTCAACAAAAAATGAAGAAAGTATGCTAGTGATGCCCTCAACACCAAAGCAAACTGGTAAACAATTTCACACCTATGAAAACCTAGCACACATTTCATTACGTTCATTAACTTGAACTTGAACTTGAACTTGAACTTGCTGTTATTCCAAAAATGAACATAAGTATGACGATCAAATGTATCTCAATCCTGATTGGTTGAATTTTTATACTATTATGAGTAAATGAAATGACTATTTATATAGGTTATTTTTGTGGAGAAAAACGGTCAGAAAAGTTATCATTATTATTCAAAAAGAAAAGTGGTCATTGCTGTTCGCCATTTCAAGCTTATTTCAGCTATTCAACTAGAAATAAATAAACCAGCTATATATATATATATATATATATATATATATATATATATATATATATATACAGGGTGTTTGCAAACTAATGCTACATACTTTGACAGCAGGTATAAAAACCCAAAAGAACGACTTTTACAAGCATAAGTAAATGTCCAAAAATCGATCGTTTTCGAGATATCAAATCATAAATTTGAGTATAGTAATACTACCTCTGAATGGGGCAGTCCTCAAAGTAGTAAGTGAGGGAAAAACATTTGAGTACATACTTTATTATGGAATTAGAATTACAATAGGTGTTCGAATTCTCCTTTCTGTACGTCCTTGCAGGTCTGGTACCTACGCAGAAGCCTTTCCCAAACACGATCAAACACTGGTGTATTGTCCACAATGAGTCCTGCATTGTCGACTATCCTTCCAACAAGATCTATCACTGTCTCCACTGGGGTTTCATAAATTAAACTCTTCATGTAGCCCCTTTTAGAAGTCCAATGGTATAATATCTGGAGACCTCGCTGGCCATGACACTGGCTCAAAGCGTCATATCGCTCTGTTCTGAAAAGTACGGTCTAGATATTGTCGCACATCCCTACAGACCTCCAATATTGACGATTCGATATCTCGAAAACGATGGATCTTTGGACTTTACTTATTCTTGTAAAAGTCGTTCTTTTTTGGTTTTCATAGCTACTGTCAATGTATGTACCATTAGTTTTCGAACACCCTGTATATATATTTGAGCAGAAGATTCTCTTCGTGACATATTTTATTGAAGGCGACTGCGAATTCAGCATTAATAATTTTCTTTTCGAGTCTCTCGATTTTCTAATATTCCGCTTTTGGTCGTTGGTTAACCCGTGTCTAAGCTCGCCAAAATTCATTACAAAAACGCTGATGAACGAGGGCAGTAAAATAATTCACTGGATAAAACGAAACATCTATTGGCCTAACGCGTTTCGATACACTCCTGTATCATTATTAAAGGAAGGTAGAAATAATATAAGGAATTAAAAACATGGCTATATATATCGGGGTTTAAAAGTTAATAATTATACGAACATATTGATAGGGAATGGAAATTTTTAAAAACAAAGGATTAAGACGGCTTAAAGAGGCCAGTTTAAAAATAGGCACAGGATTAAGATAGGCGGGGATTATTACTTGATGCACGAGGACGCGAGGAAGGCAGGGTGAACTGTGTGTTTGTTTGTGTATTTAATTTGGGCTGTTTTTCTTTTATATAGAGAGCTTCTAATATGAGTAATTGTTGGCGATTTGGAGCATATGCAAGAATTTCGGTGTTATTTTCGAGTGACTTCCGGTCCAATTGTAGTTGATTCTTCGTGTTAATTTTGTTTCTGTCATTCCGATATATGAATGAGGTAGGAGCTCACAGTCCCCCATTTTTCAAGTGTATTCATATATTAAATGACTTCTTTGTTTAGGTGTTAGGGTGGGTGTATGGTTATTTTTTAGTATAAGGTTAGATATCCGTTCATTATTGTAATAGATTGAATGATACGTTGTTTTCTTTTTGGGTTGGTTTCACTCCTCTGTTTATGAGTTCCTTGATTACTCTTTATCCTAAGGAAGCTCACTGATCACCTTACTCAGCCTACGAAACTACCAGAAAAAAGAATTCGTTACCAATACCCTAGAATTTCACCTATGCATGTCTCCAAATTCACTACTGTTTAGTTAAAGTCGAAAGGATTTGTAGATGACTCAATCACGGATTAGCTTCTCAACAGTTGCCACTTGTGAAAAGCTCTTGAAGAGTGATGGTTACGCAGAGGGCAGGCGAAAACAAAATAAGCCGTTTGGAAAGCCATCCAAAATGCTACATAGTATATTCTTGTTGATTGAATGAAAACTTTGACTTCATCATTAGATAATAAACTGTTCAAAGATAACCAGAAGATGTATTCCTTTATCCAGTAGCTCTTCAACGTTTCTTATTTACAATTTTATTTCAGTGTATTTATTACATTTACTTCATATTAAGTTTTTTAAACTTGATATACTCTGTTATTATATGATTTGATTATATACTAAGATTGAAATCTGTAGGTATTCTTACTTATTAACAATCTGATAATGATCTCTTGACAGTTAAAAAGTCACCCCCCAAAAATAGGTTTTAATTTCCTCTAATATGGCATTTAAATTCAATATATTTAGATTATATGTATGTTATCCTCACGCTTCTCTAAACTCCATATAAAACTTACACAAAATTACAGGTGTTTTAAGAGAGCCTTGGCTACTTTAATTATTTAAATATAATCCCTAAACACTTAAGAAAAGTGAGTTGAGGGACTAGGTGCTAGCTTGCATGCTAGTTGTGTTAACATAACATAACATATAACATAACATAATTTCATGGATGACAAAAGCCACAAGGGCCTATCATAGGTCATCCACATCCGTCAAAACCCACCCACAAGAAGCACCATCGCTAGGGGAGATTAAATCAAAGTCCCCCACAATATAATATAACAGATGACAAAAGCCACAAGGGCTCATCATAGGTCATCCGAGTCAAACGGCCTCTTTTTTTAAGGCACCCAAACTCCCAAGAAAACTACATCCAGAGGATTGCGTCCAGAAAAAAGGTTATCACCAATCAAGGCTTGTCAAGAACTAAATCATGCAGCTATAAATATATACAAAACTTAGGAACCATCACAACCTTTCCTTCCCATAAACTCATCCAACCTACTCTTAAATACATTTAAATTTGGAATAACTACTACCCTCCGCGGCAATTTGTTCCAGAAGTATACTACTCTATTGGTGAAAAAATATTTTCGTAAATCATTAATATCTTTAACTACTGCTGCTAATTTGGTATCATCCGCAAAAATTGACACTTTATTATTAACTGCCGCCCCAAGATCGTTTATAAAGATGACAAATAATAATGGACCGAGAACTGATCCCCGAGGAACCCCACTGATAACATCCTTCCACTCTTACTTTACACCATTTAGCACTACCCTTTGCTTCCTGTTTTTCAGCCACTCAGCTATCCAATTTGAAACACTCCCACATATCCCAATCATTTTTAATTTATGAACTAGTCTCCTATGTGGTACCCTATCAAATGCTTTACTAAAATCCAAGTAAATTACATCTACATTGTCTCCCTTATCTACTTGATGTGTTACGAACTCCAAAAAGTCTAGTAAATTAGTAAAACATGATCTACCTGATCTAAGCCCATGTTAAGCATCGCTGATTAACCCCCCTCTCTCTAGATGTTGGCAAATCCCTTTTTTAACTATTTTCTCAAAATTTTACAGACTACAAGAGTTAGGCTAACTGGTCTAAAGTTATTTGGATGTTCTTTACTACCCTTCTTGAAAATGGGGACTACATTCGCTCTCTTCCAATCAGCGGGTATTTCTCCATATTCCAGTGACCTAGTATACAACTTCTCCAGGGCAATTGAGATACTTTCTAACCCTTCTTTAAGTATCCTAGAATGAATATTATCAGGGTCGGAGGCCTTGGTAGCATCTATTTCACCTATTAGTCTTTTAATCGTCCTCCAATCCACACTAATGGTAGTAAACACCTCTTTCCCTGACCCATGAGTACTATACAAAAGACTATTTAGTTTCTCCTTTGTAAATACTGATGCAAAATGACCATTTAGTACCTCAACTATTTCCTCGTCAGTTTCTCTCACAACTCCTTCATATTTTAAGGGTCCTATTTTAACTCTGCCAGACTTGTTATTAATTTTATAGTAACTAAGGAACTTTTTAGGATCTTTGTTGCTATCCTGAGCTAATTTAATTTCTGACACCCTTTTGTTCTTCTTTATAATCTTATTTGACTCATTCCTATCCATTCTATAATCACTTAAATTTGGAATATTATTTTCTACCTGTAATTTTTTGTATGCCCTTTTCTTCTCTGAAATTTTTCTAGCTATCTCCTGATTCCCCTATAATGGTTTCCTACTTTTGTTCCTAATGGCCTTCATTTGGATACATTGCTTTTGGACTACATTTATTATATGCTTGAAAGTATCCTACATCCCAGAAGCATTTTTACATCTGAATTCTACATCCCAGTCTACCAAATTTAGCAAGCTTCCAAGTTTTACATAATCTCCTTTGTGAAAATTTTGAACTTTTACAGCATTCTCGGTTATTTTACCCTTCTCAATTCCCAAGTTAAAACGAACTATCAGATAGACACTATTTCCTAATGCTTCCACAACAGTCAATTCTTGAACTAAATGATCACTGTTAGAAATTACTAAATTTAATATATTGTCCCCCCTCTTTTGCTCATTAACAAATTGATTAAAAAAATTATCCTCAAAGCATTCTATGAAGCTGCCACTTGTTCTATCCCTACCTATCATATTTTCCAAGTCCACAGAGTTTAAGTTGAAGTCCCCAATAATATCTGCATCTGTTTCACATCCCTTACTTATTTCCCTTATCATTAGTTCATCTATATAATCAGTCTGTCCAGGTTTTCTGTAAAAAGCTCCCAAATGCACCATTCTATTTTTACTAAAACTAATATCTATCCAAAATGACTCAACTCCATCCTGCTTTATTGAAGTATTTAAACATCAAACAATGGGTTTTTTTTATATAGATAATTCTTCCTCCACTAATCCTACCTGTCCTTTGACTAATATACATATTATAGCCCTGTAAATCAAATTCACTTATAGTGTCACTAAATTCTATTTCATTGACCCATGATTCAGTAACACATAATATATCTATATTCTCATCGCTAATATAACTATATAGCTCATTCTTCTTGTTTCTAAGACTACGAGAATTTGTATAGAAACAATTTAACCTCCCTATCCCTGTAGCACCTCTTGCAACCTGAATGACCTCACCTCTATCGCCTTGGAACCTATTTCTGTTATCTGCCTAGTCCATTCTACTTTCAGTACTATAATGTGCTCCCATAATTCCCTGACCACTATTAGTATCTAGTTTCCCGCCTGAAAAGACCTAATAACACGATCATACTCCTCCCACAACACATCTATCCCCCTTCTACTCAAATGCAGTCCATCCCTCGCATACATTTCTTTCATTCCATCAAACCTATCCCACACATCCACAAACATGACACCTTCCATCTCACACATCCTCCTTACATAATCATTCAGCCCAATCGCACGAGACATCCATTCTACCCCAACATCCATTCTTGGAAGCACACCTGTCACAACACCTTTCATTCTACTTTCTTTCACCTTTTTAATCAACCTCTTGTACCTGTCACGTAACTTACATGCACCCACTTTCTTCACATCATTCACTCCTACATGTGTAATCACAACCACATCCCTTGCACAGCCAGACACCAGCTCCTCATACCTATCAGACAGATCTCTCACTCCAGCACCCAGCAAACACACCCTCAAACCATTCAATCTACTTGCATTCAGCTTCCTATCTAAATATCTAACTCGCGAATCACCCATCACAAGCACTTCAGTCAGAATTTTATCCCTAACCCCCACAGACCTCACTCCATCCCCACTCCTATTCTCATTCAAACTACCAGTCACTATACCTCCACCCCCATCCCCGTCAGTCATATCAATTCCAGTTTTTTCCTCTCTGAGGGCACTGAATCTATTAGTCAAGCTAATAGGTTCTGTGTCCCTCTGACTCACACACCTATTCTCCCCCTGGCTAACCACCTCATGATAGGTTTCCAATGGATTTGGAAAGAGCAGTGTGTTTAAATTAAACGACACAAAAACAGAGGGAAGTGAGAGGTTGAAGATAGCAATAACATTTTGTAACAACAAAATTTCACTTTTGTCTTGTCCTTGGGTTAAAAGTGTTATTCCCTAATTGTTTGTGTCTCTATTAAAAAAATAGTCAATTTTAATCCCCAAACTTTGTTTTTGTAGGTAGGACATTTGTCGAGGTATGCCTGTGAAGACTCGCTTGGCGCAAGGGCGCATACACAAGCAGGGGCAGATAGACGACCCTAGGTTGCCTGCGTTTCCTTTGGGTTAATTAAAGGAGTAGGGGATCGCCTCCTTGATTTTTATACATAGTGCGATTTACGGTTAGCCAGGATTTATCTAATGGCTTACCAAGTTGCAGTTCAAAGGATACATAAAGAACAAGACCCTAAAATATAATTTCAATATATATATATATATATATATATATATACATATATAATAAATGGGGTAAAATATATGTATATATATATATATATATATATATATATATATATATATATATATATATATATAAAGGAGTGAAAAATTACTCGATAAAGATAGTTAATTGTGACAATTTATAATATGACAGAGTTAAGCGGGAGGAGCAAAATTAACGTTAACTCGAACAAGAAGTCTTTTCAAAAGTGGATGTGGGTGACGATTCACGGGGTGTAATCAGGGGATTACAAAACAATATCACTTTACCTTGAAGCATGGTTGTGATCTGAGGGGGAAATAACAACGGCACAGGTCTTCGAGAAGATACTTCGTAGATGGGGGTTTTGAGTACTTATTGTTCAAGAACGAGATTTTCTCTGCTCCAGAGAGATGGAATCTCAAACACGAGACTGTTAGGCAGTTTGGCTGGAAGTCTCAGACACGAAGGAACGGAAGTCTTGAAGGGGGTCCGAGATGTGGGGGGCCGCACAGTTTTCTGGGAAGAAGATGGCTCGATAGCTTTCCTCTGAACAGGCGCCAAAGCTTCACGAACGGAGATCTGCTGGTGAGATCTTCACGCCAAGGTACGACTCGAACGAGGATTGCAGGACTTCGTGGTGAAACAGACAAAGCGGTTTGGACGGAGGAACTGGCTGAATTTCAATCTCCTCGAGGAATAGCGGACTCAGGGTTAAATAGCCAGATCGTTGGTCCGATAGATAGCCACAGGGTATGGCCGTCCCTAGATGATTCTCGACGTCAGTCTATGTAAACTTACTTCGAGATAACAAGTCGGATCGGAGAGAGAAGTTTGCCTCATGATATGGCCGTAGGGTTAGTACGGCTGCGCTCGGCGTTATCGCGGGAAAGGGGGGAGCGAGGGGCGTCCGAAAGCAAATACTGCTGAGTCGGGTGACTCAGTGCTGGACTGCTTCCTTCTCAAAGATTCTAAACTTCCCATGCCAAGGAGCACGTGGTTTAGAGAAAAGGGGCTAAAAGAGGTATACCGAGGGGGTTCCTTTCACGCTGATCCTTGGAGGGCATCCCCTCACAACATTGAATTTTTAATTTTTTTCCAATTTATGGTAAATAATATTACTTTGATGCAAATAGTAAAAATATATAAAAAGTTACTAGGGTTATGTTTTTTTCGGTTATGATGTAAACATGATATACTGTATCTAAGAAATAAAGAAACAGTAATACAGTAGTAATACCTATTATTTCCCTTATATTTTGTTTTTGTGACCTGGACAGCAATGGCAGTTCTCCTACATTCCACATAGTTTCAGCATTAATTTGGTGAAAAATTAATTGCATAGCTTTCTAGAACTTTCGACAATTTTTCATATGCTGAAGAATATATATAACATTCTGGAAACGTAGATGACTGTATAAATACAAAGAATGTCTACTCAACAGATTAGTTTAACTCTAGCCGTCATGGCGCAGACATCGTCACGCATCATTGATAGAAGAATTCGTAAAAAATGGAACAAGAGTTTTTAAGCATCCGACAGGCGAATTTTGTTATTTCTGCGGCGAATTTATTAAGACAAGAGCGAAAAGGTACTCTTTAGAGAGATCTGCTAAAATGTAAGGGGCCTACAAGACGTATTTCGGCATACCAGTCGGACATAAAGACAAACCATGGGTACCTTATTTACATATCGAGGTCTGCAAAAGAACTCTGGAAGGTAATATATATATATATATATATATATATATATATATATATATATATATATATATATATATATATATATATATATATATATATATATATATATATATATATATATATATATATATTATATTTATATTTATATATATATATATATATATATATATATATATATATATACATATATATATATATATATATATATATATATATATATATATATATATATATATATACATATATATACATATATATATATATATATATATATATATATATATATATATATATATATATATATATATATATATATATACATAATGTGTTTTGTTTACTTGGATACTAGATGTTTTTTAACTTTTCTAATAGCACTAAGTAAAAGGCATTCTTATATTTTCACAGGATGGTACAGAGGAGAAAAGAGGGCTATGAATTTCGCAATCCCACTAATTTAGAGGGAAACAACTGACCATTCAAGCAATAGTTCTGCATGGTGAAACCTTCCAAGCAAAAATACGCCTGTTATCATGTATCCAGACATTCAGTCATCTATTGCGCCGGTGCTACACAGTTATGAGCTTCCCTACCCACTTTTCCAAAAAGAGAGCAGCAGTTTTTAGAAATGAAAAGCAGTTGGGAAGAGGATGAAGTCATTGATCCAGATTATAGAGATGTGACCTAGCCGTGAAACTCATACTACGCTAACCAATAAGATCTCAATGACCTTGCCAGAGATCTTAGTCTCATAAAGTACAATCCTGAGCTTTTAACTTAGAGAGTCAAGCAGTGGGATTTGTTAGATTACAGTGTGCAAATATCAGGTCAGAGAAAGTGTCACCAGTGTTTTAAAAGCTCTCATACACGTCAAGATGAGCTTTCCTTTTGTTGCAATGTGACTGGTCTGTTTGAGACACTCGGAATCGCCTGTAACCACAACGAGTGGCACATCTCCATTAACAGCTCTCCCATGAGCCTCAAATCAGTGCTGTTTCATAACAGGAGCATATATCTATCTCTTTCGTTTGCTCACTTGGTCAAGCTTAAAGAGAAATAGAGCAGTGTCAAGATCTTGCTAGATGCATTGAATTATGAAGAGTACGGTTGTAAGGTTATCAGAGACTCTTAACTGGTGGCCTTCTCGATGGGTCTCCAAGGTGGGCCCACCAAGTTTCCTTGTTATTTCTGCCTTTGGGATAGCAGGGACACCGTCCCACACTACCATCAGTGGGATTTGCCATCAGTAGGGAGACACAACGCCAAATGGGAGCCTTTGTTGGATCCCCGAAAAGTACTGTTTCCTCCTCTGCACTTGAAATTGTGCTTTATGAAATAATTTGTCACAGCTTTAGATAAGGAGTTTGCAGCTTTCAATTATCTCCAAGATTTCTTTCCTAAGCTATTTTTGGCAAAGGTGGAAGCCAGGGTCTTCGTCGGTTCACAAATAAAAAAAATCATGGAGTACAAGGAGTTTCCCGAGAAGATCACTAGGACGGAAGAAAAAGCGTGAGACAGCTTTATCATAGTGGTTCTAGGCTTCAGAGTATCACAAAGCCGAAAAAAATTTAGAGCTTGTTAAGAACTTGGTCAGAAACTATGGCAAGATGGGTTGCAGGATGTCCTTGAAAATCCATATTCTTGACGCTCATCTTTATAAATTTAAGGAGAAAACTGGAGCGTACTCTGAAGAGCATGGCGGGCGCTTTCACCAGGATCTACTGGACTTTGAAAGCCGTTATCAAGGATCATATAATAAAAATCTGATGTAAGACTATAGTTGGAGGCAGATTCGTGAAAGTAATTTACCGTATAAGCGTAAATCAAGGAAACTACTCATTTTTAATATTTTAATTGGCTTACTTATGTAATTCTAGAATAAATAAATGCTATTTTTGTATCATGTCGTTTAGTTTCTACTTTATGCAAATAAAAGTTCAAATTCACCACTTCTTTCCAGAGGGAATTAGTAAATTTCATATAAATATCCTTATCCTGGACACAAAAGCAAAGTTTGAAATAAATAACAGTGTTTATTATGTATTCTAGACACAAGCAAACAGAAAATAACAGTTGCTACCCAAAGACAAAAATCATGTTACACTGTGTTATTTAATGGAGAAAAACAGCAGTATTGACGATAGAGATTTGGAATGTAGAAGTCAAACAAATGAACAACGGGCCTTTTTCGAACAGAGAAGCAGGAAAGGTTATTTTTTTCTGTGGAAACACAAGCGAGATAAGTGATGTGTGCCGCCGAATAGGAAGGCTATCAAGTGCAGGGAATAAGGGTCAGAGGATTTTTTTATATTTTTATTGTGCTCATCTGGCTGCCACCAGTCGCTGGATAAACAATAAATAAAAACGTAAAATATTTTCTATTAACTATATAGCAAATAATCTATATAAATTAATATGAATCGAAACAACCGAAAGAGAACACCCAGTATACTCTCAGTGGCAAGAGGGAATTCCAAATCGCATATGAAGTATCTTTTCGGAGAAGGGGGCTGGGAAATCTTCAGGGGCCATGATGGGTAGAGACTTTAGATCAGAGAGGAACAGAGAACCGAAAAAAGCTGGAAGGGTGTAGGAATGAGTTAGGCTAAGGAACTTTCATTTCATAGGTAAATTCTTTATTATCTCCTCCCATGTTCTTACCTGAGCATTTTTCAGGGATAAAATCTATCTGTACCATGTGCTAGGATACTAACTTAGCATCAACAAAAGTTTTCATTCTACTCTTAACTGCCTAAAAAAGATAATTTAAAATAGAAATAATTGGCTTAGAGATGATCCATGAGGTACTCTACAGAAAATTTCCTTCTCCTGTGACATTACTCAATTTAATACTACACTCTGCTTCCTGTCTTTCAGTTATTCAACTATACAATTTAAAACTTTCCCTCATTCTCCTACCATATATAATTGTTTTCTAACGTAATTCCGAGATTTTATAGTTTGTTTCTCATGATCTCCCTGTTCTAAATAATAATGATAATAATATAATAATAATAATAGTTATTTACAATGCGCCGTGCAGGGCTGTTAGCCTTCACAGAGCGCAGGTTGTGTATCTAGTGTAGAGAAAGTTTACAGGGGAGAGAAGGCAATTCTGAAGAGATAGGCTTCAGAAGACGTTTAAAGGTGGCAAGGGAGGGAAAGGATCGGACTTCGGCAGAATGAGCATTCCAAAGTCTAGGAGCAGAAACTGAGAAGGAACGACCGCCCATCAAGCACAGGACAGAACAAGGAGTGTTCAGGGTGGGAGCGAGGCTAGACCGGAGTGCCTGAGGAGTTTGACAAAGGGAGGGGGCAGACAAGAGATTAGGTGGAGCCTCGAAGTTTAGGGCCTTGTAGGTGATGAGAAGAATTTTATAGTGGTTCGGGAAGCGAATAGATAACCAGTGTAGCTCCTGTAACAGAGGCATTGAAGAAGAGAACTGGGGCTGGCCATTTCGAGCCAGGCAGCATAGTTTTGAACTAGTTGTGTGGAGCGAAGTGACGAAGAAGGGAGATTCACTAGAAGCGAATTGCAGTAGTCTAAGCGTGAGATGACGAAGGCATGAATAGCAGTCTCAAGGCTTCTTCGAACAAAATGGGATCTAACATGTGAAAAGTTGCGGGGGAAGCCAAGGGAAGACTTACAGATACGATGGATTTGCTGTTTTAACGAGATTTGCTCGTTGAAAATAACACCAAGATTATTGACGGTAACAGAGAAGGCGACATTGGTTTCCCCAAAGTTAAGGAAAGGGAAGAGAGCTTTAGATTTCTCCACCATCAAAGTGGTACCAACAAGAAAAACTTCAGTTTTATCGTGGTTAAGTTTGAGAAATTTGGCAGACAGCCATTCAATTATCGAGGTGTAGGCTGAAAGGAGCTTGGTACTTGATTGAGCGAAGGACAGAGGGGATGAAGAAAGATATATCAGAGTGTCATCAGCATAAAGGTAGAAGGACAGGCCCAAATCGCGAAGAAGGGAACCAAGAAGAAGTAAGTAGATGCGAAAAAGGAGCGGACCAAGTACTGAGCCCTGAGGCACCCCAAAGTGAATGTCCGCGGGCTCGGAGGAGAGGTTATTCAGCGTGATCGACTAAATGGGGGAGGAGAGATATAAGCGGAACCAAGCAAGTGCAGTGCCCGAGAGACCAAAGAAAGTTTGAAGACGATCAAGAAAGACAGTGTGGTCGATGATGTCGAAAGCAGAGGGGAGGTCTAGGAGGACTAGAATGGACGTACAACCCCTATCGGCAGCTATACGTGAACCGTCTGAAACATTAAGAAAAGCGGTTTCAGCAGAGTGTTTCGCTTTGAACCCCGATTGATACGTTTCATCGATATTGCAGTTAAAGATATGGTCATTTTAAGGCGAGAGAAAACCACTCTTTCGAGGATCTTAGAGAGTAATGGAAGCTGTGAGATAAGGCGATAGCTAGATGGGTTAGAGGGGTTAAGGTGTGGTGTTTTAAGGATAGGACGAATTGAGGCATGTTTGAAGGAAGAGGAAACCACCCCTGTGGCAATAGAAGTGTTAAAGAGATGAAGAATCAGTGGGAGGACAGCAAGGAGAGTTTGGTGGAGGAGTTTGGGTGAAAAGAAGTCGTTAGGGGATCCAGATTTGTTAGAGCATGAGATCAGAGGAGTTACTTCCTCAGAGGACGCCCGAGTGAGGACGTTAAGCGGCAATGGAGTATGGTCGGGGAGAACAGCATGGGATTGTTCAGAGGACTCGGATAGTATGGCGCGAAGGTTAATAACTTTATTAGAGAAAGATTTACAAAGAGTAGAAAGGTTGATGGGAGGAGAAGTGAGGGAAACGGGGCTAGGCGAAGAAAGACGACAGAGGAGACGAAAGATAGTCCGATGGTTATTCTTGCTTTCAAACAAAAGTTTGCTTGAATGAGCCTCACGCGCTGATTTTAATTTGGAAGAATGTGTCGAATACGCAAGGCGATATGCAAGTGAGAGGGAAGTCGTGTCCTGTCCACGGGCACGTTCATGGGCACCTGAGGACCTCCTTGAACGAAGGAGTTACATGGTGAACCAAGGGGCGCGGTGATGGCAGTTTGAAGAAGAAGTGATAAGTGGGGCGTGCACCTCAAGGTAGGCAAGTAATGATTGGTGCAGTGAGTTTAAGGTTTGGACAGGTTAAGCAGTAGTAGCAATAGGAGGTAGGGTAAAAACAACATAGTTAAAGAGAGAAGTAGTATCAATTGACGATAGTCGCCAGAAAGGAGTAGGATCTCTGGACGAGCGAGTAGGTAAGTGGTAAGGAATATACAATTTAAAATTGACCAAGAAGTGGTCGCAAATCGTATTAGAAAGGTCAGTTACTAATAGATTAGATATATGGAGGTTCGAGATTACAAAGTCAAGGATATGACCATGTATATGTGTTGGGGATGACACATGGTGTGTACGAAAGAAGAGGTCAATGATATCAATTAATGCGCGAAAAGTCTCATTGTGGCTAGAAAGATTGAAGTCGCCGAGAATTTGGAGAGAACCAGAAAAGGATAGGTCGGAGAGAAGGTTACTGAACTCCTTGAGAAATAAGGCCAGAGACGAGCTGGGAGGGTGGTTAAGAACCACAATAGTCAGAGCGGGCACAGCACGCGAGACATAAATGAGAGCCTCAAATGAGGCTAGAGGGAGGGGGGGATTCATGGAGAAGCATGAGTTGAAATCAGTGCGACTCCCTTTTGACAGTGATTCCGGGGCACATGCAGAAAAGAATGACCCTGAGGGGTTGCAAGGGCAGCGCATGAACCAGAATCAGACTCGAGCTAGATTGCTGTAAGGCCAAGGAAGGAAACACCAGCGCAAACAACGAGGTCATGGGCATACTCCGACTTATTGGTCAGGCTCCTAATGTTCAGAAGAGACACCGACAGCGCCTGCTGATGAGCACAGGAGGAATAAGGAGATTTAGAGGTGTTGGATAAAGGAAGAATGGTAGGGCGAAAGAGGTTCCTAAGGGACGCCGAAAGTCCCGGCCCCCTCCTAGTTGGGTCATTTCGGGGGATAGCAGCCCCCCTTTATCTTCGCGTATGTGGCTGGAGAAAGAGGATAATTTTAGAGTTGAATGATAGGATTGAGTTCCTATCATACATAGTGAGGTATAACGGAGGGAGCAAAGGCGAGAATTATGAAGAGCGCAGAAGACGGGAAAACTTAACCCTAACGTGACTCGTAGAAAGTGGGGGAGGGCTTGCCCAGGCGAGGCGTGGGTGTAGGGAGTGGGGGACGGTTAGCCAGGAAGGAAGACACAGAGCAGCATGTGAAAAGAAACGAATCAATGGAGTGACAAGGAAGTTGATATTGAAGCCGAAATGAGCAATGAGTTACAAGTAAAATTTGGTACTTGCAAGCGAGACTACCACTGAATGCGGAGCACAGCACTAATTAGTTGAAAATAATTAAATACAATGCGGTTACTATAGTTCACACAATGAAATTAACTAAAGAACACTAAGATAACAACGCGACAACACTAAATAACAGAAGAACGATGAATCAAGACTATTACAAACCATTGAAGTGAAGCTTACTGGTCTAAAATTATATAAGGAATATTTTATTCTCTTTTAAAAAATTGACACTAAATTTGCTATTTTCCCATCATCTAGTTAAAAAATTTTCAGCAAATTTAGACAAGGTTCAACATATGAGATTAGTTTTTAAATTAAAAATGCATAGGATATGTAGAAAATTAATATTATCATGATCAAAACCTTTTTTAAATTTAAATCAATCTAAAGTCATTTAATAGTTTATTTACATCATTGGTATTCGTCATCTCTTTCCGTGACTAAAAAGTATCATAAATAAAACTATTGTGATTCCCTTCTGTAAATACTGGAGCCAAATGAATATTTAATATATGGCGGGGGGGATTGGTTTAGATGATGAAAGAGTTTGGATGATTGGATCTCTTTGATGGTTACCAGATATATTTATATTCCACCTCGTTTTGTGATCGTCTTTGTTATTGCGCTCTCCATAAGATTGTTGCAAAACTTTGATCGTTAAACCGGATTTAGGTGATACGATAACGTTCCGAGAAATTATTACTTGACTCCAAAAGGTAATGGTGAATATTTGGGGGCTGGGCGATGAGCAGAAATTCTGATATGATTTTTCCTTCGAGCAAAATGGTGATTAAAACAAGAGGACTGCAGTTCTATTTATTTAGTGGCTTTGGGTAGCAAATAGAGGAAGAGTTCGAATTAGATTAATTATCGATTTCACGAGCTTATCTTTGACGATGCTTAAATACAACTCTCTTAATGTTCATGCTTTGGTACGATGAATGAATAGGACTCGTCTTGATGTAATGGGTATGACCCGAGCGATATGTGAAACTCCTCACCGAAATGATTTCTCTCGAATGATCTATCTCCTTCTCAATTTGCTTGTTTTATACTTGGACATATTTACAAACATACAGATATATATACATATACAATATTTTTGAAAACCTTGTATCTCATGAGAAAATATACTGAAACGGTGAAATTTGGTCACACGCTTGGTTTTCGTCTTCCTTAACAAAATAGAAATATAATATTGTGGTTGTAATTTGATGCCACCGAGTGTCGTAACGATCACGCTAACCCAATTTAAGGGTTTATTTTTCCAAACCGTAACCACAGAATAATTAGGCTCATTCCCAGTTTACCTTTCCATTATGACTTTGGTCTCTTCTGGAAATCAAAATGGGAATTGTTCTAAAATATCCTGTTACATGTTACAATATTTCATTTTAGTTTCTTTTTGTTTCGTTTCATACACATAAATTTATTTACAATGGCTGAGTGTACATATTACTACTTCATGGGTTTGTGTGTGCACATATTGTGTGCACCACAAATACCTCAACTATTTCTTCATTAGTATCTTTCACAAACCCTTCATATTTAATACGATCGATTGTATATCTGTTAGATTTGTTATTTATTTTTAATAAGTAAAGATTTTCTTGTTAAAATGTGCAAGGAAAACCACAAAAATTTAAGTATCATATTCCTAACATAAATGTATACTCCAAGATTAATTAATACATACTACTTACACAAATTTTCCCCAATTACCTACGTTGAATCTACTAAGTAGAGTTTGAGAGTGAAATTGCCGCAAGGCTCCGTGAGAGTATGTTATTGCCAATTTTTGTAAATATGAATGAAAATATAGTGGAGAACGAGAAAGATCTCGAGCAATAATAGTGAAAAACAACAAGTTGAGAAGGGTGATTGGTGTATAAAGTGTAAATAGACTAAGGTAGAATGAGTAAGAGATGTTTATGATGCGAAGAAGGGCGTGAATGATATAGTGTCTAGGCGTGTTTTAGGTGGTATGAGAATACAAGAAGAATAGACGACATAAACTGTGTGATGATTGTGCAAATAACTATTTGAGAAACAAAAGAGCTAACAGAGGAAGAAGGTGAGGATATTGCTCATGGTAGAGTCGAAAGGGGGGGTTTGTAAGGGGGAGCAAATGTGGCCTTCTTCCCAGGCTAAACGTTTAATGAACGTTATGCTACAACATATAGCACCAAATTACTGTGAAGTTCCAATTTAGCGTGGAAAAAAATGGTGAGCTTTATGTCAGTGTAGAATGAAGGATGCAGGAATATTATAATTATCTAGCATAGGTACCCAGCGTCGTCCGGGATAAAAAGTCCTGTCGCAAATAAATACAGATGCCTATTGTTTGAAATTCTTATATTGTGGCACAAAAATAACTTTACTTGCTAATTATTATTATCTGTAGAGTGAAGGCAGATTCATGAGAGTTGCGTACTTTCCCTATCATATAATATTATATAATATAATATCATATAATATACTTACAATAAGTAAACGTTTCACCGCGCGCGCCCGGCAGTTTACGCGCATGCGTGAATGACCGTTAGTTATGAGCAAACAACGTTGTGGTGCAGGAACGGATCGAGTGTGTTATAGATTCAAATAAATAGCCCATTGGAGGTCCTGTTGGTCTTCGTCCACTTCTTCTACACAACCACTTCCTACTCTTCTCCCATTTTCTTTAGAATATTTTAAAAATATTAGATATCCATAAAAGATTCATATTCTATGACAGAATTTCATTTTCTATTAGAATTTTATCGTAAACGTCGATATATGGATTTAACATCACAATTATTTTGTTAACAATAGCATTAATTACATTGACATCGTTTTAAACGGTTAATTTCTTGTTTCAGCAACATCCTCACTCCAGCATAAAATTGAGGTTTTTCCTGTCGCTCGATGTGATTATTTCAAATTTGGTGTGTTTTTTTTCTTTCGCAAATCAACATTTTATCATTTTTCCCTTCCCCAAAATTTCAAGTCTTCTATAATCATGAGAAAATCAAGACGACTCGGAGAATTAGGCTAGCTAAATGTGCATAATGAATAATTAGCGATTAAAATAAGTACAGAATTTGAAAAAAAAACCGTCCACGATGCGTGGAAACCTCAAATTTTAGGCCGTGAGTCAAATATGTTTGAAATTTTAAGGAAACGCAAGACCAAGCATACGCGATATCGCACCGACAATTTTTAAGTTACATTTTGAGGTGTTTTTTTTTATTCTGACATTTTTGAGATCATAGGAATAAGAAAAAAATCCTCAACGCGAATAGAAAATTTGGTGAGAGTGGTCACCCATGCGTGCAGTCTACATATATCAGCTAAGTGCTGCTTGGTTTTTGTTTTCTCTCGGGAACCTAGAATTATACAACAGTGCAAGACAAACCATTTAAATAAATATATATATAAACAATAACCACTGTTGAAATAAACTCTTAACCTTTAAAGCTAGCTACGCATTACCTACCACCGTAGTCTTGTGGCGATGAGATGCTATTTTATCCGCCTCGTTCGTATAATTTTTTATAGGGGGCTCGTCACCTGTTGATAGGGGTGTTATAGGTTGCCGGTTTATAGTGGTATGCCGATTGGTTACTTGTTTACGGAAGGTGACCACTACCTTTAGGTGATGGGCGAAGGCGGATAAAGTCGTAGATTCAAAGAAGCAGATAGGAAAGTTGCTTCATATTTAGGCCAGCCACCGTCTACATATAAAGAGTTCCGAGTTCAGATCGTCGATGTAGGTTGCCTTCTACCCTCCTTTTTTAACCTTTACAACCATATTATACTATAAAGATCTTATTAAACATGCCTCAAAAGGCGGGGCAATGTTATTTATTCAATGACTTTTTCGTGAATTACAATTTTGTAATAAGTTCCGACCTTAAAAAATAATCATATTTATAGTCCGTCCTGAATGAGAATAGACTCTTTACTTCACTACACTTCATTTCGATACGTTTATTTATTCATTCATTAACATTTAGTCTACTTCTCATTCCGGCTCCTACTCAAATGAGATTCATTCCCCGTTAAGCCAGTTCATCTTGCTCCCCAAGAATAAGAGTTCTGATTCACTGGAACTTTTTCATCGATCTCTCCAACTAATTGATCGTGCCTAAGTGAATAATGGTGTTAAGTTATTATTATAATGCCTTGTTGTCAAAATTTAAAGAGATTAAATCACGTTGCAGTAATCAACTTTGCGTTTCCTTTACTTGAGTGTCAAGAGAGAATTCGAGGGGCCGTGGCAGATTCACTGGGAACGAGAACAACAATAACGAAGAATTGAAGGTTTGCCCTGAGTTTGTTCGGATACCACAACAATAATTGTGACTCCGTCAAATGACCTCAAAATTATCATGCATCATTCTTTACTAAAACTTGTGACAAAATAATTCTATTTAACTTGAATTATTACAACGAAACTTGCAACTCCGAAGAATTCACACGCAACCATCACCATTGATAACAATGTAACAAAATTTCACCTTTTTCTTGTTCTTGAGTTAAAAATGTCGTTTCTCAGTTGTTTGTAAGTAAAAAAAATGAAAAAGTCAATTTTGATCCCCAAACTTTTGTATTGTAGGTAGAGCACTGATTTTCTAAATTTGCCACTTTTAAAATAATCATAGGGTATTATTTATTTCGATAAATAAATGAAAGAATATGAAAAAGTGTAGGCTTTCATTTTTTAAAGCATGGTAGAAAATTCTAAATATTATTCTTTTTAAAGCATTGGAATGTTTTATAATAAGATTTATTTAAAGGAAACATTTCAAACCATTCTAGATTTAATGAGAAATTTCTAGAATTAGTAGAATTTTATGAATTTTCAGAACTTGCCAGAACACCCCCCCAAAAAAACATCTAGAACCTTCTGGAATATTACTTCAGAAATATTTGTACAAGGATTCACAGATCTGTTATTTCAGCTCTAATTCCCATGGTGAACACATAAGAAAAGAAATAGCGTCGAGAGGATGCAATTATTCTCCAAATGCATTCTGTTACATCGGCGGACAGTTAGTCAAAACCTAGAGCACTGGTCAGTGTGACAACAACTTTGGGAATGTGTGAAGCTTAATAAGCATACTTTAGCATGCCATTTACGGACTAAGACAAACACTGGGCCCCTCATTATGTTTTAGAATAGTCTAATAGATAACTAAGTCAGATCCAGGGCAATAAATAGAGCTAAACCGACTGATAAACTTTTCGAAAGGTGGAGGAATTTTTTGTACCTGTTTGTGATCGGCAACTCACTGTCGTGAAAGTGAAGCATTCATTGAAGAATTTAGTACGTATCTCTATCCATATTGCTGCATATGAAATTACCTTTATAAAGTATGCTCTTTGACCAAAAACTACTAATACCAAGAAGCTTTTTTACTTCATGATGTTCAGTTGGAATCCACTTTTGCGGTCTCAAATTTCGGGTCACTACACTCGAGGCTATTTTACTGCTCAGCGTCTCTATAGGTTTCTATAACCCTCATATTTATTATATTATATGTAAAAAATAGTCGATACGTTAAAGCAACGACTCTCGTTCAACGTGAGAGTTACACGTTACGCGAGTTCGTTTGGGACACTGCTCTAGAGGGATGAACGGCGATGTTATTTATATCGCGGATTGTGGAAAATCGAGAGAGAGATTCCATTCACGACAATTCGCTTATCGCAGCGCCTTCTGGACAATCTCCATGCTATCATAAAAAAGGCAAATAGAATTTAGGCTTCTCTGTGAGATAGGCCTTTTTTCGTCAGACTTCCTGTCGCCAGTTGGGGAAAGGGTGGGGGGAAAGGAGAGAGAGGAGACGAAGGTCAACTCAAACGACAAATTTCTTTCGTTCCCATGATTGTCTGGCGGCATGTGAATATGGATGTTCCATACCTTCACACGCCTACCTATTTCGAGGAACATTATTCCGCCATGAAATAAGGAATAATGTGAAAATTAACTTCACCGGGGGAATTTGTAATTATCTTCCTCGACTCGAACAATTGAGTCGGTAATTTTAAGAAAAACTGTTTGGAATTTACCTTAATATCTAATGGCTACAAAATGCTACTGCTACGTCAGTTTCTCTAATTTGCATATACAAAACAAAACACATACGGAGTACAGGCAAGAAATAATTATTAATACAAAGAGATATACACAAAAAAAAATAATTGACTATTAATCGCTATCTGAAATTGGGTTTCTCGAAAGGCTATCTGCGATTACATTGTCAGACGCTTTTAGATACCTGATTTCATAATGGAACTCCGCTAGCAATAATGCCCAGCGCATTAGCCTGCCGTTTCAGTTTTTACAAGTTTTTAAGTAGGCTAACGGTCTATGATCAGTCTCTATGAGAGATGGACGACCTACGAGATAAATTCTAAATTTTGTAATCCCAAAAACAATCGCTAGAGCTTCCAGTACTACCGTAGCGTATGCCCTTTCGTGAGCCGCCAGTCAGCGACTCGCATAGCTTATAGGAGCGGGTTCTTGGTCCTTGTCATATTGGAGTAATACGCAGCCAATACTCAGTTGGGAGGCATCTGTCCTTACGCCAAATTTCTTTTGAGGGTTCGGCAGTTTTAAAATTGGGGCGGAGACTAGCTTCTCTTTGAGCTTTTCAAAGTGCGCTTCGGCGTCGGGGTTTCACTGGAGGGAGTCCGGGAGCTTCTTTTTTAGCAGATCATTTAGGGGAGCTGCTACAGAAGCAAATTGGGGTACGAAGCGGCGGTAAAACGATGCAGCACCGAGAAAAGACCGTAATTGCTCCTTGGTGCGCGGTAGGGGCATATTTAAAACATCCTTTATCTTCTCTTTCTGTGGGGCCAGATGACTTTCGCCTATTTTTAATCCAAGGGATCCTATGGATTTATAAGAAAAATGGCATTTTGAGGGTTTAATCGTCAAGCCATGATGCTTTAAGCGTTTTAAAAGCGGGAAGAGGGACAAGGGTTTGTTCGTTCCATGAACGTGTAGCCACATACACGTAATCAAAATAAAAAGAAACGTTTTTTAAACCGTCTATTACACGGCGCATTATGCGGTTGTAGCTACCGCAGGCAGTGACTATGCCAAAAGGAAGACGAGTGAATTCCATTAGACCTTTGTCTGTAGGAAAGGCTGTTAGTTTCCTCACTGATGCCTTTAGGGGGATCTTATAATAGGCCTTACACAGGTCTATCTCAGTGATGTAGGCGGCTCCTTCGAAGAGGTGTAAATTTTGGTCAATTAGGGGGAGAGGCTTGGCGTCAAACACTGTGACGGTGTTTTGTTTCCGAAAATCGACGCACATCCTAAAAGACTGGTCTGGCTTGCGGACCATGACTATTGGGGAACAGTAGTCGGACGTAGATGGCTCAATAATCCCTAATTGCAAAAGATTGTCGAATTCTTCGTTGAAAGCGTCTCGTAGGTGCACCGGTATGGGATAGGGCTTACATCGCACAGGTTCGAGCGTAGTGAGGGCAATATCATGTTCGAACTGAGTCGAGCATCCTGGTGACTCGGAAATGACGTCACTAAATTCTTCCAAAAGCGCCATCATTTGGTTCCTTTGGGCAGGGGTGAGGTCGGAATTTACATCCAACTCGGGGAAAGGTTCTTTTATGGGGGGCAGCTTGGACGGGAGGACGGGGAGGGGACAATCTTCGCCTCACTCTACGCAAATCTAATTAACAATATTTAGGGGGTTGTTTGGGTGGACGGCGTCAATTACGCTTTCTTCGTCGAAGGCGACTATATTGTTTATACAGGCCCATCTATGATACTTTTTTAGCATGTTTATGTGATTTAACTTATCACCTGCGGGTGTCTGTATAACGTAATCGACCCATCCGTGGGTTTTCTGAACGGGGTAGGGGCCTTTCCATTGGGAGAGAAGTTTATGGGAATCCGAGGGCAGTAAGAGTAAAACTTCATCTCCGGGCTTCAGATTTCTGTGTTTGGCCTTTAGATCAAAGTATGTCCGATACTGTTAAATATTAATTTCGGAATTTATGACTTCTATGTCAGAACACCTTTTTAATCTTTCCCTTAGTTCGAGGACGAAGGAATAAGTGTTCCTCAATTCTGGACACAAACATGAATTTGTCCATAACTCATTCAAAATACTGAGGGGCCCCCGCACGTTTCTTCCGTACATGAGCTCAAATGGGGAAAATCTATGGTCCTATGGGAAATTTCGCGGCATACGAATAACGCAACTGGCAAATATCGGTGCCATTTTTGGGGTTGTTCCATGCAAAGCTTCTTGAGGACGCTTTTCAAGGTCGCATTGAACTTTTCGCACATGCCGTTCGCGCTCAGATGGAAGGGGGTGGTAAAAATAGGTTTCATTTGGAGCAGGGTGATCACGTTTTCCATGAACTCAGAGGTAAACTGGCGGTCTCTATCTGACAAGATTTCTTTGGGCAATCCTACTCTATAAAAAATGGAAATAAGGGATTCAGAGCAAGAGATACTATCGATCCTTTTTAGTGCGACAGCGTCTGGGAATCGGGTAGCGCATTCTATCACTGTTAGTATTGGTCCGATGAGGTCGATGGTGACTCTCGAGAAGGTTCTCCAAAATGATTAGGGTTCTTTGCAGGGGAGCTGGGGCTATTCAACCTTTTGCAGTGGTTTTCTGGCACAAATTTCACGTTTTGCAGAATTCTGCAATATCTTTGGCTGCACTGGGCCAAAAAAAGTATTTAAATAATCGCTGAGAAGTCTTGTTATGCTGAAATGCCTGGCCATGGGACTTCCATGTGCTACTCTCAGGATTTGGTCTACATGTGTGCGCGGAATACACATGACCTTGGGAGGTGGGTCGGACTCATTTCGCGAGGTGCGAAACAGAAGGGAGTCGTTAATGATTTACCTTATGGGACGGTTCCATTGAACGATCACCTCTTCGTTCTTTTTGGCCTTTTCCCAAAGGAGTGAAGTAGAGGGCAGCTCTGCTGAGCTCTGATGAATTGTGCATTACTCGTTGGGACCTCTAAAGGAGCCTCTGGGGTAGAAAGGCGCGTTGGGGGAGAGGCCTCGCGGCTAGCTTGCGCTCGAGTGACGACAGCTTGAGTCACTTCACTCGGGGAGAGTAGTGGGCTCTGGCCAATGAGTACCGAGCAAAATTTGATGGGGGCTGCCACTACGTCGGCCCAACCAGTGAAATATTTAGACTGTACATGGCAGCGGATTACCAGGAATCTATTTTCTCGACCCAAGAAGTCGTGTACAATTGCGTACTTCTTATGTTGGGGGTCGACAGGGGGGAGCAATTTGTCTGACACGACAATGCATGTGCACCCTGTGTCTCTCACGAGGGTGGACACTTTACAGCCATTGATCAAGCTGGTTCCGAAATTTAGTCCTCCGGGGGAACTCTTGTTGAACAGGAGGTTCACTTGAAATTCCTGTGGGGATAAGGACAATAGGCATGACGTAAGCGCGGCCGGCTGTTCCGGGGGAAGGGTAGCGGTTACTTGGTGAACTTGTTGGCTCTGGGTGGGACGTAGGCTGGAATTCTGTACACATTTAGACTTATAATGGCAGGGAGAACCGCAGGAGTAGCATATAACCTGCTTATTCTGGTGCTGGTTATTGTAGGGGGTATTGAAGACTGGGATTTTCTGTCTTCGTGGGCTACAAAAGGCTTATTCTTTGGCCTTACCGGGACGGTGGTCTTTATCAATGGAGGGGGTTTCCTTTGTTGGGACTTCCATTGACTAAATTTATTCTTCGGGGACGGGGGACTATTCTTCCGGGTATCCTGTGGGTATAGGCGATGATTTGTCGCCGAGGCATTCTTGAAAGGTAGACGCTCGGCGGTCTTGCACGAATGCTTGGATCTCCTGGGGAAGGGTGGACAATAGCTGGTCTTTTAACATAAAGTCAATCAGGGCCTCATACTCCGATTCGACTTTGAAGGATTCTAACCAGAACTGGAGGTTTCCCTTCAGGATATATCCAAAATGTCGGTAAGTTTGACCGGGCTGGATTTTAGCCGATCGAAACTTAGCACGGTAGAACTGAGGGTTCAAGTTGAAGGCGGATAGAAATTCTGCTTTCAAGGTGCTATAGGCTATTGTAGCTTCGTGTAGTAACGAGATGATAATTTCTCTTAAGCGCGGACTGAGCAATGGGAGTAATCTCCTCATTCCTTCGGATTCTAGGGCCCATCCGTTTACCTCGAAGATCTTTTCAAAATGTGTTAAGTATGAGCACAAATCTTCTTCGTCCTTATATTGGGGAAGTTTCATAGCGGGGGCCTTGGGTTGATGATCACGGGATCCAACAGAACTGACTTCAACTTGCTCTCTTCTTAATTCCCGTTCATGTTTTCGAATCCTTTCTCTTTCTTCAAATTCTAACGCTTCTTTTCTTACTTCCATTTATAACCCTTCTTTTCTTCTCCTTTCTTCCAATTCTTCTTTTCTTCTCCTTTCTTCCAATTCTAAATCTTCTTTTCTTACTTCCATTTCTGACGCTTCTTTTCTTCTCCTTTCTTCCAATTCTAACTCTTCTTTTCTTACTTCCATTTCACGTGCTCTTTCCTCTCGCTGTTCGCTTTGAACGAATTCTTTTAGTTCCTGTCCTGTGAGACCGAGAGCTTGTCCTTGCTTGACGAAAACTTCGAAAGATTGTGAAGCCATTGCTGCTCTTGCTGAGGCAACTGGTGACTCACGAAAGAACTTACGCACCTGGTAAGAGAATTAGAAGCTATGATTGTTCCTAACCGATACAATCTAATAATTAACCCCAAAAATAAAGAATATTTTCCGGGCTTTGTTTTTGCTATCTGGAAAGGGTTATTAATGGTTATCATTTATATTCCTTCGGGGAATAGACTCTAATTATTAATATTTACGTTAGTTTATTTGGGCTTCTTTGGACGTTGGCAAGTTTTAGGCTTTATGAGTTCGCTTCCTCAAAAATTTAACCCCTTAAAGCTGACACCACTTTTATATATGTCGTAGAATTGCTCATAGTCTGGTCCAATAATTATTCTAGTCCTTGATCTGGACACACCGCTTTTGTCTGAGTCGATGGTATTGACCCTATGACTCAATCTACGATCATATATATATATATATATATATATATATATATATATATATATATATATATATATATATATATATATATATATATATAGGTAGGCTTTAATTCCTACTGAACGTGCGAAAGCTGGTTAGAGGCGAGTTGTGCCGTAGTTAGGATTTCTCAATATTAAAGTCCCACTTGTTACTGGGGGGAGGTTTGTGATTGTTGAATTCTAAGAGTGCATAATACAGGTTGAATAAATTAGCCGAAGGGATTCTTAATTAAAGTTTTGCCAAGGGTACGTCAAAAAGGAGGAGCCACAAATGAACACACGTATAAAAAATAAACTTTTCTTTACACAAATATAATAATAAGCAATAGTTAAACGGGCCAAATTAAGGATTAAATATTAAACATTGCCTTTAAGTGTCTAGATTTATAATGACTCAATGAGAGTATCAATCACGGTTAATTAATTAGGTAATTTAAGAATAGAGGGACACTGGGTTCACAGATTACCATTAATTGATGGATTGGAGAGACGACTACTCAGGTCCAGACGGGGTGGTTTGGGTGGCGTTAACACGAGTTCTCGGGGAGAGGGGGGGATAAGACGACGGGTTCGGGGCTGCTGGCTGCAGTTCTGGTTAGTTCACTCCTAACTGGATGTGACACTAACAAATAGTAACTTCCAGTAACTATTTGGATGTTCCTTTTCTTTCTCAAGTTACATTGAGCAACAGAGCGTATTCTTCTAGTCACAGACTCTGCGGGGCGGGATTTACTTCAGGAACACTTTGAGACAGCGACCAAGTTATCTCGGCGGCGCGTTGACAGTCGATACGTTACGGCAACGACTCTCGTTCAACGTGAGGGTTACGCGAGTAGGTTTGGGACACTGCTCTAGAGGAATGAACGGCGATGTTATTTATATCGCGGATTGTGGGAAATCGAGAGAGATTCTCCATTCACGACAATTCGCTTATCGCAGCGCCTTCTGGACAATCTCCATAGAACATAAAGTAGGCAAATAGAATTTAGGCTTCTCTGTGAGATAGGCCTTCTTTCGTCAGACTTCCTTTTGCCAGTTTAGGGAAGGGTGAGGGGAAGAGAGAGGAGACGAACGTCAACTCAAACGACAAATTTCTTTCGTTCCCACGATTGTCTGACGGCATGCGAGTATGTACGTTCCATACCCTCACACACATAATTGTCATCTTGATCCGTTATCTTGATGCTTTAATGTAATTGTTCTAGAGTTATAATTAAATGATGAACACCACATTTTCTATAGGATAAAAATGTAGTTTTTTTGGAATAAGTTATAATAATAAACTAAATCTTTCATAAATGATATCAACCCTGAAAGATAATAATAAGTGAAAAAAGAGAAAGAGTTTGGAGTGGAAAATGGTTTGGCCACCGGTGGGTCATACCGTAACATGAATTTGAAAGATGTGAACTACCGATTTCCAAGCGCGCGTTTTTTTGTCCCAAACTCTTCCTTAGATAGGCCTTAAAATACTCACGCTTTCACACATTGGAGGAATGGCTGTAACTGATGTAATATTAGAAGCAACCCAATAACAGAGCAGAGATTATTCACAATTTCTAAATTGGAATGAAAGAGTTAAAATTTCTTTCCTAAACTCTCTAAGGCAAAGTTAAAAGCTGTTGGCGTAGTTCAGAATTTGCATACATGCCTATTATTTTAAATATTTCTTCATACATGTCACAAAAGCAAAGCGTAAAATAAATAATGACAATTTCTATTGTTTGGTAATAAAAGTGGTTGTAAAATAATTTTACTGGACAGGAACAAAAAGTGTGTTACATAGTGTAATCACAGCAAATGGATTATGGCAACTACTACATTCGTAATTCTTTTACCTGAATTTCAAACCACTTTGCTTCAATCATGGTTTGATCCGATTGAATTACTATTCTCATTGGAAAAAGACCAAATGAATCTCATAATAAGAAGTCATTAATAATGGTATTACCATATCGAGTTATTGATGACCTATCATATCGACTAAAAGACCCAAATAGTTTAAGGCATCAGATTTTAAAAGCCGCAATATTAGAACGCTTTATTCTCCCAACGGCCCAAAAGATTAAACATTTGCCTCCTTCCTTTGAATTATACCATCTTCCCGCTGAGGAGTTTCTGAGGACATTAAAGGACACCCTAGACGATAACGTCAGTCTTCACATGCTCAGAGACTCATTTTGGGGGTGCCTTATCCCCACATTCAAGGAGATATTAGAGAGTGTCCGTGAACAATTGTCGGCCGTTGCTGCTCAAGCTAATAGCTAGAACTAGCAATGTAGAGTGACTTCCTTCACAAATGATCCTCGTCAATAATTCAGAGAAAAAAGGGAGACAGCGTTGACCTCCATCAAGGAAGAGTTAGCTAACCTATCGCGCGAGATCTCAAAATTGGAGAAGTCTAGAGGTATTATAAGGGACGCTATGCATCGGCTTCACGCAACTCTTACACCTGGGCGCAACTCTTCCCCTCTAGATAAACACCAAAGGTTCACAGCAGTGTTGTACGTATTATCGTTCTCTCTCGAAACTCCACATTTGTACAATATATATAGTCATGATCAAATGTTTTGAGACACTCTATTTTTTACATAAGAAAATTAATAGTAAAACTAATCAAACTATATTCTGTTTTAGTAAATTTCTATCATAATTTGAAGAGAGGATATAAAAGAAATTAGAGTACAAACCAATTTTATTAATAAATACAGTCAATTAATGCACACAGTCAATATGTACAATGGTTTCCCTTGTTCTTCAGGACTGCCTCAATTATATAATAATAATAAGTCTTTTGTAATGCGCTCTTCAAGGCCTGAGGCCTTCCCAGAGCGCACGTTGTGCTTAGATGAGAATGGAAATTCAATGAAAATTCAAGAGGGGGAGAAGGCAATTCTGAAAAGATGCGTTTTCGGGAGGCGCTTAAATGTGGTAAGAGAGGGAGAAGACCTGATTTTAGCAGCAAGAGCATTCCACAACTTAGAAGCGCAGATTGAAAAGGAGCAGTCCCCCAATGAGCAGAGGGATGAACGAGGAATATTCAAAAGAGGTGCATGTGATGACCGAAGGACCCGACGGACATGGCGTGGCGAGAGGGCAGAAGAGAGGTAAGACGAGCCTTTTTGTTTTGGGCCTTAAATGTGTAGAGAAGTATCTTGAAGTGAGTACGGGATCTGACAGGGAGCCAGTGCAGTTCATGCAGCAAGGGTTTCGAGGGAGAGAAGCAAGGGCCACGGAAGAGAAGCCAGGTGGCATAGTTCTGTACAAGTTGAAGGGGGCGAAGAGAGGAGGATGGCAGATTCACAAGCAGAGAGTTACAGCAGTCAAGGTGTGAGGTGATGAAGGCATAAACAGCAGTCTCAAGACTTTGGCGATCAAAGTGAGAGCGAATGCGAGAGAAGTTACGAAGGACAGATAGGGAGGATTTGCTGACATTGCGGATATGAGGCTTAAAGGAGAGATGCTCATCAAAAACAACACCCAGATTCCCAACGCAGTCAGAGAAAATGATATTATTACCGCACAGATTAAGCGAGGGAAAGAGAGATTTAGATTTTTTGACAAGAGCATGGGTGTCGATGAGGAGGATCTAAGTTTTAGAGTGATTAAGCCTGAGGAAGTTGGTAGAGAGCCAGTCAGAAATGGAGGTGTAGGCAGCCAGGAGGTCAGTGATACAGTAGGCAAGAGACGTGGGGGATGAGGAAACGAAAATTTGAGTGTCATCAGCATAAAGGGGGAAGGATAGACCGAGATTACGGAGAATGGAACTTAGAGGGGAAAGGTAGATACAAAATAGTACAGGACCAAGGATAGACCTAGATTACGGAGAATGGAACTTAGAGGGGGAAGGTAGATACAAAATAGTACAGGACCAAGGACAGAGCCTTGTGGCACTCCAAAGCGAATGAAGGTAGAGTCGGATGAAAAGTTGTCAATCACAACGGATTGGGTACGAGACGAGAGGTAAGAGCGGAACCAGTCAAGCACAGTGCCTAATATGCCGAGGAAAGAGTGGAGACGATCAAGTAGGACAGTATGGTCAATAGTATCGAAGGCAGAGTAGAGGTCGAGTAGAACGAGGATGGAGGCACAACCCCTGTCCGCGGCTCTTCGTAAGCAACGGACACATTGAGAAGGGCGGTTTCTGTGGAGTGACCTGACTTGAAACCAGATTGATAGGTTTCATCAATGTTACAGGCCACCATGTGACTGTTGATTCGTGAAGCAACCACTCTCTCAAGAACCTTAGAGAGGACAGGAAGTTACGAAATCGGGCGATAATTGGAAGGGTCAGTGGGGTTTAGTTGAGGCTTTTTAAGAATCGGGCGGATGTGGGCACGTTTGAATGAAGAGGGAACAAGACCAGTTGCAAGTTAAGTGTTGAACAGGTGAAGAAGCATTGGGAGGATAGCAGGCAGAATTTTACATAACAGTTTAGGGGAAAAAATGTCTTTTGGAGGGCTTGATTTCTGAGAACGCGAGGGCAGGGCTGTAAGCTCCAACGCGGTCACAGCGGGAAAAACGATAAGCGGCTGAGGCGGGAAGTCAAGGAGAATGGCATGGGCCGGGACAGAAGGCTGAGGGAGGAAGGCACGGAGGTTAGTGACCTTATCTGCGAAGAAATTCGAGAGAGTAGCAGGGCTAATGGGTGGGGAGACCAGGACTGGGGAAGTGAGACGGGAGAGCAGGCGGAAGACGGTACGGGGATCATTCCTATTATCAGTAAGCAGATTACGTGAGTAGGCTTCACGAGCAGATTTTAATTTCGTCACGTAGAAAGCTGTTGCAAGTCGGAATGCCAGCGAGAGAGGAGTCGTGTCTTGCCCACGGGTGCGAGCCTTTCTAAGGACTCTTTCATGGGCACGCATGGACTGCCTAGTACGGAGGAGTTCCATAGAGTACCAAGGGGCACAGTGACAACGGGAGTTTGAAGGGGTGACAAGGAGAAAGTGGGCATCAAGACAAGTGAGAACGGGCTGCTCCAAAGAAGAGAGAATCTGGTCAGGAGAGGCAGAAGCATCAATAAGAGGATGTTTGGAGGCTACATCATTAGATAGGGAGGGAATATCAATAGAGGATAGTCTACGGAAAGGCTTAGGATTATGAGACAGTTATGGAGGTATTTGGAATGGAATAGAGAAGTTGAAGTTGATCAGGAAGAGATCAGATATAGCATTGGACAAATTTGTAGTCGTCAGGCTGGAAATTAGACAGTCAGAGATTACAAGGTCTAAAATGTTTCCGTGAGAGTGGGTAGGGGAAGAAACGTGTTGGGTGAGGGAGAAGAGATCAAGGATTTCAGAAAAAGCTTTGAAATTAGGATTGTGGCCAGGAAGGTTGAAATCACCGAGGATTAGCACAGAAATAGTAGGGGAGAGGCCAGCTAGGAGGTTACTAAATTCATCAAGAAAAAGCTCGAGGGAGGAGCTGGGGGAGGGGCTATAGAGGACTAAGATAGTTAGAGAGGGGTTGGAATCAGATACATTGATGAGCACCTCAAAAGAAAGAAGAGAAGGAGAGGGCAGATTATTCAGAGGGAAGAAGGCACTGTGAATGAGAGAAACTCCACCACCGCGAGAGTTACGGGAGGTATGGGAGTGGACGTAACCATAAGGGGTAGCGAGATTTAAACAGCAAGCAGAAGGGGCCAGCCAAGTTTCCGTGAGTCCAAGGAGAGTGATGACTTGAGTGTTAACGAGCAGGTCATGAATGTAGTCAGCCTTCTTTGAGAGGCTTCTGACATTGAGGAGAGACGCTGAGAGAACGGGTGAAGGGGGAGGTGAAGAAGAATCAGAGCTAAGTGGGAGGGATTGATTCAAGTAAAAAAGTTTTCTAAGGGCAGGAGCTAAACGGAAACCACGTTTAGTCTGGCGGTGGGAACGAGAAATTCCCAAAGCATTAACGTGAGTCAGGGTGTTTTGAGAAACACTGGTAGCAGTTCCATTGAGGGCAAGAATCGTTAACCTATCAATCATATTTGCTAAGCGGCACAATAATGGGAGAAAAGCAAATTAACTATATGAGTAGAGTGGCTTAAGCAACACAATAACGGGAGAAACAACAATCGAGAAAAAATAAAGAGTAATCGATTAGTGTTAACAAATAAACTTACGATAGAAACAAGAAACGAGGGAAAAAAATAGTGACGAATCAGAATTAGCGGTCGGTGAGGGGGGGAAGGGGGAAGCGTGGGCAGGAATACAGAGCGGAGGTGAAAACGAGGCGGCTTGAAAAAAAAACACGTGGGTGTGAAAGAATCAGAGAGAAGAAGAGAGTCGAGGAAAGGGAAAAAAAATAATAAAAAAATAAATAAATGACAAAGAGTTACTTACTGATAAGATGAACATGTACAATAGCAGATCAAGCACACATCACATATTAGGGGGAACACAATTCAACAATACACTCGAGCAGTCGACACAAACGAACGAACGGAAACTGGTAACAAGTGTCTTACAAAGCTAAGGCGGATAAGCTAGTAAACAATACCTAAAAGCACAAAAAGCAACACAGCAAATAGTGAAAGAACAGGCAATAACACTGCAAAAAAACAAAATTAAAACACAGCACAAACGTGCCAGGCGTTATGTAAAAAGTTAACTTGAACAATAGCAGATCAAGCACACAGATTAGGGGGAACACAATTCAACGATACACTCGAGTAGTCAACACAAACAAACGAACGGAAACGGGTAACAAGTGACTTACAAAGCTAAGGCGGGCAGGGTAGTAAACAATATCTAAAAGCACAAAAAAGCAACACAGCAAATGGTTAAAGCACAGGCAATAACACTGCAAAAGACAAAATTAAAACAGCACAAACGTGCCAGGCGTTATGTAAAAAGAAACTTGAACCGTAGAAAGAGCCACAAATAAGCGCATCGATATAAAACCAGTTTTATCATCGCCCGTTTTGGGGAATTGCCAGATTACTGCCTCCGTTGAATACTCGTCTACGTGATGTATTCATCTCCTTACCATCCGAGGCTTCTGTGGATTATTCTACGCTTGAGTTCGAGCTACTGGCCGCCATTAATCGAAATCCGAGGAGTATAGGATTAAGTTTAGACATGCTAGAATTTAGTCTGGTCAAACATACCGTAAATATGGCTTTCTCTTGTGGATACATCTCCAATTCTGGCTAGATTCAGCACAAGTGGGAAATGATTTTGATTCTCTCATCGACTTCATCCTTAAGGGCCAATTACTGTGTACTCTGCCCCCAGAGATACGAGCATTTGTCAAGGACAGGCAAGCCGCTACGTTCAATGGGTGCGTGGAGGTTTGCGGATCTACATGCTTCCAACCACAAACTATATCCGTGAGAGTTTAAAAAGAACCAGCCCTTTTATCAAAAGAAACGTGGGTATCCCCAGAAACCCCAGCAAAATAACCACCCTAAATTTGTCAAGACTTCGGATCCCCCAAACCCAAATTCTTTTCATCTAAGAATCAGAGAGAAATTAAGCCCCTAATTAATCTAAACCCCTCGTCCTCGTCAGAACCCAGAAAATCCTTTACATGTTTTAATTGTGGTACCCCAGGTCACATTAGCTGCCATTGCCGCCAAAGTTTTAGGCTTGGGTCGTCCTCAAGTCAACAAGTGCACAACATCACCGCATCTCTCCCCCAAGAACAACTTCCTGCTTTAGCGCCTCCTTCGTCCACATCGAATTCCCTTGACCAACAGGTGAACTTTTTGTTTAATAAGATTTCTCCCGGATGATTAAAGTTCGAGACTGGGTCAGTAAATGGTTGCCGAGTCTCAATATTGGTATGCGATACGGGGTGCACCTGTATCGTCGTATCAGATAAATTGCTTCTTCCCAGTCAGCCCCCAGCACAAGAGGTTCGCGACACTCGTTTCCCCGACGGAGTTGCCTTCAGGAAAATTGACGGCATTTCCTGTGCAGAAGCCCTCATCTCCATTTTTCCTGAGTCGGCATCCTTACAAAAATCATCTCAGATCAACGCTGTCAGTTCACGCCGGAATTGCTGGAATACGTGGGCAAGTTACTCCTCATTAAACCCCTTTTTACGACCCCTTTTCACCCCTCCGCAAACGGAATGTGTGAAAAATTAAAAGGTAACTTAAAGGGAGTATTAAGAAAGTTTTGTCAGTCTCAGCCTCGAGAATGGCATCAGGGCCTACTAGTCGCCATCTTCGCGTGCCGAGAGATTCCTCACCGAACTCTGGGTTTTGCCCCCTTCGAATTGTTGTACGGACGTAACGTCCCAGGACCTATTAGCATCCTTAAGAAGCTCTTCACTAATCCCCAATTAGATGAAGTTAAATCCTCCTATGCCTATGTGATTGAGCTGCGTTAACGCTTAGAGAAATGTGCAGAGTTGGCCCGCTCAAACGCGGAGTGTAACCTAGAAAAATACCGGAGTTATTTCGACTTAAAATCAAAAGTTCGAAAATGAAAGCCTGGCCACGAAGTATTGTTATTACTACCCACAGAGACAAATAAGTTTTCTCCCAATGGAAGGGTCCCTTCCAGGCTATAGAAGCCCGCGGCACTGTTAATTACGTGATTGAAACTCACTCAGGCCATAAATTGTATCACATAAGCATGCTCAAGAAGTATCACCGCCGAGCGTGTATTAATAATATGGTGACCCTGGATAAAGAAGTAACCATGGAAGCTTTATGCCCATGTAAACCTCTTCAGGTGGTAAACACGGTGTGCGTAGAGTCGGATAACGAATATCTTCTACTCTAATTATCCTTCCAGTAAGACGACTCGTCCACGGAGTTAGATTTGAACCCCCATCTTGGCCCGCTCAGAAATTCCCAATTGTCCACCCTATTGAACGAAATCCCCGAGGTAATTTCCAATAATCCAGGCTGCTCCAAACAGTTTGTACATGAGATCAAATTGAAGACACAAGAAACCATTAGATCTAAAACTTATCCCCTCCCAATTCATCTTCGATCCGCCTTTAATGCAGAAGTGCAGAATCTGCTACAGTTGGGGATTATCGAGCCTTCGTCTTCCGATTATTGCTCGCCGATAGTGATGGTCCAAAAACCTTATCATACTATCCGAATGTGTGTGGATTTTAGAAACCTTAACTCGGTTGCCGTTTTTGACGCCGAGCCTATTCCCCTAATTGATCAATGCCCACACCTGTTTGAAGACGCCAAATACATCCTCGAACTGGATTTGTGCAAGGCCTATCACCAAATCATGTTAGCCAACACGTCCAAGAGGCTAACCGCATTTGCAACAGATAAGGGTTTGATGCAATTCACCCGATTGCCATTCAGTTTGGTCACGGCGGGGAGCAACTATAATCAGATGATGCGTCGAATTGTGGATGGTTTAAGAAACATGTCGTTCTATTTAGACAATGTTTACGTTGCTACACGTACATGGGAGCGACACGTACACTCAGTCCGAGGTTTACTAGATTGTCTCCACGAGTACGGACCCTCTAAATGCCACTTTGCCTATGAGTTGATCTCGTATCTGGAATTCGAAATAGGTAAAAGTCGGTTAACCACTCAACAGGAAATGGTCAAGGCCATTGTTAAGGTGCCTCTACCTCGGACAAAGAAGCAGTTGCGTTCTTTCTTGGGTGCTGCGTCATTCTACAGAAGATTTGTCACCCAATTTGCCGTGATAGCCGCGCCCAATAATGATCTCTTAAAGAAAATTGCCCCCGACCTCGTTAGATGGAATCTAAACGTGATCTCCCAGTTTAACTTGTTGAAGGGAAAATTAATTTCAACACCCATCTTTCGACTCCCTAATCCCCAAAAGAATTTTGGGATCCGCACTGATACCTGTGGTGAAGAAATCGGTTGTGTCCTGGTATAATATGAAGACGATGGTCCACGTTTTCCCATAGATTATGCGAGCCGAAAGCTATCGATTCGAGAAAGAGCTTATGCAACTATAGAACTGGAAGCACTAGCCATAATTTGGGGAGATAAGAGATAAAGAAATTCAAGTTCTATTTAATAGGTTGTGAGTTTAACGTCGAATCTGATCACCGGTCTCTGTCATATTTGCGTAACAGCAAAAGCCAGAACGGCAAATTCATGCGATGGAGTCTATTGTTAATGGAGTACAATTCACCATAAACTATATAAAAGGCTCCAATTATTGTATAGCCGATAACTTGAGCTGAAGCTACACAAAGGCTAATTAAACTCCCCTTAGTCCTAAGACCAATTGTATATATTAAGGTGTTAAGTGTTTAGTTGGTGTAAGGAATTAACTGCCTAAGTACAGATGAATAGTCAGTTTCTTTTTCTTTTTTGTAATTGATGTTTTTTTTTTGTTTAAATTTGGTTGTGTGTTCCGGACTGCTTGGCCTTACGAGGAAAGGTTAAAGTGCGCCGTTTACCTGTCTATGTACGTGCGCGCGTGTGCTTACAATGTCATTAAGTAATAGTTTAGTATGATGGTTGACCACTGAAGTTTCCTGGTAACAGTCGGATTTGGAATTGCATTCCAAGACATATGTTTTTTTTGTTGTTTATTTATTTTTTTTTGCACTTGAGTTCCTCTCCCATTACCTTCTTTAGGAGGGAGGAAATGTGGGGGAATTAATATCACGAGGAAAAACAGACGCTAGTTTGTTTAGACAGCGTCAACGGTTACGCTCCACCTCGGCCGATATTTGCCCCCCTTTCCTGGCCCCGCTGCCTCAAAGACCCTTCGAGCATCGCTCGCTAAGAAGGATTTCAGTCAGCAAATTCCGTAGTTCGTTAATATAAACTGAGGAGGGTGTGAGAGCCTTCAGAATAAAAATCTATGAACAAGCTCACCGTCCCCTCCGATTGTTTATGTCTATTTCTACCAAATAGACGAAATCTAACTTTCTTCGTATGTAAACCAGAAGGGGCTAATTGTCCCAACGTTGAGAATTTATCCCCTAGGAGAGATTCTTAACTGTGGGCCCTCATCTTCCCTCCCATCCCCCAGGGGTAATCGACGTATATATAGCTCGATCTTGAGAAATAAAAGGAGTATCTGCGTAGCAATCGAGAGAAGAAGACAAGTCCCGGAGAACAACCGGGAATCAAGAAGACAGTGTAACCGAGCGGGATTTTTCTTCCCGAGGCCGTTCCTTTGGTCGCTTAGAAGAGTATAGCAGTGGTATCAAGATCCACTACAATACCATTCTCTTCCAGAGAAAGCCCCTATCTTAGTTTTCTGAATAAAAACAGAGATACCCCTCCACATTGAGGAATACCAATGTGAATTCCCATTCGAGAAATGATTCACTTCTTGGTTAAGTCTCATCATCGAGAAGCCCGAATTTATAACACAGGAATCGGAATAAGTACCGTTCATCCAAGATCCCCTCACTTACATCTTCAAGTCAAGAAGTCTCGCTGCACGCTTCCCCCCCCCCATCCTGGCAGGACAAGCATCAGCTGTTCTTCCTGAAAGAACTCACATGTTCACGCGTCTCTTTCACCCAGTGAGAAAAATAAGCTGTTATCTCAGCTATTCTCACAGCCGCGAGAAAAGCTCTAGTCTAACGCGCCTCGAATCATCTTATCGAGGAGGTTCCCGTCCAAGTTTGTCCAAGTGCAGACGCCTTCTTAGTTAAAGGTAAAAGGAATCCAAAAATTATTTATGTTCGATAGTCACCATTCCGTGCAAAAGTGAATTTTGAATCAACCATCGCGTATTACACATTGGTAGTATTATTTTTATTAGATTCTCTAATTACATTATTAGTATATTTAAAGTTTTAATATTTCATTATTTTTTTATGTAATCGGAATTATATTTTTGCCAGAGTTGTTTAATTATATCCTCAAACGCTGCAAATAGCAATAGGTATATAATATTACGAATCCACCCTGGTTAAAGAATCAA